>JAOQMQ010000001.1:1807885-1835170 GCA_027563845.1 Erythroxylum subrotundum | reverse complement strand
AAATATATTTATAGCTTTTATTAATAATTAAATTAAATTAATTAAATATATAATATTAAATTAAATTATCCATAATTCTTATTAATAATTAATATATATCTAGTTGATAGTAAATTAAATTATAAAAAAATAGGAAAAAAAAATACTTTTGTAGTTTTCATATATTTTAAAAACTAAAAGAAACCGAAACTTAAAATAAAAATTAAAAATTTAAATAAATATTTTTTTACTGAGTTAAAATATAAAAAATAAAAACAAAAATAGTTTGTATTTTACTTTATTTATTTATTTATTTGTGGTAAAACGAGACCTGGTATTAATCAAATGTAGGGTAGTGATCCCAAACCATAAAAGGAGCATACAAATGAGAATGTCGGGCTAACTCATGAGCTTCGACATTACAGTGTCGGCGAAGCCAGTATATGAAAACAACAGTATTTCGCCTAAGAATATCTAAACAATCATCAATGATTTTACCAAAGTCAGATGAGTCTTCCCAAGATGATTGAAGAGCGGTATAAACATCCTGAGCATCCGCAGCAACAGAACACTGTCCTGGCAGATGCAGGTCAAGCCAAGCTAACAGAGATCGACAGGCGAGGGCTTCAGCTGTCTTAGGTTCGAACACACCAGAAAACGTACTTGAGAGAGCAAATTCGACGATACCTGCACTGTTTTTAATTACAACTCCATAACCACTGCATTGCATGTGGGAAAAAATGGTTGCGTCAACGAAACAAACCCATTGTAAGGAAGGGCCTGCATGTGAATCACCCGTTACAGTGCCATTCGATTAAGTAGATCTGCCAGGGCTGTTGGAACCCGCAGAAGTCGAAGCATAGAGGCGTCGTGCAGCTGTTCATGCCCAAAGAAACGAGGCTGACTTTCCGAGAACTTGCGAACAAGGCGTGAGCTTGGCTTCCCAAACATATTTGTTTCTGCTACACCATATCTGCCATAAGACTATGCAAGCATTTCTCATTATATCAACCGGGACAGCCTTGGAAGCATTGCATACACAAGTAAAGATAGTTGACCCAAAAGAACAAAAATTCAGACCAAATTCAGTCCAAATCTCACGCGCTACATAGCAGCCCACAAACACATGGAAGCAGTCTTCATTACGACCACAATGGCCACAGCTTGAGTCAATATCTATGCCTCAACGGAAGATCCGCTCTTTGGTAGGAAGAATATCCCTTAAAAGTCGCCACATGAAAGCTTTAACTTTTGGAGGAATTGTTAAGTTCCACAAATACTTCCATATAGCTTCACGCTCGTCTTAAGGACCCTTCTTGAGCATAAGGGCGTGGTAATAACCAGATTTGACAGTGTAAGTACCCTGCTTATCAAAATGCCCCAGCCATTTATCTGGTCTGCTCCTCAAACCCAAAGGGATCGTCAAAATATAGTGCACATCCTCCTCACAGCACACCTCTTGAAGCTTCTCCACATCCCAGCATCTGTCCTCCCATTTAAGAAAATCATGGACCATCAGATCATGATCCCTAGCCCCTGTTCCTGCAAGCAATCGAAAGTTCAAGGCCCTAAGTATCCAAGTATCCAACCAGAAGTTTGTTGATTCCCCATTGCCGATCTGAATTCTGGCACCGACCTGAAGCAATTCCTTGGCTTGCAATATACCTCTCCATGTGAAACTTGGGTTAGAACCCAAACCAGCATTCATGTAGTTCCCTCTAGGAAAATATTTAGCTTTGAACACTCGAAAAAAAAGAGTGTTGGATTCTGTAAGCAACCTCCAACCTTGCTTTGCGAGAATTGCTAAATTAAAGCACCTTAAATCCCTAAAACCCATACCACCATCGGCTTTACTATCACACATATGGTCCCATGATAACCAGTGAATACTATTCCCCCTTCCTTTTTCACACCCCATCGGAAAGAGTTCATGATTTTTTTGCATTTCCTCACAAATAGATTTGGGAAGCATGAATACACTCATACAGTAAGAAGGAATGACATGAGCAACAGATTTTAAAAGTACCTCCTTGCCAGCTCAGGATAAAAATCTGTTATTCCATGTGTTCACCGTATGCCATAGTTTATCACGGAGATAAGTGAAAATACGTTTCTTGCTTCTCCCGATAAGAGATGGCAACCCCAAATATTGCCCTTGATCCAACGGGGGCGTAAACCCCTAGTATAGCAGATAATTTCTGCTTCTCCTCCAGCCTAACAGTTGGGCTAAACAAGATGCTCGATTTTTGGTAATTGATAAACTGACCTGAAGCTGTTGCGTAGGTCATCAAAATGCTCTTAATAACTCCACATTCAATCTCAGAGGCATTAAAGAAGAGTAGCGAATCATCGGCAAAGAATAAGTGAGAGATACGTGGCCTGCTAGAATTACCCCGGCACCCATGAATGAGTCCGCTCCGCTCTGCTTGACTGAGGAGGCAGGAAAGACCTTCCGCACAGATAATAAACAGATAAGGAGAAATAGGGTCCCCTTGACAGATACCTCTACTCGGAATGATATGGCCAATCTCGCACCCATTTAACAAAGTTGAATACTTTACATCCCTCGCACAGAGCATCATCAGTTTGATCCACCGCTCATCAAAACCCAAAGAAGTCAGCATAGTTTCAAAGAAACCCCAATCAACGCTACCATAAGCCTTAGAGATGTCAATCTTCAACACAGTACTTCCCGAGAACCTTTTGTTAGTTTTAATCCCATGAATGAGTTCAAAAGCCACTAAGACATTATCAGAAATTAAGCACCCTGGGACAAAAGCAGACTGGGACTCAGAAATGATGTGGGAAAGAATGTATTTCAACCAGTTGGCTAAGACTTTTGACATGATTTTGTACAAAATATTGCATAAGGCTATGGGTCTGAGATCTTTCACATACTCAGGATGAGCGATTTTTGGGATTAAAAGAATCAAAGTGTCGGTTAACATGGCAGGAAAAGTACCTGACATGAGCCATGTATTGCAATCTTGGACTATGTCATCGTCAATCACCTCCCAAAAATTATGGTAGAATGTGGGATTTAAGCCGTCCGGGTCAAGGGACTTATCCGGGTGCATGTGAAAAAGTGCAACTCTGAATTCCTCCTTTGAGAATGGAGCGAGAAGGAGCTTGTTGTTGGCTTGGGTAACAGAGCGCGGGACAATACCTCCTACCCAGCTAGAGTCTGCCGGTTCTCCACGAAACAAATCTGAAAAATATCGTCCAACGATTGCCTTCATGCCTTGCGGATCCGACACCATATTGTTCGAATTTAATGCTAATATAAAGTAATTAAGGCCCCTGATTGTTATAGGACCAAGCCCAAAACCAAGTGGGCCAGAAGTTTACTCACTTGACCCAGGGTGGCCCAAACCGGTTTAGTTCCAAATCGCGCGAACCGGGGGCCACTCTTGTTTATTTTATACATAAAGCTGTCCGTTTGAGGTTAGTCCTTATTTCTTTTTAGGGTTTTAAAGAGACGCCAATTCCAGAGTTTGAGCTGTGTCGCTTAATTTCCTTTTTTCTAATTTAAACGTAATTTCAGTTGCGAAGTTCCTCACTTTGTGTTTGTGGATTCCAGTTTCGTGTTGGGTTTAGCTGATATGGTTGAATTGTGAATGGTTGTAATTGCAGGTCGTTAAGCATGTATTCCTCTAGAGGGAGTAATGCATATGGACAGCAAACGTATGGTGCGCAATCTGGGTATGGTCAAAATGTAAGTTCTTTCTGTTGTTGAGATAAAAGATTGCAGCTTTCCTCGTTTTTTGGCCAATTTTTATGCATTACATCTATGGGTTTGAGTAATTTAACCTATTTGTAAATTGGCTCTTCAGATAGGCTCATAATTTATTTAGGTGTTGCTTTGGTCTGAATAATCTTGTAAACGTTCTTCCCTTATGCCGTAATTTGTTAGTGACTGGTTTTGTTAGATATACGTGGGCGTTGGATGTGCGATGGATTTTCTTATGACTGTTGTTGGCGGGAATAATTTCTTTTTTCTTAATCAAACACTCTTTGGTGTATATTTGAACTGTGGTTGGGTGCTTTCAATTGCATTAGGACATGGTGTTTGGCAAAAACATATCATTTTCTTTGAGTTTATGGCTGAGAACATCTCATTTGCCATTGTAGCTTGGAGCTGCTTATTCTGGGAGTTCTGTTGGGGGTACGGATGGTGGTGCTCAACACTCCATGAGTTCTAGGCATGCATCAATTTTGGGTGGTTCTCAGGAAGGTGATGTTGGTGGATATAGAGTCCATAGCTCAGCAGCACATTATGGGGGCCAGTACGGATCTGTCTATGGATCAGCTGCCATGAGTGGTGGTCAACAGGTTGGTTGAATGGGATTTATGGATTTATGTTTATGCTAATGCCAGGGATTTTTATACTAATGTTTAAAAAATTCCTTTTGATGATTTTTCTTTCATGTCATAGCTTCTGCTTATTCTTTTATCAGACTTTCTACTATATCTCTGCAATTTTATTGAAAATTGCTTGCTTCATAACATAAGATGCTTATGAAAAACCCACATGGTGTCCAGCTTGATACAATAACCGTAAAGATGCATGCATGGCAATTTTTTTTTCCTTTGGAATCTCATATGTGGAAATTTATATGTAAGCTTTCAACTTCCAACCCTTTTGTGATGCCATTCAAACAATGGCACTCTTCTTGCTTGGAATTCTAATACTCTAATGAATTTTCACTAACCTTTTGGGAATCTTCCTAAGCTTCAATGTATATCTTATTCTTTAGGTTACTACAATAAGTGGCAAAGGGAGTGCATCGCTGACTTTAGAAGGACGTGGTGGCTACCCCTCAGCTGTAACTGATTCTCCTAAATTTACATCTAGTGACTATGTTACAGCATCAAGTCATGGATATAGTCACAAAAGTGATCCATTATATGTGGAGAAGATTACTGAATACCCAGCTATCGAAAGACGACAATTTGTTGATAGACCGAGTTCTTATATGGGACGAGACATTCAAAGTGAGCCAGCTGCACGATATGCAGATTCTGTTGGTTTTGGTCGCCAACATCAGGTTATATTTCTTGGCCTCGTTGAAATTTCTTTTATGTTTTAATATTTTGCACTTATTTGTATTACAAAGTGTGTTCTAGCACGATTATTACTCTTAGGATAATAATGTTGAATGTTGTTTTATCTCCTGTACTTAACAGGCTGAGAGGTATGAGCGTATTGATCAGACATCATTGCTACGACAAGAACAGCTCTTGAAATCTCAGTCAATGCAGTCGGGTTCTCTCGATGGAGGCACCAGGTAATTTAATGTTCAAATATTTTCTATATGATTGATGTGTTTGAATGGACCTTATGCATTTCGCATATAGGATTGTTAGTCACAGATATATTCTTTTGACTGAAGAAGAGGATGATATTGACCTCTCTGTACCAAAATTCATCCTGTCAACAATGGTGACAGTCTGTTCACAACTGAGCTAGTTGGTATATATTTTTTGTTGCACTAAGTAGCATGTGTTTCTGGCAGACAAATTGATTATCTGGCAGCAAGAACTGCTGCTAATCGTCATCCCACCCAGGATACTATGTCTTATGGAGGAAGAATTGATGCTGATATACGCGGTTCATCGATGCTTAGTGCTTCTTCATATGGTGGACAACATCCTCCATCTATATTAGGAGCAGGTCCGCAGAGAAATTTGGATGATCTGTTGTACTCTCAAAGTAAATCAAATCCTGGTTATGGAGTTAGCTTGCCTCCTGGTCGAGATTATGGCTCGGGAAAAGGTCTTCATGGAACATCTCTTGAGTTAGACTACCGTAGTAGTCATTTAAGAATTGATGAACGTAGGGATGAAAGAGCTGGTTATCTTCGGGAGTTCGAGCTAAGGGAGGAGGAACGGCGTAGAGAGATTCTACGTGAAAGGGAGAAGGATAGAGAGAGGGAGAGAGATCGTGAACGTGAACGAGAACGAGATCGAGATCGAGATCGAGAAAGGGAACGAGAACGAGAACGAGAACGAGAACGAGAACGAGAAAGAGAAAGGGAAAGGGAAAGAAAACGTGGAAGGGAGCGCCTCTTGGAGCGACGAGAGGAGAGGGAACGAGAACGGAAACGTGAAATTGAAAGCAAGCAGGAACGAACTCCATTAAGACACTCAAGGGATCGTCGTGGTTCGTCTTTGATCAAGGATGTGAAATTATCACGTCGAGACTCCCCAATGCATGAAGCTTTACATAGGTGGATCTTGATGTTTCATTTTGCATCCTGCTAAAATTAAAAAATATAGCTTCATGTATCTCTTGTAGCCTCTCAACTAACTTGATGTTCTGTTATGCTGAAGGCGTCATTCACCTGTTAAAGAAAAAAGGAGAGAATATGTATGCAAGGTAATGCAGAACAGTGCAAGAGCTTTGTCATTCCATGATGTTTAACTCTCGAAATTCTGTTCTTTTTTCTTGTTCAGTTTCAGAATTCAAGGTGCCCTAGTCTCTGCACTTTGAATCTTTCTGTTCCTGTTTCTATGCGAACTTTTTCCCTTTGCATTATGCTTTTTAAATAGCTTCTCTTAAATTCAACTGACCATTCCACCGATCTCCTTTGCTTTGCATCTTCCCCTGATCTGCCAATAGCTGTGTTCACCTTGTTTCCAAAGTTTTCCTTTGCTCTCTTGACTCTTAGTCTCGGTGGGAAATCAATCTGATTTCTTCTTTCCATTAAGTTGTCATTATCTTCCTGTTGGTTTACTTGACTATTCCCATTTGTATAAGATCTTTCATCTTTTAAATTCTTCTACCTCTCTGTGTTTCAACGGGATATGTGCTTGCATCATTCAGAGACCATGATGCTTATCTCTTGAGACTTTCCAGATTGGATCGAACAGAACCGGATATGGAATTTCACAGTATAAGATGTTCTAGGGTTGATGATAGGTGGTTGTCTACTTTGGCTGTTGCTGCTTTTCAAAATCCGAAATAATACTCGCAAGAAAGATAAAGGAATTATAACTTTTGTTTCTGTGCTTTCTCTGCTCTACATCTCTACATCCAGTTACAGTACCAAGTTGTTGGTTGATTTATATTTGGGTACTCAATGCTTTCTGAATGTAGGTCTACACATCCAGATTGGTAGATACAGAGCGAGACTATTTGTCAATAGACAAGCGATACCCCAGACTCTTTATATCTCCAGAATTTTGCAAGGTTTATGCTTAGCTTTTCCTTTTTCTTTTTCTTTTCCTTTTTGAGGGAATCGGCTTGATCATTTCTCTATCAATGATGAACTTTCTCTCTCAGGTTGTTGTGAACTGGCCAAAAGGGAACCTTAATCTTTCGGTCAATACACCGGTTAGGTATTTACTTTTCCTTGTATTAGTTGCATGCTTTAGGAGTTTTTATTATTTTTTTCACTCTCTTCAATGAGTTGTTTCATTGTCGATATAGACATTAAATGCTTGCTGATGAACCTGCGGGCATGTAGCTGCAATATTTGTAAACTGTTAATTATCAGTTATTGAGTTTTTTCAATTTTGTATGCATAAGTCTGACCAGTTTCTTCGATAATTTGGCAATAATTGTGGAAATGAACAGCTTTGAGCATGACTTTTTGGAGGGTGAGAGTATCGCAGAGCTGAAAGAACCATCCAATACACTCTTGAACACACAACTTGGAGAATCAGATCATGGAAGAACAATTTGGAATGCAAAAGTGGGTGATTGTTGTTTTCTTCATTTTCTTTATATCTGCTTGGAGTTTGAGTTCATCTTTTAGGTTCTAATATTTAGCTATGTAGAGTTTAAGGCAACTGATGTTTAAACTATGAATCATTTCTATGCATCATGTTTAGTTTCTGTCACAGTTTACAGCTCATTGCTGAAGCTTTTGAAGTGACTTCCTTGACAATTGAACACATCCTTGTGTTCCTATTTCTTAAGAAGAATCCATTTGGGGCCAAGTGACCCTTGTCCCTTTGCACTCAGCAAGATTTGAATTTTGTGGATTGATATTATTTCATCACCACTAAGGCGAAAATCCTAGGTGTTCTGTCTTTTTATAGTTAACGCACCAATTAGCCCCCAATATACTCTCATCCTTTCGTTACCCATGAGTAAAAGATAGTGATTTGGAATGTCCAAGTGGAAACTAAAGTTATTTAAAAAGGTATTGATTGGATGGATCATTTTCTGAAGCTAGGGTTGCATGAATATACAACTGAATAGGACATGTATTTATAAACCAAATCCAAAATAATATATCGTATTTTTTTCTAACATTTGGAGTGGCAATTAGTTGTCAGACAACTTATCAGTTGTAAAAGTAAAAGATCGCAACTCCTATGTGCTGTGTTTGCCCACTCTTTTCTTATTGTCTTTCGTTTGTTGCAGCATGCTTCACATTGTGGCCATGCTGTTAATGTTGTTTCCTGTTGAATGTGTAATATTTTTGTCTCTTGGTTTCAGATAATTTTAATGAGTGGGCTTAGAAAAAATGTTCTGGAAGAGCTGTTATCTGACAAAAGTTCAGATGATCGCATACCCCATATATGTAATGTTCTAAGGTTTGCTCTTCTAAAAAGAGATCACCGTTTCATGGCTATTGGTGGTCCATGGGATGTTGCTGATGGTGGTAACCCCTCCAGTGATGATTCTGCTTTAATTCAAACAGCCCTTAGGTGTGTATTTTCTATCGTTCTTTAAGTCAGCATATTGCTTATATATGCCTTCTCTAGTGAATTAAACTAATATGTGCATGTAGATATGCCAAGGATGTCACTCAGCTTGATTTGCAAAACTGCCGTACCTGGAATCGCTTTCTTGAGGTAGGCTTTACTTGTTTCTTGTCTTTGAAATGACTAGAATCTCTTAGCTGGATGTGCAGTTAGTTTGCAGATGGTATATTAATGTTTATGTGATGGACACCAAATCCATTTGTTTTGGTTGTGGTGACTAGTGCAGGCTGATTGCAGATCAAGAATAGAATATCGTGATTGTATAACATTTTTGCGCCATCTTTATCTCCAGCAAGCAACTGAGGTTTTAGTTGTTTTAGTCATTGCGAACATAGTAAATGTTGTGGAAACCAAAACTTGCACCACCTAATATATATAGTAAAACTAAAACAGTGAACATTTCCTTTTCTTTTGTTCCTTCAGAAAACAAATTGTAAAATACTTTTATGGGAATCTCTCACTAAATATTTTTCATAAGTCCTGCTTTTGTAACTTGATGCCACATTACTTTTTGGGATAGTAAGATCTGTTGGTACAAATTGCATTACTTATTGAAGCTTTAAACACCTACAGAAAATGATTTCCATTTTGGAACAAACTCTTCTGTTCTTTTCTTTTTCTGTTGGTTTTTGAATTGTATCATTTCCAATCCATTAGCTTACAAGTCAGAGGATGCTGGATAGGAGTCCAAACCATAAAAACATTTTTCTAAATAATTAATCCATTCTTCGTGTTTTTTCTTTTTATGTATGCTATGCATATTTTGTGTTGTTCATGTTTATTTGTTGAATGGATGAATAAGTTTAGTCGACCTGTACTAAGATAGCTAATATGTGTAGACTGTTATTGGTATGTGCAGATACATTATGATAGATTTGACAAGGACGGTTTCTTTAGCCATAAGGAAGTTACAGTTCTATTTGTTCCGGATTTATCTGAATGTCTTCCTTCGTTGGACGCTTGGAGAGCACAGTGGCTTGCTCACAAGAAGGCTGTTATGGAGAGAGAGCCCCAACTAGCCTTCAAGGAGGTTTGTAATGCACATGACTTCATGCATATAATTTTGCTTTTTTGCCCCGCTTACATTTAGTTTCTGGTAGATCTCTTGATGACTTGGGCCGCTGGTAATACCCTTTTCTAAATTTAGTAACTTGCTAATCTATTTTGCATGTTGTTTCAGAAGTTAAAAGAAAAGAAGGAAGATCAGAAAGGTAGATCAGTCAGTTTTCATGCATGATATTACAGTTTTTTCTTTTATTTAGCTATACAATTGATATTGGGTTTTTGTTAATCAGATAGGGGAACTGACTCTTTTAAGGAAACAAAGAGGGAAGACAGGTCCAAAAAAATCAAAGATTCAGAAGCCTCTGGTGTTGACAAAAAGGAGAATGATGGAAATGACATAAAGGGCAATGTGAATTCAGAAAATGGTGATAAGAAGGAAAAGAAACTTGGGGTTAAAGATGATATTGATACAAATGAGGAAGCCAAGAAGGCAACAAACGAACAAGGAGAAACTTGTGGTGCCCAGACAGCTGAAAATTTGAAGTCTGGAAAGAAGAAGATTGTAAGAAGGATTGTGAAGCAGAAGGTTGCCAATAAGATAGCCGATGCCGAAAGTGCAGGCAGCAAACAGAACGACTCTTTAGATAATAAACACGTTGCAGAAACAATTGACCCTTCTGATATTCCAGGTGAGCGAAATAAATTGCTATCTGATCCTTCAGGGGTTAAAACGTTTGTGAGGAAAAAAATTGTAAAAAAGGTTCCAGTGAAAAAAGCCACTCAAACTGAAGAAAGTCAGGTGGAACCTGAGAAAGAAATGGATGCTACTGCAAATAAGGGAAACGAGAATTCAAATGCCAGTAGTGCTGCAGTTGGCCAAGGTTCTAATGCCAAAACAACCATAAAGAAGAAAATTGTCAAGAGAGTTCTCAAAAGAAAGCTCGCTACTGCAGGCAGTGTTAAAACTGCTGAGACTGAGATGAATAACAGTGAGTCAACCTCTCTGATTGTGGACAAGGGTAGTGTGTCTAATTCAAATAAAATAGAAGTCAGTGATGTTAAAGAAGATCAGAGTGCTGCTAAGGATATTGGTAGGGACAGTGGCTCGGGGCTTGAAATTGAGACTAAGGCTGATGACAAAAAGGCTTCTGGGAAGCATAACCATAATGACAAGAGAGAGAAACCAAAGGATGATGGAAAACTGAAGGATGAGAAAAAGGAGAAAAATGGAAAGGATGAGTCCAAGAGCAAATCTAACCAAGAAGTAAAGGAAAACAAAAGGCTTGATGAAGCTCCAAGACACCCTGGACTTATTTTGCAAACAAAAGGCAACAAGGAAAATAAAGTATGTTTATCTTGTCAAGCATTATGTTGTTTCCCCAGTAAAAATTCTCTGCTCAAGCAATTTATTTAGTTAATAATTTATTTTATTTAATCACAACAGTTGCGCTCAACATCACTTTCACTGGACTCGCTCTTGGACTACTCAGATAAAGATGTTGAAGAAACAACTTTTGAGGTTTGAAATTTTTGCTCTTACCTTCTTTGGTGCCCTCTTTTTGGCACTTAATGGAAACCTTTATCTTTACAGGTTTCTTTATTTGCTGAATCATTTTATGAAATGCTTCAATATCAAATGGGTTCTCGCATTTTGGCATTTCTCCAGGTTAGCTGCCTATTTTCAACCTATTTTTTAAAAATACAATCAACTGAACTGTCAATTGGGATTAAGTGATGACAAACGTTTCTGCAATGTTTGGATTAAGTGATGACAAACGTTTCTGCAATGTTTTCTTGTTTGGGCATTATTTGCAGAAACTTCGAATTAAATTCATAACTAAGAGAAATCAACGGAAGAGGCAGCGGGAGGAAATCAAAGAGAAGGATGAAGATAAGAAATCTCCAGCAAAGCGCCCAAAGACTAGTGAGCTTCCTGTGAAAAATACTTCTGCCGGCTCTGAAATGTTAAGCATAAACCAGTCAGAGGATCAAGAAACTGCAAGAAAAGAGGATGCTTCTGCTGTTCATGTTAATGAAACGAAGCTGGAAGACAAGACTGATGATGAGGAAGACCCAGAGGAAGACCCAGAGGAGGAATACAAGGAAATGGAGGATCATGGGGAGGATATTTCTAATGAGGCAAGAATTTTCTTTAGAAATTAGTTAGATCTTCTGAGAGATTTGTTAATAGACCCTGCTATTGTAAATCTAAGATTTATCTTTCCAAATTTACCAAGTTGCTTTACATGCCCGCAATAGCTTTTTCCTTTTTTTTTTTTATATTTTATCTGGTAACCCTGTAAACAGATAAACAAAGAGGAACAGACAACCGGTGTGGTTACAGAGCATGAACCAGTGTTAAGCGATGCAAAAGACAAGGCTGGTGAAGATGAAAAGAAGAAAAGTAATGGTACAGATGCAGTGGCAAAGACCACATCTAATGCCACTTCTACAGAGCAGGGAGCTAGTGTGGATGGAAGCAAGAAAGCTTCTTCCATCATGAAGGAGACTGTAGTTGATAAGGAACTATTGCAGGTATCTTCAGACTAACTCTTTAAAATATTCTTTTCATTGCTATAACTTAGTTTTGACCGTTTTTCATTTATTGAACAGGCTTTCAGGTTCTTTGATCGCAATAGAACTGGATACATTAGGGTAAGATATACTATTATTCGGCTTACTTTTGTGCTGTGATTGGTGCCTTGCTATACTGCCTGGTTTCTAACTGATAATTCTTACTCAATGCTAACTGATTCTTTGTTGCCTTTTCAGGTGGAAGACTTGAGGTTGATTATCCATAACTTGGGGAAATTTCTTTCCCACAGGGATGTGAAGGTTAGACGTTCCTTTTCTTTTTCCTTATTTTTCATGGTCTACTGTTTATCTGGGTATAATTCACAACTTGCTAATGGTTTTATGTCCTCTGCCAGGAACTTGTGCAAAGTGCTTTGTTGGAGAGCAACACTGGGCGGGATGACCATATTCTTTATAACAAGCTTGTGAGAATGACTGCTCTTTGAGATTGGAAATGTTGCTTTTGGAGCCTTCGGTCATAATTTTCATTGGAATATTAATTTTGGTTCTGTAGTATTAATACAATTATTAGTAAATTAAAAACTAGTTAATGTGTTTTCTTTTTCAACTCTTGTAGACAACTCTTGTGAACATAACTTCTATTCAAGGGAGTTGATAGAAAAACAAGTTCATGTCAGGAAACAGACTGGAACTTTGAACTCGGAAATGTACTGCTAATATCATAAATCAAGCAGAGGCCTTATTGCCTGCTTCTTGACAATTTCATGGCTTGTCAACATCTGCACAAGTTTAATTACTGGAGTTTGTATCATATTAAGTAAATTGAAACTAGTTATTGGGTTTTTCTTTTTGTGGACAACGATGTAAAAAGGTGAGCAGTAACTGAATTGTGAAAAACTGTATATGTGAAAATTTGTATTCAGAAGGGAGAGAACAAGAACTTTCTGTCCATGAAAAACAGACTGCAAAGTGAAAACTTGGAACTGTTAAAATGGTGTTGCTATTAGCTCAATAGCATCTGTTCTCGACTGCCAAGCTCAAGAAGAGATCTCATTGCCTGTTTCTTGACCACTTTCCCATAAATCCCTCTGCTCAGCTTCATTGCTTTCTCCATGTCCACGACATTGGCACCACCTCTGCTTAACTCCTCCCTCAATAACCTCAGTAACCTATCATCACTTCCATTAACATCTACAACACTATCCACCACCACATCAGTAGCTGGAATCCGTCCTCGCCACTTCTTTATCAGCTTCTCTGAGCCATAAGCTTCACCATATGCATTCCAAAATGATGCTCTCAAGTAACCCCTCTCTTTTCCTCTCACCGTCCATCTTCTCATTCTTTCCTCAACCCTGAAAACCACACTACCTGCGTCTATCCCTCTTTCAAGCAACATCTCAATCTCCTTCATATCTTGCTTTGAACAAACTTCCTCTTCAAACTTGCACCTCTTACAAGCACATTGAAATCCCCATGTCAGTGACATTTCCTTTCGCTTCTCCAAAGGACAAAACACATCAAAATAAGCAAATGTGATCTCTTCACCTGCCTTAATATCCCTTGAAGCATGAACCACTACGTGATCACCTACGTGCAAGCGCCTGGCATTTGGTTTACATGAATGGTTAATGAATGAAGCCAGAACCCATAAACCAATACCATAATAATCACTATTCTTTCCGAAAACTTTAGCAGAAACTGAATCCTCAACTAGTGAATTTACGTCCAATATGCTTAAAATCTTGACCATATCAGGCTTCTCATTTGATTGGCAATCCAACTCTGCCTCGGGTCTAAAGAGACTAATTTCAGGCACTTCAAGACTGTCCCCATCTTCACCTGCAGATAACGTACTAATCAACTTATGAATTCTTTTACACTTTATGGCAGATTCAACAACTTTATCAACGAAGTTCTTCCACATGACCATTTGTGCATTCTCACTGGAACCTCCGGCTGATACTATTCCTCTCTCGGTGGCAATTGCTTTAGTCACCAACATTACAGTCCCCGCATCGATGTTCTTTATTGCAAATAGACCTCTCCCACTGAGCTCAGATCTTTTAATCTGCACTGGCCCAATGTACTCAGCCATCTCCGGTGGTTTGCCGCGAAACCCACTTAGCACCCAATCGGAGAGATCAAAATATCCAGTCTTTGACTGAAACTCAAGTTTCTTGCACTTATCCAAATACCCATTTAAAGTTTCGAGGTTCGCATTCTCTTGTGGATCCAAAAGGGCTGCCTTGAAGCAGTCCAAAGCCATAGAGTATTTGTTGAAGCTGAGCAAGATCTTACCTTTACACACAAGAGATTTGACATGGGCACTATCAATTTCCAATGCTTGGTCACAGTCACTGAGTGCCAAAATCAAATCTCTCTGCCGGAACAGAGATTCAGCGCGGTTGGATAGAGCCAAGCAAAGGGACTTTTGGAGCTTGGTTATCTGATCTTGTTGGTGGGTGTTTGAGATCTGTTCTTTGCAGAGTTTGATGAACCGAGAGTAGACTTGGATGGAGTCTTGCCACTCTTCTCGGATGAGGTGCTCCGTGGCTTTGATTCTGAGCTCTTGCATGAGCTCCTCCGCCGTGGAAACATGTTCTTGGCCGTACTTTCCCATTTTCTGGTGTGGTTTCTCGTAATCTTCAATGAATTTGTGTCCTCTGCTCACTTCAAATATGTGTGAACTGTAACGGTCATATTTCGTAACGGCAACCGCTCTTTGTTACAGTATCCAATGTGAATATAAGATTATAAAAGGTTAAATTATATTTTTAATATGTAACTTTATTTAATTTTATAATATTAATATTCAGATACTAAAAATATTTAGTTTTTTTATATAAATGTAATATTGATAAAAATAAAATAATTATTATTATTTCAAATTTATATTATTATAATTTTTAGAGATAAGATTAATGCAAAATTAAAAATTATATACCACGATACATTAAAGAAATATTTTATAATTTTAAAAAATTATCCGATGCCATACTGCCGTACCATATTAGAATCAAATTCGATACCATTATCAGTACAATATTCGTAACATTGCTCCCAACAACTGGTAATGAAAAAGTACATGTTCTCCATCTTCACAAAGCATTTTTTACAGGTTTCCACTAGTCCTCTGCCATTGACATCTTCTAAGTTCCCTATCCCATAGAGAAGATGATGATAATGGTCACATTTGACACAGTATAGGCTACTCATGACCGAAGCACTGTTACTGCGCTTCAGATTTCTTTGATTTTTACTTCTTTAAGGCGTACATTCCGTCTCTCATTTCCAATTTCTCTTCAGAAACTAAACCCGATAGAAAGCTTTGCAACTGTTGGAGGGACTTATCATAGGTAGGATCTGCTACACAAAACATCTGGACCAATATATAGAATTCAACAAATTGGTAAAACAAATAAGGCATATAAATGAAGTTAATCATAATCTTAACACTTCAATTACCTTAAGGGTGTTATGAATGCGGTCCAATGGCATGCTGCTGAAATTTGTGAGCATCCCCATGATAAATTTCTACACCAAACAAATGTCGTTTAGGTGGCTAGAGATAATGATGTCTTAACTTTTTCATGGTCTTAATCTAATCCCAGCTGCTGAAACCAGCCTCAAGTTAAAAGCCAAGCTTCATCCTAGTATGGCTTCTACCATATAGAGAAGCCTGGTTTCAACAGAATTTAAATTATTTGCTGACATGAATGTCCAGAATCATATGTAAAGTTTATATCATATTGCATACCTCGTAGATGGTCATTTCCTTGCGTATTTGGTCCTCAACGGAGGCTACAGAGTTTTCTCCCTCTTCATCACCAATGAGAAGATCCTCACGACCTCTGCCATTACCACCACTCCTACTACCTTCAATCACACTTTCTACCAGAGTAAAAACATGATCACTGGAATTTGTCCCAAGTGTTTCTGAAAGAACTCCCTGAGCATGAAAGCAATCAATGCTCGTAACTCTTAATTTTCAAATTCTTGATTTCTCTTAACACATCAAGAACTACGTATGGCTACAATTTGAAAATAAAGGACTTCAAGAGAAATTTATCATGAATAGCACTAACACGGCACTAAATGGTCAAATTTTTAAGGGGCTAGAATCGACTGAAACAAAGAATTTTCAATTTCATTGCACAATGACGGAGTAAGTGTAGCTACAACAGGTAAATTTCAGTCACAATAAGACAAACAAGGTCAGTTGTTTATATTAATAGTAGCAAACTCTGTATGCAGTCAAATCATGTGTTAAGGGCTTCCATCAGATATAAACAAGGATCATCTAAAGAAGAAAATTGAAAGTCTTGGAACATACCTTGCTTATCCAAAAATTCATCCTCCTATTAAGAACATCCACTGGTATCCCAACAGCAGCTGCAAGCTTCTTAGATGTCCAACTAACGGAGGAATATTATACTGTCAGATAACATGTGCACAACCTATTATGCTTACCAATTCAAAACCATTACCTTGTTTGATCTTGAAATTGCATGATGATTGCAGCATGCAAAGGAGTCACAGTTAATTGCATTGCTCTATCTTCAAATTGCAATTCTAACTAGGAACCATGAAAAGAGCATCAATACATTTTCTAATGCAAGAATAAGAGAAAATAGGACAGACAAGGAAGGATTTGGAAACACCTAACCTTAACAGCACCAAGATTTTTCTTCCAGAGTAGCTTCCGAGGGGTTTTGATTTCATGAAACCTTTTAGCATAATCACTGAGCAATTGGTCAATAGGCTCAGGTACATTGAGGGTCTCATCCTGAAATTAAGAGCAACAAAATTTACCACTCTTACCTAATGAAATTTTTTTGAGGACATTTGGAGAAGAAAATCTAAGTGGTGCATGGAATATGTAAAAAATTGATCTTTCCATTTTTGTGCTAGATGAATAAAATAAACTGATAATGCAAATATTGCACTCAACACAGTATCATATATGTGCTAGCAATTTTTCATGCCAGATACATTTGAACAAATGAAAGTGCGAATAAATTGCCATACTATGTAGTTCAAGAAACTTGTGAAGATAGTGCTCCCAAGCAGTCTTAAAATATTGCAATGCCGCCAAAAAACCAACATAGATCTCAAATAGTTCTGTACAAAAACATTACCTCATACAACCTAACTAGATGGCATTTTTCAGAAGACAACCAAGGAGGGGGCAATGACATAATAAACCTTGGCATTTTAACATGAACTTTCACATTAATATATTAGTACAGATCACATGAAGGTGGACTCGCACTGAGAAACATGTTCCCCGTTAGAAAGTGTGAATGGGTACGTGTACTACAACATAATGTTTATGCTGCAAACGTCTTTTAACTCACCTTGCATAGTGGTTCTTGCATTTCAGGATAGACAAACACTAAAAGCTATAATACTTTACAGCATTCATACAAAAATGTTCTTTCGTACCTGGATTGGGGGCCAAAAGTTTGAAGATATGATTGTAGCATTGAGCATATCCAATGACAGCTCACTGTCCTGTGGCTCTGGACCTACAAATTCATTCATGAAAGAATAATTGATCCACATAAAATCTAATACTCAGCAGGAGCTCCACATAGTAGAGCTCTATTTTTCTTTTTCCCTTTTCTGGATATCTGAGTTGAATCAAGGATTAGCTATTCTACATTACCTGTTCGAGATTGCTGTATTGTGGCTTTGATGTTTTGATTTGTCCTCTTGGAATTAATCAGATCATTAAGCATAATTTCACATCTTTGCATACTGCTCTCCCCAAAATGAATCTATGTCAAAAGCCAAGAAATCAATTTTCAAAGTGCCAGGGTGAAACATTCAGATGTGATTGGCAAAGAGTTATGGTGCCTCACAAAGTGAAGAACACAACCTAAGAAAAGACCAAGGCCCAAACAACTAACAGATACTTGCCTTTAGAAGTTCTAAAGTTCGTATCTCTGAGTCAACGTCATAATCAGTTTTGTTGAGAAGCTTTTCTGCCAGCATTACTCGATATTCATTAACAAGTTGGTCCTTTGATCCAATTATACCAACAATCATCCCAAGAATGTCAACCTTCCTTTGATTCCTACTCCCTTTCAATGGATCAGCCTCTACAGGGTCAGGCTCCCAACTGCAAAGCAAAGATCAAGCAAAGATTGCTCAGGGTTGGATAATCTATCAAATGCTGAAGTTGGGAGACATACAATTCATCAGCTTAGTTCAGCCCAGGAATCATTTCTTTAAGCTTGAAATTACAACCTACTCACCGTGCAGCGTTTATCCAGGCCTGTCTTTCATCAGTATGAAAATCATCATCTGCACCAGTATTCTCTTGACCTTCCTCATCCCTATTTAATTCTTCAAGGAGGCTATCCCCAGCAATACCAGATCCGTTAGGATTTCCCCCAGTCCCATCTGTAAGCATGGTTACAATGCATTTTATTGTATCTTTCCTACCTCTCAAGTACTCTCTTATCGGTTCACCAACTGCTTCAAGAAAGACACCAGCTGGATCAATTGTCCGAAGTGCTTTAATGGTTGACACATACTGATGTAATATGTCATTTGTGGAGGCACCCGCGGTTAGCAAACGGTATCTTAATGCGGAAATAAAGGAGTCAACCAGTTTAGAATGTTGTCCGGTGTATTCAAGGCACTGCTTCAAATCCTCTATTGCAGGAGAGCTGCAAAGTTAATGAAAACATCAAGACTTTCATGAAGGATCTCATATTAACCCCAGCACTTCAAGATGTCAATTGAATTCTTCTGCTTCATAACAAGTCAACCCCGGTTTGGACCATTTTATTTCAGCATATTTTGCTTATAAGGAAAAAAATATTCATGCAGTAGATGCCTGGTGAAAGACAAAACAAGAAAGTGAATTTTAATCTTTCAGATTTATAAATCGAGACAAATGGCAACCATTTTTGCCTGTTGCTAGGTAATATATAGTATTCTTCCTTGCTATAAATCAACACAATGAAACAAGACCACTTAAAACCTTGAACAACCCAGTCCACCACCAACAGTAATTTATGATCAATGAGACAAAAGGTCACCTGTCAGGATAGTCCACAATAATCTCAAATAATTTGGCTATTCTTAAATCTTGCAGTGTCTCGTAAGCAAAATACTCTAGCCTCAACTTCCATCTAACAAGTCCTTCAGAAGAAATATTTGTTCCACTACAGCGTGACAATGGATGATATGCCAAAGGTGACTTCAGACCAGGTGAAGGACAATCATAGCTTGTGTTGTCACCAAGATAAGCAAGCAGTGCATGCAAGAACTGGAGGGGCACAGACTGGTGGTATGGGTCCAAGGATTCATCAATTAATAACATGAGAAACTCGTTAATAAGTTGCAGAGCACTAAACAATTTGATCAAATGCAAAGGAATACTAAGCTTTTATGGAATAACATGGGCGTACAAATTTATCCAGATAAAGACGCTTAAATTACTAGAACTTGCAGGGTCCCTAAAATTCAGAAATTCAGTGAATATCAAAAAAAAAAAAGAGAGAGTGAAGTTCGAAATTCATGACATATCTATTCAATCAATAAAAGCATGTTCCCTGAAGGTAGCCATCCAAATTAAAACCTCAATGTGGAACAAAGATATTACCTAAATAAGCACAGCCACTGTTAAAATTGCTTAGCTATACTATACATCAGCAGAAACATTATCCTATTCCTTCAAAACGCTGTTTTTAAGTATGTTTAGCCTTCATCGATATTAGCAATAAACAAGTCAGCAAACACTTCAGCTTTAATTGTAATAGACAGTTAGAATAACAGGAGAAGGGGAATCCATAATCATCAAAAGCATAAACATTCAACGTGACACAGATAATAATAAACCATTCATGAGGACACTTATGCATGCCATTGCCATAAAAAGTAGGGACAAAGAAAAAATGAAAACAACCTGTATCCAACCTTTAACCGAACCTAAGACAGAAGCCCGATAATCATCACCTGCCAAATCATGTACTTTATCCTGCATCAAACAGGAAAATATTTTCACAACAGAAGGTTACATGCTGTTTAGAAGTCAGAGGCACCTCTCACTTTAAGAATATATTATCTGTGAAGTCAATTGCTCACCTTCAAAAGTAGAAAGATGGCAGAAGCATAGGCATCCTCTGCCATTGATGTTAACCCAAGACTTCCAAGAGAACGAACAACTTTCCCAATATTCTTTACCAATTCATTGTTCTGTGTGAGTTTACCCTGGAGATAAGATTCATCGTCATGCATCTCACTGTTTTTATAAGCCAATTTGGCCTTTTCATCTACATCCATGTCATCTTTATCTTGAGAACCATCCTCAACATTAGGCCCCCCCTCCATGAGTGTGCTTAGCTCCTCCAGCCTTCCCTTAAAATACCAGTGAAGTATTTCTAAAATGTAAAGAACAAAAAGAAGGATAGCAATTAACCTCACTACTAGAATTTTCTTGCAATTACATTCAATCCAAAAATGTCGGCGAAAACATGCTCACCAGGAAAATGTCGAGGAAGAGTGGCCATAAGAGTTGATGATACCATCAATTGATATCTGGACAGAAAACGTTTTCTTTCAGCATCCAAATTATATCGTCCCTCAGGTAGATCTTCCTTGTACGAATGTAAAGCATCAACTAGCGTTGACAAGCAGTTCTCATGATAGTTCTTCACTAATGATATCTCATCAAGAGCCGCACACAGAACTTGTTGCAACTCATCATCGGCCTGCATTTGAACACTATCACCAATCCTGAAAATCCAATAGCTTCCCAAAATAAAGAAAAGAAAAAACTGACATACATGAGTTCCATTCTTCTGAAGAACTGCTACATTGCTATAAGCATCAAAATGCCTCCAAAACCTCACTCCATTCTTTTCAAAAGCTTCCTGCTTTAAACAAGAATAGTAAACCAACGTACCTAAATTGTAATAAACCAATTACTTGAACTAACTATGCTTATCAATCAATGAAATCAATTGATTCCGTACCTCTAGTGAATTAAGAAGGCGTTCACAAACGAAAGAGTCAAGGCCGTGCTCACAAAGCACGTGCACGTGAGGCACGAACTCTGCCGCTACTGAATGATCTTCGGTCCCAGAAAGTAGCGAATCGACGATGGAGCAGAATGCATTATAGCTTTGGGCGATAGCTAGAACGGAATCGTGGCTAAGACTGTCTAGAACCCTTAGATTGCAGACCGATGGACTTGGTTCTTCCATTTATCGTCTCCGGCGAGAATCAATCTTTCGAAACCCTAAAGCTCCGGCCTGACCGCCGGAGTGTGGTGGAGAGTGTGTAAGACAAAGATGGTTTTTTTTTTTTCCCTTTAAAGATTTGCCGCCACTTTTTAGTTGCCACTTAACTCCAAGTCTGGTAAAACCCATTACCCAAAGATAAAAACTAAAAGAGCGAATGAGATTAGATACCTCAATAATCCTAATCGTAAACAATGAATATTGGGCACTGTATGTATTGACTCGTGTAATGCTGTAGCTAACATGTTAAGTATCCCGTCTAGGGAGTACGTTCGCAAGAATGAAAAGGAATTAACGGGGCCCACACAAGCGGTAGAGTATATGGTTTAATTCGATGCAAAGTGAAGAACCTTACTAGAGCTTGATATACCGCAAAGATCTCTCCATAGAAACCCTTCCTTAAACGAAACTAGATCTTGTAGAATTATATTGAATATTTGACGATGTATTCCTAAACAATTGATCCTTAATTACCAACCACACATTATTTAACGAACCTCGGTGAGGCATAACCTAAACTCAATTGTAATCTCTATTAGAGATTAATAAAGTATTATGAAATTGAGAAAAACAATGAAGTAAAAGAACTCTTTATAAAATTATTAAACTTTTTTATTATAATTCGCTACTCCAACATAATACAATTTTAAATATTTTGGTAGTATTTGAATTGATAATTAAATTAGATTATACTTATTTATTATTAATTAAAAATATGTCAAAACTAAATTTTACATTTTTTAAAATTCAAAATTAAACTATTAATTTTTTTATGACAATAACATCAAATCATTTAATTGATTCTAATTTAATATAATCCTGAATAGTTTTAATTGATTATTAAATCATATTATATTAAATTAAGAACTAAATTTTTTTATTATCATATATTATTATAATATTTTATAAATTAAGTCCATAAATTGGAAACACTTAAAATATCCATTTGAGTCTATTTAGACATTAATTTGTAATCTCTAAATTAAAGACAAATGTGTTCTTGTAGTAAAGAATATTTCTATTATAATTTTTTTAAAACTATCATCATATCTATAAATTGAAAAAGTGTTGGTGATGGGGCTAATTTGATGATTATTTTTATAAATTGATATTGAGAAGAAATTAGTAACCTTAATAGAGTTAGGTAAGTATATAATTAAGATAAATATTCAAGTTATTGCAATGTTAATTTGATAAATAAAAAACAATTTATGGTCTAATGTTATTTTTTATATATAAATGCGAAGAAGTATATTTTATTACATTTGGAAAATGAAATGTGTTTTATTAAACTTGTAATTTTTTAATACTATAATTTCAAATGTTCTCCAAAACTTTAAAGTTCACATTAAGTTTAAAATAAAATCTTATCTTACTTAATCAAACTGACCGATCATAATTTAGCATTTAATATTATTAAAATCATAAATATTTAATGAGTCACGTATTAACTATATATAAGTTTTACAAAAACAACTAATAAAGTAAAATTTCCTTGTCAAAGAAAGGCATTTATGAGAAAATCAAATCCTCAAATCGCATTGAATTGAATTGAATTTTTAATGTAATGTGAAGTAGTTTTTTTCTTTTAGCTAAAAATTTAACATTTAAGATAATTTTATAGATATTCAAATTTCTCAATTTGGATCGAATTGTATATAGTCTTAATTGAAAGAAAAGTTAAAATTTTTATTCTTCATCTTTAGTTGATATGTTAAATTTAAATTTTTATATAAGCAATTTTAATTAAAGAGTTCGATTTCCTCTACCTATGCTCTTTCGATGGAGCCTGTCTTACGGAGTTTGTCTAGTACGGAGTACCCAGTTGACGTAATTTGCAGGCTATTGCGTCAATCTGAAGGTTTACTCAGTGCGCATTTAAAGGGTAGCGACTGCGGGTTCCTCCGTTTCTAAAAAAAATTAACTAAAAAGTTTGATGTAAGTTTTCAAATGATATACGAGATTAGTGAGTTATTTATATTTACTTTGTTCCTATTTCTAAACTAATAAATTATTATGACAAATTCATATCTAATAATTATAAAGTAATCATAATCATTATTAAAGAGAATAGGAAAATAGAAACAAAATCGATTTATAATGGTTCAATTACAAATTCTTAACTTACAATTAATATGCATTGTATTTGTAAAACTTAAACTTATAGGAAAATAGTAAATCAATTAGCCCAAATAAAACATTAATCATAAGATCTTAAACATATAATTCACACAATAAAAAAAATGTATCATGTACGTGAAGAATTTATTGAAATTATACGTTGCAAACTTTCTACATGTAGATCTATCGGAAATAACTTCTCTACTAATTAGATATTTAGCAAAAAAATTTCTAGGATTTCGTTGTTGTTATTATATATTGCAAATCTTGAAATAAATTTATCTCTCCATTGACACTTTCTTTATTTATGGATACTTTTGATGGATTATTTTGTGTCTATTAAGTGTAAATTACAATCACTGAGGAAAGGACCAGTTTATACCCTTTATAATTTACTATGGTATATTCATCACATAATTTGAGTATCTAATCACTTTTAAATAATCATACTTAAAATAAGTAAGTCTATAGTTCTTCTTTCTTAGTAGGTACTTCAATACTTTCTTTGTAACTTTCTAATGAATAAATCTAGGGTTACTTTGACATATGTCCAATATTTTGATCGTGGAGTTCATATTTGGTCTTATGTAAGTTTATAAATACATTAAAATACCTACAACCGACAGATAAGAAACTGATTCCATCTATTTCTGTTCTTCATTTTTCTTTAAATATTGTATGTTCTAATTTCAATCCTTATCACATGGGATGTCTATCTCATATCTTTCATTTCAAAATTACTAAAGAGAAAACATTTTATCATATGTAACAAACTCAAATCATTAGTAGTAAGTAAGATATCATTAACATATAGAATTAAGAAAATAAACTTTTTTCTCACTAATCTTTCCAATGTCATTACAATCCTTAATAAGTATCCTTGAGATAAATGAAAATGTCTCTTTATAATTAATACTTTCTTTTTTAGTATAACCCTTGGTAACAAGTTTAATCTTATATAGTTTAACATTGACATTTGATTAGCATTTGGTTTTAAAATCCCTTTTACACCCAACTCACTTATAATCTTCTGGCAATTCAACAAGATCTAAAACTTTATTGTCTTTTTATATATTTTAATTTATATTTCATGATATCAGTCCATTTTACAATTTTGCACTTTTTATAGCTTGTGAAAATGAATAAAAACCTTTATTTATTCCAATATCAATATCTAACTATTGCAAATAATCTACAAAATAATTGGAAATGGTTAAGTTTCTGTCTCTTTGAGATCTTTTTAAAGGTATTATTCCTTTTAGTTCGTGTATAATAAGTGATTACGAGTCAGTTCTTAGTGGGTTCATTCCTTTATTCAAATATTGTTTAGTATTATCTAAATTTTTATCAATTATTGGAACAAAATTTGGAGTAACATCTGTTTCCTCATTTAAATGTTATTCAGTAGTATTTATATTTCATTAATTATTATAACAATATTTTCAACAACTATGGATAAGGAAGCATTTGTGGATAACATTTACCCTTTGCTTCTTTGATATCCATATTTTTGTTGTTCATTACTCCCACTAATTTCACCATTCTCAATGAATCTAGCATTTATAGTTTTCACAATTATAAGACTATGATTTGGACAATAAAACCTAAATCTTTTATATTTCCTTTGTAACTTATAAAGTAAATATTAATAATTAAAAAATCTAATTTCTTTTTGAGTGGATTGTAAACTCTTGACTCCATTATGTAATCCCAAACATATAAATGTCTTATCCAAGGTCTTCTTATAGTCCACATTTAAAAAGAGTTTCTAGAACTACCTTACTAAAGAATTTGTTCAATAAATACATGGCAATTTTAAGGGCATACATTCACAAATATTTAGGTTGCCAGGAGTTACTCATCATACTCCTAACCATATCCATCAATGTTCTATTATGTCTTGCTATCATACCATTTTGTTAAGGAAAGTATTGTGCACATATGTCATGTCTTTGAAATAACTTTGCAAATGGGCTTGTTATATTTCCTATAGTAGCCATCCTTTCTATCAAATCTTACAATTTTCATCATTTTATCTAATCTCTTTTCAACCTAAGTTAATTTTATATACCTCAAGTACATCCAATGCTTAAGATTTTCCCTAAAAAAATAAGCATAATCATATTATGACAAGTCATTGATAAAGATAAATGGAGTATTTTTCTTTACCTAAGGATGGAGCATCAAAGGTTTTGCAAAGATTAGTATATATAATCTTAAAAAAATGATTCTTGTAGCTCCTTTTTTTTTTTTGATTGCATTCCCTTAATCCATTGTAATACTTAAAATAGCAAAATCTAGATTAAAAAAACATTTTTTTACTAATCTTTCCAAACTTGTTGTGGATACATGACTACATCTATGCCATAAGTAAGCATAATTTTCATCTAATGCATGGTGTTTAATTTTAACATTTCCATGAAAATTAAGAAAAGATTTAGCAAATTTATATCAAGTTTTAATTCATATAAATCATCAATAAGAATAGTATAACCAATAAATAAAATGTTCTTAAATAAACTGAAACAACCACGACCAAATTCTCCTTTTAACCCAATAACATCAAGTTTTGAAATAAAAATTAGGTACTCATAAATTGAAGGTACATAAAGAGTTTCTAAAAGATTTAGTTGATGACCAGAACTTAAGATCCAATAATGAGTCTATGTACCTTTTAATTGGAGGCTTCATTCAATTTTTCATAAAGAGATAATTCTTATATCAGTTTATGGTTTGATCATAAGAAATCTATATCATTTTGGAAATATAAGTACCGGTACCAGTCTAAAGCTACTAAGAATTAGAGGAACTTCGTATAAGTTTGATTTTAAACATACAAAAACATAATATTTACCTTCTTTTTGAACAAAGCCTTATGTTCAGGGTAATCTTATACCATTATCCAACTTTCTTACAAAATTACATTTGTCTGCCTTTTGTTCCTTTCAGCTCACCTATGTAGCATCAGCAGGTAACTTCTTCTTCGTAAACTCGTTGGTTTTTACTTTCAATCCTTTACTATCTTCTTCATACACTAGTTTGACAAAGTGACTATATTGTTTCTTCAATCTTGGTTCCTCTTTAGTAAGCTTATTGGCCAATTCATTAACATCTCACTTTCTTTATAACGTTATGGTTAATTTTAAAAGGTATATACCCAGGAGGTAATGAGTTCAAAATAAAATTTACATAAAAGAGTCATCCGTTATTATTTCTAGTGTCTTTAACCTTACTACAATATTAGTCATCTGAATAATATAGTTCAATATACTCCACAACCCAATATACTTTATAGTTTTGAGTTATGCTATAGAGATATCAGCAAGTGACTTCTCTGCAGAACAAAAATATTCTTCTACCAACTTTAAGTATTGTTTGCACTTTCAATTTGTGGACACTACAATAAAAATGACATACAGTAACACTAGACAGTAACACTTTTGACAATATGTTATAAAATACCTATCTATGGTGACATTATATCTTAAAATGTTATGATTCTTAATTTGATAAATAACACTTTATGATTTTATAACATATAATTTATCATTGATAACAATTTTTTTAAGTGTTACTAAACATGATAAAAGGTTACTATTTTAAGATGTTACGAAAGTGATGTAAAATAATGACACTTTATATGAGTTACTTTAATAATAAATTTATA
>JAOQMQ010000001.1:1780993-1803740 GCA_027563845.1 Erythroxylum subrotundum | reverse complement strand
AGCTTGTTGCTTTTAGCTGGTTGGGTTGGCTGATTCAACCTAACCAGCTAACAACCAAACGCATGTGATAGCTGATAGATAAAGTCAATCATCTAATTTTTGATCAACCAACTAATTTTTAGCTGATCAGCTACTATCCAAACACCCCCATAATTACCTTGGCAATAGCTTTTATCTTCATCCATATTATTCATTCTAGAATGGTAAGAACAAGATTCAAACAAGCAAATTCGAACAAAATTTTCAATGATTAAAAAATTCAATTAACTTGATCAATTTTTCTGTAAAAATCTTGAATTGTCCAATTTTTCGATTTAGTTTTTAACTTTCCGATTCAATTTGCTTTAATAATTTTTGTTGTTAAAAATTAATTAATTAATTTATTAATCGGTCAATTTTACTAAATTAATAAATTCTTATAAATTAAAATTAATTAATTAATTTTTATTTATTAATTTTTTTTAATTAAACTTTAAATTTTATTTCAAATTCTTTAATTTAATTTAAATTTTAGCTAATATTTTGACGATTTAATACTGGTTAAATTTTTTAAACCTTAAATCTCTTATCACATCGGTTTAACTTCTAAACATTGCAAATTATTAATATTTTTAGTTTAATATCTATTCTTACTAATCATTTTCTTTTCAAGTTTCAAGTATGGTGGGTCAAATTTTCAATCGCTAAATACGCCTAAAATTACTTCATCAGCTGAACTACCCTATCGCCATTGATAGGAGAAACTGGTCCCCCTTCTGCTTCAAGCTTCACGTGGAGCCAAGCTTTTGCTTGGCTTTCCTTGTCAACTTCTCACTAACCTTTCTATTTTGGTATTTATTTTATCAGCAGTGTTTCATACGACTAATCATTGATTCCAAGAACATATTCACATTAGAATGTACTTAAAAACTTCTAAATACACGTGTGGTGCAGACAATGAAACGAATTTAAAGCTACTGTTCATTGTTTATGACTAAAATTCAGTGCTTTTCGGGCTTCATTTCATTAACTTTGTATTTTAAAATAGTAATACTGCATGACAAGCCATTCAAAAACCTTCAAATCGTTCCATAAAGTACACTAGAAGGGTTTAAGGTGACCTAAATGACACCAAACTGTTGAAAAGAAGTCAAAAACTGTGGAAAGATTCAAGTTTTGTCCATAACTGAAAGTACACAGGGGATACTTTTATGACTGTCGGTGCACTAAAAGAACAGATTTTTGGAATGAGCATAAACCTTTTATTAATCTTGACAGTCATTTTTGGTAGACATTTAACTAATTCCTTACGCGTTAATCAAAGTCAGAAGAAGTTTGGTCAGTTTGAATTCGCCAAAGGGTAGTAAAAACAGTTTTTCTTAATTTCGTAAAGGATGTTTAAAGTTTTGTGTTTTGATAATATAAATTATTCTACAAACATAAAGAGAGCCAAATATCATCGTATTGTGAAAGCTTTTGTTGTTAGTGTTGTAAGAAAAGGTATGAATGTATAAAAATGATTTAAAGATTGAAACTTTTTTAGGGAAACGTGTCGACAATTATGTAGATGACGTTCCGGAACCTCTGGCTTTTGGTGTGTGGGAAATCTTAGTGGTTGGATCTTCAAAAACAAAGACTGAAATTTTGTAAGCTGACGGTATTAAAAATTCCAAGTGCTTTGTATATATATATATAGGTGTATAGACTCACAAGGGACAGACATGTAGTCCCTGGTTCCTCGGCAGAAGAAGTCTCAACTTCCAACGCGTTTATTACTCTGCTTCTGCATCACATCTCTATTCCTCTCACCTTTTCTGTTCTTGCCTTTTCTCTCATCTCCAAAGAGGAACTAATACACATTTCAGGTAATTCATATCTTTGTTACTCTCTGGGTTAGTTTTCTAGTTATATGCATGTCGTGGGCAATTTAGCTTTGATGTTTTGTCCGTGGGTTTGGTTTGGTTTTGAAAGGTGGGATTTTTGCATGTAGATGACATGCTGAATCTTTTTTCTTAATGGATAGATCTATAGATGCTTTTTGGTCTATTGATCTAGCCTTCAAGTTTGTTATAGATCTGGTTGCTGAATTCACTTGTTGAGATTCTAGTTTCAATACATGAAGAGTTTTGGATCTTGAGACCTAGTTTTTGTCAGGTTTATCGTTCTTAAGTTCAGCGGTTTCTTTTTCTTCCTTGATAAGTATTGTGTTTTCCTTTCTTTTTCCTGTTCTGGATCACAACCTTCGATGGTAATGGAGATTGGAGATCATGGATCTAAAGATTTGATCTTTATGCGTCTGGTAAATAATTTGTTATGTTGTATATCAAATTGCAAACCAAGTTGATGAAACTGGTGTCCTTTGCACAGATCAAATAAACATTTATGATGACTCTCAAAGAGTGAAATTTTTGGGGCTGGAATTTCCATGTGTTTTAGTTTTGAAGAAACTGTTTTTTCTGTATAAATTATCTTTGCTTTTGTAAGACTGACGATGTTTTTAACTTTTTTCTCTCCCGAGATATCAATTCTGAATTGCTGGGCTGTCCTAACTATTTCATGCTTTACACAGCACATAAAAATGGTGAAAATTTGTTGCATCGGAGCTGGTTACGTCGGAGGGCCAACCATGGCCGTGATTGCCCTGAAATGTCCAGAAATTCAAGTTGCTGTTGTTGATATTTCTGTGCCAAGAATCACTGCCTGGAACAGTGATCACCTTCCTATCTATGAGCCAGGTCTGGAGGATGTTGTGAAACAATGCAGGGGAAAGAACCTCTTTTTTAGCAATGATGTTGAGAAACATGTTGCAGAGGCTGATATAGTCTTTGTATCCGTGAATACCCCAACCAAAACCCAGGGGCTTGGAGCTGGCAAAGCAGCTGATCTGACTTATTGGGAGAGTGCTGCACGAATGATTGCTGATGTATCAAAATCTGATAAAATTGTTGTTGAGAAATCAACAGTTCCTGTCAAAACAGCTGAGGCGATTGAAAAGATCTTAACCCATAATAGCAGAGGCATCAACTTCCAAATTCTTTCCAACCCAGAATTCCTTGCTGAGGGAACTGCAATTGAAGACCTTTTCAAGCCAGACCGTGTGCTTATTGGTGGAAGGGTGACACCGGATGGACAAAAAGCAATTGAAGCATTGCGAGATGTTTATGCCCATTGGGTTCCTGTGGACCGTATTATATGTACGAATCTCTGGTCTGCTGAGCTCTCAAAACTGGCTGCAAATGCATTTCTGGCACAGAGGATATCTTCTGTTAATGCCATGTCGGCCCTATGTGAGGCAACTGGTGCAGATGTCACCCAAGTGTCTCATGCTGTTGGTAAGGACTCGAGGATTGGACCTAAGTTCTTAAATGCTAGTGTAGGTTTCGGGGGGTCTTGTTTCCAGAAAGATATCTTGAACTTGATCTATATTTGCGAGTGTAATGGACTTCCTGAGGTTGCAAATTACTGGAAGCAGGTCATTAAGGTGAATGACTACCAGAAGACCCGTTTTGTGAACCGGATCGTCGCTTCCATGTTCAACACAGTCTCAGATAAAAAGATTACTGTCTTAGGTTTTGCTTTCAAGAAAGATACAGGGGATACCAGGGAGACTCCGGCTATTGATGTTTGCAAGGGCTTGTTGGAGGATAAAGCTCGCCTGAGCATATATGATCCTCAGGTTACAGAAGATCAGATTCAAAGAGATCTGTCAATGAGTAAGTTTGATTGGGACCATCCTGCTCATCTTCAGCCAATGAGTCCAACATCCATCAAACAAGTAACCTGTGTTTGGGATGCTTATGAGGCAACAAAAGATGCTCATGGAGTTTGCATACTGACAGAGTGGGACGAATTCAAAACTCTTGATTACCAAAAGATCTACGATAATATGCAGAAACCTGCATTTGTTTTCGACGGGCGAAATGTCGTGGATGTCGAAAAATTGAGGAAGATTGGATTTATTGTTTATTCCATTGGCAAGCCATTGGACGCATGGCTGAAGGATATGCCTGCTGTGGCATAAACACCAGACTGCATTCTTTGAAGTGGTTGAGCCCAGACATAGCAGTAGTAGATTTATGTGTGAAAGAGGCATAGTGATCCTACAATTTTCATTCTTCCCTTAGCAGATAATGTTTCAGTAGTTTTGGGATTTAACTATTTACTTACTCTGTATGGGGTTTTGAACACAATTGTGCTTGAAGCCTATTTTCTTAGCAGTACTTCTGGATATTATAATGCTCTATTTGTTCAGTATAATAATTACAACCTCAGATAAGTTTCATTATGCTCCATTTGTCCAGTGTAATAAATATATTAGTATTTGCATATATTGAATTGAAAACTTTATATCTTTCTCCTTGGAGGACTTTAATATTTGAAGAACCATTATTCGTCGATACACGAGATCCGAAGAGGTCCAGTAGTACCAGTCTTACCTTAAACTGATAGAGAAGTTGTTTCTAAATAGCTCATATAAAGGGGAAAAAAATTTCATAATAATAATAAATATTTCAAAAGTTTAATATATATATAAATGATTAATACAATGATTATTTAGAATTATTTTCAAAATTAGATATATTATTAAAAATAAAACATAAATAAAAGTTTATTAACAATAAATAATTTAAAATTTTCAAAGAAGCAATTCATATTTGGTATTGCTTACATCACACAAAAAAATCTCGAAACTTAAAAAATAAAAAATGAAAGATTATTATAAGAAGATTTCAATTAAAAAAAGATATTAAAATAAGAAGAGTAATAAGAATATATTTATCCTCCAAATTTAACTTTCCAACTTCTCCTTCAAAATGCGTCTAATGAAATTTATTATTATTATTATTATTTATTTTATGTATTTATTATTAGTATTATTATTTTTTGTCTTTTTATTTATATTCAAGTTTTAATTGTTCATAATTATTATTTAATATATATATTTTTATGTAGATCTATAAAAAACAACTTCTCTATTAATTAGCAGTAAAGTTGCGTACTTCTAGATTTCTTTATATTCAAGACTTTTATTAAGTTATTATTGGTGTCTTATTATTATTTAGGAAAGTAATATTACCAAAATCATAATACGTAATTTACTGAGATTGGGCCGGTTTAGATTGTAAAAAGTAGTCCAGTCCGTGCACAAATTGACCAGTCTCGTCTCTGTCCGAACCGCTTCGTCGTCTACAAAAACCTACGAACCCGATGTCGTCTTTCCCGTAGCTCTCTCCGTAATCAAACCAGAAATCGATCTCTGATTTCGCTTTTCTTTTTGCATCAATCATCCGATTTAATTCCCGATTTATTCGATTCGCGTTCTCCTCTTCAGCAAAATACCAATTTCGATCCCAGCCGTTTATTACAGGCGTTTCTAGGGTTAGGGTTTCGATTCCCCTGATCGCTTCGTCTAATCCCTTGATCCTTCACGGGTTTTCAATCTCTTTCCATATCTGTAAATTTGCCTCTTAGTTTTGGGTCCAATTGTGGATATTTTTCTGGCCCTGTTTTTTGATTCTATTTCGAAGCTTTGATTTGCTCACAACTTCCTGGAATCGATAAATTGCCTTGGGGATTTTCTTCCTTGCGTTATTTCCTCGTAATATATCCGTTTTTCAGCTTCTAAAGTTGTGATCTTGTTTGTCGATTTGCAATCTAGGGTTAGGGTTTTCTTCCAAATTTTGGGGCTTCTGATTTTGACGAATTCGCTTGGGGATTTGTTTGTTTGGACCATAAATCCTTATTAAGCATTTATTTTGTTGTCTCTTGAGTCTAATTTAAGTTTCATATCCTCGTATTAACATTCAGAAGCTTGAATTCGACGAATCCCAGAGGTACGTGCTTGCTAGTCTGAAATTCTTGTGATATTAATTACGCAGTTAAATTATATTTTTCTGATGTTACAATATAATTGCTAATTTTGCTCAATTTTTTATTATATTGTTATTTATTTTCCGGAAAATTTCTGTCCTACGCTATAGTTGTTCAGTAGTAGCTTCGAGCTTTAATTTTCTCCTTTATGTAGTCTGGATTATGTTCTTATTACTTTTCTCTTTTAAACTAAGCAACTGTCAGGTCTGTTTGTATTTACCAGGCTCATTAGTCTTCCTTGTATTAGAAATCCATGAATGCATGTACTTCCATTATGCTATTTTATATGTAAGTTGAGTTACAATAGTGAAGGTATATGAGTGTATATGAATGCACCTGCTCATGCAATGGTGTTCGCGGTCTTTCACTTTTTAGTGTGTTGAAAGAGTAGTTAGGTGCATACAAAATTTTGTTAATTCGTTGCAGCTTAGATTTTTAATTTTCATATTGCTGTTTTGCAGGTGAAATGGGTTATAAACGAACATTTGATGGAATGGACTTCCAGAACTTTCCTTTTAAGCAGGCAAGGCCTGTAGATTATAGCAAAAAGTTGACCCAATCTCCAGAACAAATTTCGTATGTAGATGTTCCACAGAAACCTGATATTTCTGGTGAGGATAAGGGTCTGAATGCTTTGCTTCTTTTTCATACCATATTAAACCTGTTACTTGTTTTACCTATTTGTATTTACTTTTCTGGTTGGATTGTTCCATAAAGTTGGTGACCGTGGGGACAACTTTGCTGTGTTTCAATGGCATGAAGTTGAATATGGTGTCAATGGAATGTCAAATTCAGCTAGGAACCTGGAGACCAGTACTCCTTGTTCATTGTTCACTAGCAGTTCTGATCATGAAGATGTTAGGTCTAGCTGGGAAACATCCTCTTCTCTTCCTTCTGGACATCTTGAGTATGATATTCCACGGGGAAGAGTTCTCCCTTTTGACACTAGCAATTCTTCTTACTTGGAATGGTCTCCGAGAAAACAAGTTCCTTTGGGGCCAAATCATCAAGCTACCATTCCCTTATGGGGCAGCCAAGTAGAGGGCATTGATGAAGAGAGTGTAATGGGTACTTGTATCATTTCAATGCCAGACCCAAAGTCTTCTTCACACTACAGCGATGATGTCGGATCTGGATGGAAAAATTGTGACTGCTTGGATGATGGTTCTATTAGATGTGTGCAGCAGCACATAACGGAAGCACGAGAGAAACTAGTGAGATCCCTTGGACAGGAAACTTTTGGAAAATTGGGTTTTTATGAGATGGGAGAGGTGGTGAGTAGGAAATGGAGTGAGGAAGAAGAACGGATATTCCGTTCAGTTATTTATTCCTATCCTGCTTCCATGGGCCAGAACTTTTGGAAACATTTATCTCAAGTTTTTCCTACTCGACCCATGAAGGATATCGTTAGCTATTATTTCAATGTTTTTATGCTTCGGAAACGAGCTGCTCAGAACAGATCAAATTGGATGGACATTGACAGCGATGACGATGAATTGCCTGAAATGAATAGCTATTCCCATCTAGTTCCAGTTCCTGAAGATGATGAGGACTCCGCCATTGATTCAATTGATCAGCATGATCATGCAGACCAGTTAGATGAGACACTTGCTGAAGAAAATGCTGACAGTGATGATGATGAGGATGATGATGATGATGATGGTAATGATGATGATGGTGATGATGATGATGCCAACCCTGAAATACAAGATGGTAGTGGAGATGCCACAGGAGAAGATTCAGGCATAGATTATGCCTCAGAAGCATCGGTTCCAAAGTCAAGGGATGCATCTGAATTTGATCATGTTTATAGGCATTTGGATAATAGCAAAGGAAATTTTGGCGAGGACTTCACTGTTCAAGATGATTCGTGCTTGTCTTTTGAGTTCCAGGCTGATAAGGTAGATTCCAACTGTGAAAGTGGGTTGCAAACAGGTGGCGTTGAAAGTGACCATAAGAAATGCTTGCCTGGTAAACTAGATGGTTGTAGTGATGTGATGGGTCAGGTGTACTTTCTTGATCCATATGACATTAAAGTTTGGGATGCCCGTTTCAGAATCAGAAGTCCTATCAAAGGTGTGGATCTTCTGCCGACCTGTAACATTATTGAAGAGATTTTTGGACAAGGAAATGGTGACGAGCAAAACAATGATGAACGCATCAACTAATGTCTCCCTCTTAACATTCTTGCATCCAATGTCTCATTGCTATAGGGTTTTAGTAAGTGGGGTTATCTCAGGTGTTCATCTTCATAGAGAACGGGGCCTTTTACGTTTAACAAATGTTGGACGACTGGAACAAAAAAGGGATGAAATTTTGGTCATTGGTTTTGTTCTCCTTATGTACATTTATTGTGAAATGCAGCAATATTACCATGTTGTCACTTGTACGGTTCCATTGTCTTGTTCTTTTGGGGCTTAAGAGGATATCTGACTCTAAAGAAGATTACTATTCTTAAAAATCTATAAACTGCAATCAGCTACCATTTATGCTGAAGCTTGTCCAAATTAAAACCCCCAAAAAACATATGGGAAAGAAACAGATTAGCATAATTAAGATTATTCATATTTGGACACAAGACAGGCAGAAATTGATATTTGAATTCTTTAAATTTTAACTAGCATTTCCAATTTTAATCCTATATTTGTCTTTCACCATAGTTGACCCTGAGGATCATATCTGCAGCTATGGAAGCCTGTGAGTTCTCTGAATCTGACTTTCCAGATAATCATTCAACCTTGGGGTTAGAGCTTCCTCTGCCAAGAATTCAATGAAGTGCACCGTAGGCTTAGACTAGACCAAACCTTTGAACTCTAAAGTTATGATCTGTGAAAGCTGACTAAACCTCTCAATACTTAGGACCTATGAATGGATATGACATTAACAAAGAGGTTTGGTTATATAACTCTGGAGTCTAGAGTCATCAAATCCTAAAACTTTTTAAATTTGTTCATATAAATGTTAGTCTTTTTTTGTTGTTGCAAATTTTAAATTAAATTATACAGAAATAAAAAAAAGGTAATTTTTGATACATGATTTGTCTCTTTAATTTACTCTTTAATTACATAAATTACAATTTAAAATTTTGAAATTCAATTAAAACTTTAAAAGATTTTGACCAATAATTAAAAAATTCAACCGATTTGGTAGGTTCAACTATAAAAACCTTGAATTGTTCAACTTTTCAGTTCGATTTAATGTAATAACCTTTGTTGTTAAAAACTCATCAATTTACTAATTAATCAGTCAATTTTTATTAATTAATAAGTTTTTATAAATAAAAATAACTCAATTAATTTTCTTTTAATAATTTATTTGTTCAATTAAACTTCAAATTCTTCGACAAGTGAAGACAATATCTTTTAATTATGTTTCAAAATTTTTAATTTTATTCAAATTTTAGCCAATTTTATAACTGTCTAATGTCGATTAAACCTTTTAAACTTTAAACCTCTTCTCTTGCAGATTTAACTTTTGATCTGAATTTTAAAACATTAATTTTGGCATTAGTTTAGCAGGAGGCAAAGAAACATACAAAAAGCAGATAGAGCTTCAAAATCTTTACTCTCATATGAGGATAAATAAATAACTTTTCTTAAATAAAAGAAGATGTATTGGTGATTCTGAATTATAACAGGGATTCTTAGATCATCATGATGGGTAGAGATTGGAAACATGATAATCTGTTCAAAAACAAATCCAACTTTGAATTGAACATGAGAAACAAAGAAAAAAGGGCAACTAGTATTTGAAGATCAGATAAGTACAAAATGGGGTTTGACCATATCAAAGCATACTAACTTGGTAATTATCAAATATCAAGAGAACCAAATTTCAATATACAGGTATGCAGGTTGAACCAGAACTAAAATGCCAACCTTATTTATAATAAGTCGTCTTCTAGTTGAATACTACTCATTTAGACATGTTTACATAATCTCTTTCATGACGTTAGAATTTATGTTGTGAAATGTTATAGTCATAGCCTTGAATGATTCTTCAATCTCATTTTTTCCCCTCTTTTACACAGATTTTGATGTGATTATCTTCATTATAAAGTTGGATGGCTATAGACTGAATTTAGCCTAACTGAATCCAACAAAATCATATAAATTCAAGGAAAGAAATTGAAATTTTTGATCTTTGCATTGATTATATAAGCAACTTGTAATTTAGAAGGCATTTGTTTCTAAGCGTAAGGGTCATACTCATTGGTTACTGACATAGAGATTCTGACCTTTTCTCTCGTATGAATGTGTATGAGAAATCAGGAGGGCAGCCACTGCCAGAGACAACAAGATCAGGCATAGTCCATATGTTGTATCTACCAAGTGCTTGATCCTAGGGATCCTCAAAACACCCCACAAATCTTGACCGTTCAATCTGATACCGAAGGGCTCTCATATCAGTACACATGCTGTGTATGATATTTCTTCTTAATGTTTCTGGTTCCATGCATGGAATTCTCCTCTGAGTAGATCACAAAACAAAGGAGAGAAAAAGCGAGTTTGGGTCTATGTGCTTTAGAGCAGAGAATGAGTCGTGTATATGTGTTATGATTGTTCTTTTACAGAGGCCTGTCCATTGCCATCATTAGCGATACATACCCTTCAAAAAGCTCTGATCTTTCTTTCCCATTTTAATGTCTCCCCTTAATTTTCTTTTCTGGGTTTTCAAAAAATTTTCCTTTCTCGGTTTTGAAGATTCAAGAGAGTGCTAATATGTGTATTAAGATGGGATTTCAAGGGCATGTCTTTTGGAGGGTCTGAGTCTGATCTTGTACTTCCACAGAAACTGTCACATACTCACATCCCTTTTGAAAAGTTTTTGATTCGCCTGACCAATTCAACTCTTTTTAAAGTCTTAATCTTCATGATCTGTTCCTTCTCTATCCCAGACTAGATTTCGATTCCTTTCTGATTTTGGAGATTCCCCTCTCTCTCTCTCTCTCTGTTCTCAAGTTTTGAGTATTAGAATGGAGCGTATGACAAGGATTTGAGAAGAGAATATAAAAGATACGATCTTTTGCTGTTACTGGAACAGATTGTTTGAGCAAATTAGATCAAAAGGATGGAAGCAAATCAGAGGAAGAATTTTATATGCAAGTTTTGCAACAAGAGGTACCCTTGTGGTAAGTCGTTGGGTGGTCATATCAGGATTCATTTAAATGGGAGCTCAAACGTTATAGAAGATGAAGCTAAACTTAGCACGACCAAGTCTTTTGCTGGAAACAGGAAGAGAGATTCTGGGTCTAGAGCTGCTTCAACTGCTCAATCTGGTTATGGTCTAAGGGAGAATGCAAAGAAAACTAAGTGGTACATGGTTGATTCAAGCAAATCCGGGCTGTTGTCAGAAAAGGCGTGCAAAGAATGTGGCAAAGCTTTTCAATCACTGAAAGCTCTATGTGGGCACATGGCATGTCACTCTAAGAACAACAGTAAGTATTACGATCATTGTGGGTCTGGCGAGAAGCTCAAAGACCTAATTGCGGATAGCCAATATGATGATACTGAAGCATCAGCTCCAAATAAACGAAGGAGATCCGAGAGAACGAGGTACAAGACTGTTAGTGCCAACTCCTCTTCATTGTCTCTGACCAATGGTTCTTCATATTCTGCTTCTGATGTTGAGCAAGAACAAGAAGAGGTGGCCATGTGCTTGATGATGTTGTCTAGGGACTCTGGTTTCAAAGGGGGATTTAGTTCCGTTGAATATTCTTCTGACAACAATCCTTTGGTTTCTTAGGACAAATCTTCATATGCTAAACTCGGAATTAGCCTGAAGAGTGGTGTTAAATGTGTTTATAATTGAGATGGGTTCTTTGATGCAAAGACAACAAAGCAAAGGGAGCTGAAGGCTGATTCTGAGTACGTTAAGAACGAACATAGAGAGGTTGAATCAGACATTTCTTCAGATGGGTTTATTGGGAACGATGCAAAGAATAAACATAAAGTGGAATTTGTGTCTAGATCTGATGAGGAGTTTGATGCTTAATCAGGGAGGGGATTGAGTAGGGTTAGACAAGTCAAAGTTGAATTAGGTAAAGTTTCTGGAGGAAGATAGGCATGATCAAACAGATAGAGCATCAGTTAAAATCTGATTCAAGAAAGGGAAGCAAGCACAACTCTTGTGACTCTGAATTCATAGCAGCAATTCGAAAACAGTAGCACAATGCCTTCTGCTCTATTGTTTTCTGGTCAGGTCAAGCTTTAGGTGGTCACAAGAGTTATCATTCCGTTGCAAGTGCTGATGACAGAACATTGGTGATCAAGCAAGAAGCACCAGAAATACCAATACCAAGCCTCATTGATCTTAATCTTCCTCTTGTTCATGTAGAGGACCTGGAGTTGCTGCTAGTAGTTGAATTGGATCTCTTAACTGGGAAAATTTTCTTCATGATAATTGAGAGGATCATATTCCAGTATATGTCTAATGGAGGTTCCTTATCAATTGTTACTGCTCGTGGCAATGTACGAAGCAATTACTTTTGCTATGTCCTAGTAAGAGTTTTAATTAGAAATTTCAGATTCACACTATATTTCGGAGAACATGAACTCGATGTTCCTTTCTTTACTGTTAATCTTCCCCGAAAACAACTTGATTCTTTTGGATACTGCAAACATTTGTTGCCAAGTCTATGAATTAGATACTCTATTTCATTTTTACCCTGCTTCCTGATAATCACTGTTCCTGTTTTGAGCTTTAGAGAATCACAAGCCTCTTGTTTTGTTGTATGAACAGACCCCAAAAGCTGCCAACTTAAAGGCTTGTAGAGAAGTTTCCTTCCAGTTTACAATGCTTAACCTTTTACATTCATCTTGTCCTTTGTTCTTTACCAATCTGCATACAGTCAAAAGTCATCCTTTCATTGTCTCTCGATCGGCCTCAGGAAAGTTCACCTATTCTTCTTTGAACACCAATTTTTCTCTTTTGTTTTCTCTGAAACATGTTTCTCCAAGACCAACTTGTGCTATGAAATTCACTTCCTAATGAGTACTTGGGTCTGTTTTTGGATTAAGCATCGTACCTTACATGCAAAATGCTGCGTAGAAGAGGCTGAAAGGGCCTAACAGTGACGGGGTGATCTTCTATGTCAACCATGATGATGTTGCTTTTCCTAAAGTTTGCAACTTTTTGTTTATTAGATCCTGTTGGCACTGATAAGGAATAATATGTACCAGTTGGTGGGCTGCTCTTGAGCTTTAAGACTGAAACAGAGATCATTGGACTGTGAAATCGTTAGGAATATATTTTTATAATTGAACATCTAACTTTGGTTCAAGGTGGTTGCATAGCCAACTACCACTGTTTACCTGGTTTTTAGGATTGATCCACAGGATTTAGATTGTTTATCACCGTAACAATGACATCTCAATAGAAATTCTCCTAAGACGAGGTCTTCAGAATACTTATGTTAATCAGTAAAGAGATTGTTTTTGATAGACTGTCATTAGTTAAGAGTAGAATTGTATCCTACTAGACCTCTTTAGACTGCGTTTCATAATTTTTATTGAATTGTTGTCGTTGTTGTATTGTTTTTGATAAACTCATAGGTTTTTTTATAAAATATTTAGAAAGAAAATAATAAATAAATAATTGTAAGTAAATAAATAATTATTTTGGGGATAAATGTCATAAGACCTCAACTAGAGTAAGTTTATAATAAAGAAATTCCAATTTAAGTTCTATACCTCTCACTTATTGTTTGTTTATGTAAAGAGGAATTTTCTTTTTAAAATATAATTTATTATATTAAAAAGTTAATAACATCTTTTGTTTTAATTTTTTCTATTTTCTATTTTCAACTTTTTAATGCATTTTTATTTCTTTCTCTTTCTCTTTTTTTTTGTCTCTTTTTTGTTTTTTGTTATTTATCTATCATTTTCTGCTTCATTCTTTTTCCCCCTTTTGTAGTATTTTCTTTCACCGTGGCCCAACCTACCATATATTTTTTTTAAGAAAAACGTCAAAAACAATTTTGTTTTTAAAGCAACGGTCGGGCCAGGCCAAATTTGACATCCCTGGAGAAGAATAGACAACTTAAAAAGTTACATGCAAAAGAGAGATTAAAAATAGAGAAAAGTAAAGTTTAGCAAAAGAAGAAGAAAATAAGATAAAAAGATAAAAAGAAAGTAAAAAATAAAGATGATGAGATTAAAAGATAAAAAAAGAAAGAAATGATTTTTAAAAAACTATAAAAAGAGAAAAATATGATAACAAAAAGAGAAGACAAAAATTAAAAAAAGAATTATCAATGAATAATTTATTTTTTAATAATTCCATTCATTCATTATAATAAAATAATAATACTAAATTATTATTAAATTACCTTTTTATTCATTAAGCAAAAGAACAATAATTCATGATTAAAGAAAGGCATAAATGGTCTTCTATTTTGTTAAGGGATATATCATACTATTTCTTGTTAACTTAGTATACAATTTAGCCTTTTGTTTAATTATAAAAATAAAAAATTAAGAATAATAACATATTTGATCCCTTTTTTATTATTCAATTTTGTGGTTTTTTATGAATTAAAATTTAAACTTAGTTTCATAGAATTAAAATTTAAAAAAATTTAAAAAGTATATTATTTAGTTATTTTCTTTAAATTATACAAGTTTAACATGTTATAATCATGATGAAATATGAGAAATTGAATTTTTCATGACATAATAATCTTTGTAAATTGAGTTTAGACTCAGTTGTACTCGACATGTTATAGAATTCCATTATTATCTTTATTTTGCATTATGATATCGGAAACAACATCTCTATTAAGTAAGGATAAAGTTGTGTATTACTAGAGCTTCTCGAATCCCGTATTTTGGTAGAACTTTCACTAGGAATTATTGTTGTTGTTGTTGTTGTTGTTTATGTTATAAAATTATAAGTAGTATTTTTCAAGATTAATAAGGAACCTGCCCTTTTTAAATTGTTCATATCAATGAGCTCTATTTAGTAAGCCTGATCATTGATCTATGGACTGTAGGGCCCAGCCCATTTGATTTCATTAAACAAAATCAGGACAGTCAATGTTTGGCCCATTGAACCATTGGTCACCAAATCGGTTGCAAGGACTTGAAGATGAGCATGCCCACAGTAAAGCAGTAAATCTTCTTCGCTCTCAAATTTCCTTCACTTTCTCTCGTTTCGTGGGAAAATTGAAGAATTTGCCAATCGAGATTCCCAGAGGGCTGCCTTTTTCGGTGGACACGTGGAGTCCTTGTTCAAAGCGGAAGAGACACCATTTCTTGACACATGCCCATAAAGGTCATTGCTTTTCTATTTCAACGCACTCCCCTTATCCGATTTACTCTACCCTTTTTGTTGAAAGTCCTAACTCACAGGAAGTTTAGATACTATTTTAAATAGTTGACTGTATTCATATTTGTTTGATGTGAGATTTTTGACATACCCCTCTGTCCAAAGGAGGCTGCACATTTGGGTATATTATGCAAAGTGAGGTAATCGAGCCCGCCTTAAACTATCAAAACAAACGGACTCTGGTATCATGTCGAAAGACTTAACTTACCTTCAAAAGCTAGCTTAAGAGGAGAGATTTGCACACTATTATGAATGATTGAATGAACTCACACTTGTCTAATACGAGATTCTTGACACTTTTCACCAAATCTCTTATACTTCTCTATTTTCCCAAGGTATTATGATCTTCCCCTTTTATGGGTTTATTCATTTTTCTTTCTTTTCTTTCTTTGTGTTAAGTCTCTTATTCTCTTTTTTTTTTGTTCTTTAGATCGAGGTTTCGTTGTTCGTGTGTATTGAGTTGGGCCAATCCAAGTCATTGATGATCCTGATGCGGAATTCAAAGGTTACAGCTTTTGATGCGAGTCACTGTCCGGGTAATTGCAACTTACTCGTTTAATTTCCCTTATTGTTGTAATTGTTTTGGCAGATGGTTGGGTGAGATGATATAAGATTATATAGGACTTGTAGTTTAGAATTGGTGCTCTTGGCCTATGAGTTGTTTTCTGTACTGGTGTTCAATTGTTGCAATTCATACTCTGTTCATTTGTTTCTTTTGGGGGTGCTTTGGACATATGTTTGGCTTTTCTAAATGAATTGCGGTATTCTACTTTAATCTAATGTGATCATTGCGTAAAAGGTCTAAACTTGATTGCAGAATGAATTATCTACCTAATGCTAGAATTGTGTTCACTTATTTCTTTGTTTCTATTTTGAATGTTTGGAAAATAGGGATGAGAGAATCAAATGAAAAGCTCCTGCGATCTACAATCCTTAAAATTAGCTTCTAACCAATGAGGAGTGGCCTTTAAGTTTTTCCAAACAAAATAATGATGGGAGAGCTTTATTGATAGATGATCCCTTGTCTGGCATGGATTTATGAACCCAAGAGCTGTGATGCATGGATTTATGAACTCAAGAGCTGTGATGTTCTTGATTGAAGGCAACTTCAGTAATATCCTGCACACCGGAGATTGTGGGCTTACACCTGAATGTCTGCAGCGTTTACCAGAGAATTTTATCAGCAAAAATGGAATACAACCTAGGTGCCAACTTGATTATGTCTTCCTGGACCGTAGTTTACGTTTGGGAGATTTTCTGAGAAATTTCCAAGCAGGCATACTGCAATCCAACGGGTAGTCTCACTTGGATCTCTCCTCACATTCCTTTTTCCATGTAATGAGCTTCTATATATAGAGCAGTATATTGGTATACCAGACTAACCTTATGATATCAAAATCGCCACTTATAAATTTGCAAGCAACTTCTATACATGTTTCTACATGTTTGAGCATATGTAGTCTTGTATAGTAATTACATTGTGCACATCCATAGTCCATAGAGGTTAGCAACACAAAGATTGCTCTTTTTCAATGAGACTCAACTTATATTCATTATCATACAAATAACTTTCGTAAAGTTTGTGGCTGTGGCTTTTGTGATCGGTTACATGAACTGTTACATTGTGGTATTGGTTACATGATCGGTTATATTGTGGTGTATGTGACCTTTTAGATATACATAATCTGTTTTTTCTTTGTAAATTTTGTATGATGGCATTCATAAACAAAATATTGCTGGAATATCTTGTAACAATCAGGTCTTATATTTGAAACTGCACCATTGATGAAACAGGTTGTCAATTGTGTGGAAGCACCCTACCGCAACGAGGGTTTATCTGACAAGCGACCTTCTTGGTCAAGAGGATATATTGGTGAATGTGTCCCGTACATTTGGGTCAAACATATTTGTTCAAAAGGTTGCAAATTTGGAATGTTTCCTAGCTTTGACAATTACAGTTCCTGAAATCCTCACTCAAGATCCATCTTCCCGTTTTCATATATTTGACGGATTTCCCAAGTTGTATGAATGAGCATCAAAAGCATTGTTAATTCTCCTGTTATTCAAGGTGCCATCCAAATCTCTAAAGAGTCTCAATTACAACCGATAAAGACACACTCTCACGAATTCTTGAGTTCGTCTGCTCCCAACAAAAGGATGGAGCTGACTTGGAATCCATGGTTCCCTTTTTTCAACGTACCATAAAAGTAAAACTGCATTGACAAGAAATGAATCTTCCCAATTCACTGCTTATAAAAAGTAGCAATAAGTTCTATTTCAGGATACTTGTGAAGTGAAATGCGAAAGCACGTTGGAAAATTGATGATGTTGGAGAGCGTTGCAAGAAAACAGCTAAGAGAGAGGTTATCAAGGTCTTTTCGTCTTCTCTTACTGGATCCACAAAAGACTTCAGTGATCCTGTAACAAAGATGTACAGGAGCGTGAATGTTCCTGTTCCTCGGCTTCTTAAGAGGTTGATCTCTCAGGAATGCCAAGAGACGAACTGAAAGGAAGGTTGAGTTTTAATCTTAAAGCTTGTCACTTTATATCTCTCACCATCTCAGGTCTGGATTTTTAGTGATTTCTTTATACTTCATACCATCATATCTATTTTGATCATTGATTTTACTCAATTAACTAATTCTTTTAAATTAGACAACTGAATTTGAAATATAGTGTAAATTATGGGATCTTTTAAACAGCAATGGATTTAGCGACCAGAACACAAGAAAAAGAAAGACCAAATTAACGTTAATGCGTGATGGCCTTGTCTTTCAGAGAAGTCTTGTGGGCAAGTGTTTAGCTGACAAACTGACATGAAAGTCAACCATGGCGTACAGCTTGTAAGGAGCGAAACCTACCGAGCAACATTCAATTTTTATTAATGTCATCCTGACACGCTGCGAAATTTCCTGGAAGCTTCTCAATCGAAATTTACTGCATGCAAGCTGTGGTGAGGTTGATCGACAGGTTAAGTACACCTAACAGGTACGTACACCTGCTCTATATTGACTACTGGATTGAGCTGACTGGTAGTGAGTCCCAAGTCCTTCCTTCCCCGTGTAGGGTATTAAGCTACTCTCAACTACTGAAACTTCCTTTATTTTAATAGTCTATAAATAGAGAGTTTCATTTCTACCTCTTTGCAACCATTTAGTATATTACTTCTTGAAATTCTCATAATCCTTTTGCATCTCAGAAAATGGTTGATGCTATTATTTCTACTGTGGTGGGGGATCTAATCTCCATGGTGCTTAGCTCTATAAAAGAAGAGGTGAAGTTGGTCAGGGGAGTTAACAACGAAGTTAAGAAAATTGTGAGCAATTTCAAGTCCATTCAGGCCTTATTAGATGATGCAGAGGAACAACAAGTGAAGGAGGCTTCTGTCAAGAACTGGCTGTTTAATCTCAAAGTTGTTTCTTATGACATGGACGATGTGTTAGATGAGTGGAAAACCTGGATTCAGAGATCACAACTCCAACATAAGCACTACTCTTCCAATCCTATTCCTCTCGAGGACAAGGTACTCCCTATCTTTCGCTGCATCTGCTTTAGTACACGTGATGTTGGTCCTCGTCATGTAGTTGGTGGCAAAATAAGAGAAATTCATGGAAGACTAGATGACATTGCAACCGATAAAGTTAGGTACCAACTTAATTCAACCCACCACACTGATAAACGCATCGATAGACATTTGACTACATCTTTCATTGATACACAAAAAGTAAAAGGTCGAGATGGAGAAAAAGATGAGGTCAAAAGCAAGATACTTGAGGCTAAATCTAAACCTCATATCATCTCCCTTGTGGGGATGGGGGGAATTGGTAAAACGACGTTGGCAAAATTAATTTATAATGATAGCGAAATCCAAACTCATTTTGAGAAGAAGATATGGGTGTGTGTTTCGGAACCTTTTGACGAAATGCGTATTGCTAAAGCAATTCTTGAATCTCTTGATAATTCTTTTACACACAATTTCAGAGAATTTGAGAATGTGTTAAGAAAGATACGAGAAATTCTTGAGAAAAAACGATTTCTTCTTGTTCTAGATGATGTATGGAATGAAAGTCACAATAAATGGGAGGAATTGGAACAATCTTTCATGTGTGGTTCGCCAGGAAGTACAATTTTGGTAACCACACGTAACGAAAGGGTTGCTATAGTCATGGGGTGTAGTCGTGAGAGTATATACAAGGTAGGACTTTTGACTTTGGAAGAATGTTGGTCAATAATTAGTCAAACTGCTCTTGTTAAAGGTGAACGCCAAAATTTGGAGAGCATAGGTAAGAAAATAGCAAGCAAGTGTAAGGGTTTGCCTCTTGTTGCCATAACTATAGGAGGACTCCTACGCTTGAAGGAATCTGAAAAAGAATGGTTGAAAGTCTTAAAAAGTGAGGGATGGGACAATGAAGACATCTTGGGTCCTTTGAAGCTTACTTATTATGATTTGCCATTGCCATTAAAACAATGTTTTTCATATTGTGCTATTTTCCCAAAGGATCATATGATTAAAAAAAAAAGATTGATTAGTATGTGGATAGCTCAAGGTTATTTAAAAGAAAAAGATGAAGACGAAGATTTGGAGATGATTGGTGAGGCTTATTTCGAAAATTTAATTGCACGTTCTTTACTTGAAATAGTCAGTTTTGATTATACTTGTATATTGCATGATATGGTGAGTGATCTAGCCCAAGCATTTACAAAAGATGAGTGCTTGATAATAGAGGTTCTAAATAATAGAGAATCGAGTAGAAACTCTTTACATGCAGATGCTCGTCATTTAACTTTGGTGATAGAAATAAATGCTTCATTTCCTGTATTTGTTTATGGTCTCAACAGATTACGAAGTTTGATCATTCAATTCCTTGAGTTTGGATCATTGGATTTTCTTACACTTGACAGTATTTTTGATCATTTGATTCGTCTAAGAACTTTAGACATTAGCAACTGTGATATTGAAGAAGTTCCTACCTCAATAAACAAATTAATTCATCTTAGATGGCTTAACTTGTCTCATAACAAAAATCTTGAGAAGTTGCCTGAGACCTTGTGTGAGTGTTACAATTTACAGACATTAAATCTCACATATTGTTGCAATCTGGTAGAATTGCCTCAAGGGATTGGGAAGCTAATCAATTTGATGTACTTGGATATAGAGGATTGTTATAAAATAAAATATCTTCCTAAAGGAATAGGAAATCTCTGGTGTCTCAAGGAGTTGAGTAAATTCTACGTAGGCGTGCAAGAGAATGAAGCATCTATTGTTGATATGGAGAAGTTTAATAATCTTAGAGGAACTTTGACACTAAGAGAGTTGGGAAATGTGAAGAAGATAGAAGAGGCCATAATAGCACAGCTTAAGGAAAAGAAAAACATTAAGCAGTTTATTTTGGGTTTTGAAGGAGATCATGGGGTGGAAGATGAGGAAGAGTTACTTGAAGCTTTAGAACCACCTTTAGATTTGGAAAGGTTATACATAGAAAATCACAGAGGCAAGAGGTTATTTCCAAGTTGGATGATGAAGTTGAATCTGCTCAGGGTGCTTAGACTTACTAACTGCGAAAGTTGTGAGGGATTGCCTCCACTGGGGAAGTTGCCATGTCTTGAAGAGCTATACTTGGTAAATATGAAAGTAAAAAGAGTGGGACTCGAATTTATGGGAATAAAAGAAGAAGAAGAAAATCCATCATTTCCAAAACTGAAATCACTTGTCTTTTTTGGGTTTAAAGAATGGGAAGAGTGGGATGATAGGTGGTTGATGAAGAGAATTAAAAAAGATAATGATGATGATGATCATAAGAAGGCAGTTGCAGTGTTTCCATGTCTTCGAAAGCTCAGTATTCATCATTGCCCAAAGTTAAAGAGATTGCCATATTATCTACTATCCCCAACCAGCTCCAAACTCCAGCGATTGTATATAGAGGAGTGTACAGTTCTTAGCCAACAACTCCAAAAGCACAAACTTTCTCACATAACTCATCTCTTCTTTTAAGGTACCTTATTCCTTTTGTTTCTGTATTTAATCATGCAGTTGAAGGTTAACAAGAACATTTTGTCAACATAGTGATATTACCGCGTGTCTTGCAGGTGACTTTGAGACCCTCTATTGACGAAAGAAAGAGCAAAGCTTAATGCCCAATGGCCTTATCTTTCTCCACTTTTGTATAAAGCTCACATCTTATTTCTGTTTCAGTCCCCATCCACGTCAGAAGAAAAAGAAGAAGACCAATATTTACTGTTTTCGAATCCACCAAGTCCCGCAATGGTCACAACTCACAACCAGAAGAAGAGGCGGAAGAAGAAAAAGACTTGAACTTTGGACACTTTTAGGGTTCTCGAGATTTTGGAGCATCTTTTCGCATCTTCATTGCGTTGATTTGGCATGATTGCAGAACCCCTTTTCCCTTCCTTGAGAATTATAGTGAGACTTGCTTACAGTCAGAAACCGATGCACAAGCGTGTATTGATATAGTGAGACATCAAAGTCTATTAACATGATTAGTTGCACCTATTTGTAATGATATGGTTTATGGATTCTGATGCTAATTTTGCATCCAAATTGCCAGAAATACTCGAGCTATTTTATGATTCAACTTGTGCATGCTTCTAACTAAATATAAAGAAGAGGGTTGGCAGCACATCGATTGACTGACACTATTGAGATACTTGTCTTTATCTACTCTTACAATCTGACTCTTATTGGCTGACAAGTTTCACCATATCAGAATAACCATGCACTGTTTGAAACTTCAATATTAGGCATTTGAGCCTTACTCTTTACCATGTCACAGAAACTCATTACAATAACCATTAGAATTATAAGATTTCAATTCAAGGAAGATGAGCTATTGTTGAGACTTAAACAGGACAAGGGGTGTGTGTGATTCACTTGCTCTCATGAAACTATGCTAATCCTACAAACACGTTAGGAATTGAGAGGAAAGGTCATAATTATCAGCTTTGGGTTAAGGATTTAGAAGAGAATATTAAGCATTGACTTGGAGAGACTGACTTGGAGAGACGAGTCGTATAGGGGGTGTTTGGTAGATAACTTTTAAGCTATATTTTAGCTGATTAAAATGTATTAGCTATTTGACATATACTTGTTTCGAATCCATGATTCAACCCAACCAGCCATTTTTTGAAAAGCTACATGGAAGTAGCTTTTTAATCAATCAGCTAATAAAATTTTTACTGAAAGACAATTGTGCCTTTTAACTTATTTCTAACCTATCTAAAATGTATGGGATTAACTTTAACTGTTATCTATAAATTCATCAAGACATCTATATGGTAGCTTAAGGGAGTGCTTGTTTGGTGGGTATGAAAAAAAGGGAATGGGTATGGAATGAAAGATTAAGTTTGGTAAGGGAGTATCATTATAGAGTCATTATTTTCATTACCCATTTTTAGGTAATACCCTATTCCCCTCTTAATATAGAGGAATGAGTATCATTGTTATGTAAGGGTGTAGTTGTTATAATTAATTGAAATATAACTAATTAAAATATAATTATTAATTAATTTAAATATTGTAATTAATTTAACTAAAATATAATTAATTAAAATA
>JAOQMQ010000001.1:1764885-1779512 GCA_027563845.1 Erythroxylum subrotundum | reverse complement strand
AAACTATAATTATTAAATAATTAATAATTTTAAAATAAAATTTTATAATAATTAAGTAATTTTAATCATAATTTTTATTAATAATTAATATTAAATAATTAAATCATATATATTTAATTGATGATAAATCGAATTATAAAAATAAAAACAAAAGGTAAAATTCATTTTTTATGATTTTTATAAATTATAAAACTAAAATAAATCAAAAACAAAAAAAATATAGATAAAAATTCAAACAAGCAAATTATTTTATTAAATTTGAAAATAACAATTAAAAATCAAAAACTAAAGTCAAAACAAACAAGCAGGCCATTAGCACTAACATAATTTCTTTTAGATTTTTTTTTCCTCTTTGGATGAGACTCATCAATAATAAATAAAACTAGGATATTGGACCGGGCCCAAGGGCCAGACTCAACCCAATGCTTGATCAAGCCGAGACAATTATTTTTTAAAAATTAAAAAGTCAAGAATGTCATTTTTGACAAAATGACTTTGTTTTGTTATTACTTATTGAATCTTGGACTGGGCCAGACCTAGTTAGCCCTAGCTTGAGCCCTGCTCTATGTTCAAATTTTTCAAAAAATTGGATCTAATATCCGATCAACTCGAGCCTGGCCGTTGACTTGGGCATTGCCACCACTGCATCCCACACAAAATCAATCCTAATCAAAAATTTCACCATCTTCTCCTACTGAAAATCCTCAAATGATAGCCTATTCCCGCCATGAATCAGATCACCAACCTCAACAACCACGTCCAAAACACTAGAAGCTCAAGTTGCTAAGAATAGCAAATGGATCGACATGTCAAGTCTCTCATATATAGTTGGTCTGACTCAAAGGCGTATGCCAAGTGATAGAGAAATACCAAATTAGCAGTCTTCCATGAAACAGGATCAAGAGTTGACTGCAGGTTAAACAGCTTGGAAACTACTCTTGGTTTATTGGATTCACTTTCAGATATCACGACATGTTAAGAGTTCCCGGAGGCATCACACTTAAGGAGGATATTGTCAGTGAGGGTGTCAGTCTTTGCCGTCAGGTCACCAACGACTGGTATTGTTAGACCCGCGAAGAAAATGAACAAAAACAATCAAAATTGGGTTTTAGTTGGAAAGTAGTACTACTGAGTGTTCAACTTGTGTAAAATCTGCATGGCTTGGAACTCGGAAAAAGCAAAATAGAAGGCATAAAGCTGCTCTACAACAAGAAAGGGACAGAGATTATAGTTTTAAGAAACATGAAGATTTAAGACATCCTATTGAAAGAATTGTTAAATTTGCAACGAGACTACGGTCTACACGAGAAGGAAAGTTAGATTATATACAGATTTAAAGTGAGGTTCTATCCTAAAATCAGTTGCCTTCACATATGGACCCCTTTTTTACTTAGACAAGCTGGGCTTGTGTGTGATTTAATTTGATCTCAATTAAAAGTCCAGCTCTGAAAATGATTGTTTACGACTGTTCCCAGCTTGTCTAAGTAAAGTTAAACCACACACAAGCCCAAAGCAAAGTTTCATTCTAAAACCAACAAGCAATAGATGAAGTAGTCCACTAAACTTATATATTAGTTTTCTTTCTCCTCTTTTTTCAATGTAAGATACTTACTTGTAAGTATTCTTAACAAGAATTAGACAAAGCATGTAGTCTCTCCTTGAAAATAAAAAATGTATCAATATTGATTTAATTCTTAATTGACAAAAATAGGTTAAAATAAAACTTTATATACTTACATAATTTTAAAATTATGGTTTTTTTACATTCCAAAATATTAAGATTTAGTTTTTGTTTTGCAAATGTTAGAAATTAAACAATAAATTTACCTCCATCACTATAAATACATGCGCCTGAATGTTGAATGGAACTTGGGTTCAACATGCAATAATGATTATGGGGTGCATATTTATCAGTAGAGAAGATTATACAAGGATTTATTTTTATTTGGGAAAAAAGGATTGTAAGTAAAATTTATCCATTATAAAATTCTAGTGCTAATCTTAATAGAAGTCTTAATTAATAATAAAAATTAAAAAATAATCTCCACAACAATTGAAAAAAATAAAAACAAATTTTTATATAAATTAAAATAATAAATTTTTAACTTATTTTTTCCATATTTATATAATAAATTTTTTTTCCGACCACGAACTAGGGTGACCTGTAGCCAGACGGGTCCAGATAGGTCAACTCGTGACCCAACGAGTCATGGGCAGGCAGAGCCAACTTGGCCTATCTTATATATAAATCTCATGACTTGGCCAACTTGGCCTATCTTTTATATATATATAAACGAATTTGTTTTTGAAATAATGATCGACCCACGAGTAGGCTCGTACCTCGATCGGGCCTATCACTTTTAACTCATTGCTCGCCCATAGCCCATTCAACCCGGGCTAAAATCAAGCTAGAATGAACCGGATCAAAATTGACATCCTTATCTTTATATCAGTTATTCGAAAATAATCTTTTTACTATAAATAAAATTATGTACTGCTAAATCTTTCTAAACTAAACTCGTATTTTTGTGAAATTTTTATTAATATTTGTTATATAATTGACGTGACAAGATTCGGAAGGAACTAAAAAGCTAAAATTCTAGTTGAGATATCCATTTAGAACTTGAAACTTTCTTATTAAACTTTTTAGTTTTTACGCTAAAGTCTAAACCCGCTTTAACAATTCATCAACCACCGGTCCACGTCATCGTCATTACACTTAGAAAGAAGCTTGTACATGTGAAAAGGCCAAGATTGCCCTAAAAAGTCAGGCACAGACAGGTACGGGTAGCAGCGTAAACTTCAAGAAGAAAAGGCCACGGAAATGGGGGAAAGGACAGTACGTTAGGGTTTTTAAAGAAACGTGAAAAGAAAGACTGACTATGAAGAAACGTGGAATTCAACGCCACTAAAACCAATTTTCATGGATACACGAAGGACTTGTATATTTATCACAATACATAGACACGAGGACGTCCGAAACTTAAATACTTAATGCTTCCCACCAGAATTGACAGGACCGGGACTCCATGTACAGGCAAACGCAAATCACTGTAACTATTAAAGCAAAGACGCAGGTTTATCAATAAGTTCGATTAGATGTGTGGCAGTATGTGGGTACATACCGTACGAAGATGAGGTGTAGTCAGGGAGATAAAATAATCAGAAAACTCAGTTTTGTATGTAAATATCTGAAAGAGTTATTGAGCAATGTGTACCGTATTGTATCTTTATCTGCCACGCATTCCAGGATGTACAATGTCCCCAAGTAGTCCTTCGTCGGGGGAACGACATGGCATTGCCTCTGACTCTGTACAAGGTTCTGCTTCAACTGGTGCCTGTTGCCATTGTGTGACGTTACCAGGAGGTTGCTCTCCGGGTATTTCGGAAGCCAAGTGGCTGGATGGTGAAACCTCATGGTTAATGATACCACCAACTCTTGGAAAACCAATACTATGATGACAATGCTGTCCTTCATATGTAGTAATCACAACAGTGGGATCTTTGGACGACCGTTCAACCCTTTTTTTCACGGTGCACTTGCCATTTGTACAACGATAGTAGCCCCTGCACCATTTGCGGAAACGAAAGATGGTTGAAGAAGAATCATTGTTGTGAGGTCAGCTTTTCACCGTCATATATCTTAGTTTTAATGGAATTGAAAAGAAGTTAGTACAAGCAACACCTTACCCAAAAAGATACTAATGAAATACTACGACCAACTGTGGATAGGATAATTTTGAGAGCAAGGCAAAATGGCCCCATAACCACTAAACACCATTTGGCTTAACAGAATCGGTTGAACTTTTTTTCTAATAATCAAACACTTTAACACATTAATCACATTGTTGCTATGAATGAGAGTGTAGAAACTCTAAGCATATAAATTAGATCAGTCCAAGTTCAAGCCAATCCAGAGGGAAAGATGAATGTAATCTTTGGACAGAGTAGTAAAGATAACAGTAGTTGCAGACCTTGGAAATGGACTGTTTTTAACAGCCTTTTGCCCATATTTTCGCCATCTGTAGCCATCTTCGAGATGATCAACTTCGCTTTTAGTCATAAATGCAAAACGAGGCTGACAGATTCTCTTTAGCCTTTCCTTTTTAACCTTGCTCCTACAAAAATATCCCACCGACAATTACGCAAATCCACATAAAATTCTGAAAGATTCAGAACAAAAGAAACACTTATCAAAGTCACACCTGAATTTGCAAGCCAATCGAGTTCAATCCAACACTTTACTGTTGGATGGAATATTCCTATAAGCACGTATAGCTCCTAACCATAATAATCCAACCAACCTCGAAGGTGTTGCATTAACTTAGCGTTTTCCAAAATTTTGAGGAAGAAGCATATAAATTTAACATTACCTAACTTTCTAATATAACCCAAATTCTAAATAGTGGAGAAGATTGCGAGTTATTACGATTTGGTTTCAATTTAGGAATTAACAGCACATCATACGATTTGTTAAGAACATAAAACAAGCATGCAATGCAATGAAAACCAAAAAGGATAGCTATTTCATGATACCCAGCACCGAAGTGAAGAAAAAGAGGGTACATAACTAAATCCGATTCCATAACCGATTGTTTGCCCTTGGAATTCAAGTGATTTACAATTCAAAAAGCATTTCATATTTCATGCCACTTATGTATTGTGTGAGATATGCTTGTGAGTCTACTCACGGTTTCTTGGGTAGTCTCCCGCCGGAGCCAGTAGACTTCTCAGGCGGATCCTCGCTGGAGCTGGAAGAAACCGACTGTTGACATGAAGTCGACGTGTCACATGCACCACTACCGGTCCTGAAGAGGCCCAGAGGATCAGGAGGACGATCATTATCTTCCTCTTCTATCGTCTCCAGGTCGGTGCTCTGTTGAGCATGAAGGTCCCGTCCAAATTCTCTGGGTACTCTATTCTCTCTGTTGCAGGAGAGGAAGTGGTTGACGCTAGCCTCCGAGTCAGGACCAAGTGGGCAGCTCGAGTGGGCGATGAAGTTCGGATCGTGTGTACCGTCCATAGAGTTGAAAGCTGTTATGGAGTGAAAGTGAGAGAGAGAGAGAGAAGGGAGTATAATAACAGTGAAAATGAGGATATAAAAGGAAAAGATAGCCTGTTCCGTTACTCGAACTGTTTATGAGTATTTTTTTCATTTAATAAATAGAATTTATAATAAATAAATAAATAAATATTCATACATAATAATAAGAACAGGTTATAAAATAAAGAAGAGAGAGAAACGTAGGGTTTGAAGAAGCTGTCTTGTCAATACATTGTTACACTTCTGATTGGCTACCAGAAAGAGAAGAAGATGATAGGGTAAAGGGAAAGTTAGATGAATAGGTGATAGTATAATGTAAGGCGTTGCTTGTTAGTTAGCACCGTAAATAAAGAATGGTTAAGAAATGAAAAATATAGTTGATAATATATTAGCAATACTCAAACTAGCAATCGTGTTAACGGGTTGTTTTGTTTATTGTAAATATACCAACGGGTTATTCTTTTTATTGAAAGTGCCCAATGGACTATTTTTTTTTACCAAAAGTACCTAACAGACTGTTTTTTCCTCCAAAAATACCTAACGACTGTGCTAACGAGTTGTTTTGTCCATCGAAAGTGTACAAACGAGCTGTTTTGCCCATAATATACTGAAGAATGTAAGTTATTTTTATTTTTATTTTTCACTATATTCATTATAATTTCTTTTATCATTCTCTCGAGTGAATCAAATATACCCTTAATACTTAATTAGGTCTTTAGCGTGAGATTGGTGACTTAGAGTTATAACTTTGGATTAATTTTGACTTAATAGAGTTTTAAATCAAATTCAGCTTTAAATTTGGATGATTAAGTTTTGAATTGAATTCGAGATGAAAAATAATTTAGCTTAACTTACTATCATCTTTATTTTAATGATCATTAGTAACTTTTTTCATAATACAATTATAAAATTAAGAGAAAATTTTCACAATATTAGTATAAAATCAAGAATAATCATCAAGTCTAATTTTTCACTGAGTTAAATAATTCATTCGATTATCGTTATTTATCAATTATTATATATTTTAAAACTAATTTAGTACATAGTTAAAAATGTTAACTTTGAATTATTTCGAATAAATGAGTATGGTAATTAGCAAACAATTAATGAGTGTATATGCATCTATTTATTATTGTATGGCTAATGGATAATTTCACCCTATTGTTCATTTTCAACAACAACAATCAAGTGAAAGTCTCGTTACTTATGAGATCTGGAAAGATTCGGAAGTACACAACCTTACCCCTAATTGATAAAGAAGTCGTTTCTGATTCTATTAATTTGGAACCAATCTGTTTAATAAGATTTAGGTGTTGAATTAGAGATGTTCATATGATATAAATGTTTGATGAACTTTTATGTTATGTGGAGTAAAAGTTTGGAGTTTGAGAATATTAAACATTGAGTTGGAGATATGTAATGATAAATGAAAGAGATAAAGGAAGAGATGTTAAAGAATTGGTTGGAATAATGCTTTGTTCTATTCTTATCAATGTCATTAAATTTGTTAAGTAAAGAGATTGTGTTTTTCAATAATTTGAGTGTAGGTTGAGCCCCCTAGATAATCATTGATGTTGATAAGATAACCAAGCAAATGGGCATATTAAATGTTACTACTATGATAATCTAACTTAATTCTTACACCTGACAGTAACTAATTAAATTTAACTTAAATTAATAATTTAAAATAGTTATAATAAATTATTAGTTTATTTCATGTTTAATTAATTCAATTTAAGTTTCAAAATTAATTGCATCGTCATATAAGTAATACTTGATTGTTACAATTGTTATATTAATATTACGTGTATTTTTATGTGATTTTCTAATCAAAATTTAAGAGAATGATTTTTCTCAATGTTTTAAAAACATGACCAGAAATTAAATCGATAAAATATGAGGTTTAAGTTTTAAAAGGTTCAACTGGTATTAAACTGTCATAAAACCAGCTAAAAATTGAATAAAATTAAAGAATTTAAAATATGGTTGAAAGAGATTGTTCTTACCTATCGAAAATTTTGAAATTTAATTAAAAAAATTAATTGATTTATTTAGTTTATAAGAACTTATTAGTGAATGAAAATTGACCGATTAATTAATAAATTGTCAGCTTTTAATAATAAGAGTAATTAAAGTAGATCGAACCGAAAACTTGAAAATTAAACTAAAAAGTTAGACGATTCAAAGTTTTTATGGTTGAATCGGCCAAATTAGCTAAATTTTTTAATTATCGAGTTTTCTGATCGAAGATTACAAGAAAATTTTTAAAAAATTTAAGATTTAAAGAATTTTTCAAAAGAAATGTATCTATTTTACCCTATGATATTTGATAAAATAAATTTAACCTTTTCTTCTAAAGTTTGGTAGTTACATATAACTGTTTTTACTTTTTAGAGAGAAAAGGGGAGAGATTGTAGGGATTGAGTCGAATCTCTTTATTAATCAGTTTAGCTTCATCTTTAAGCAATCCCATCAGATTCGAACCTTTTGACAAATTTTCACAACTTTTTTTTTTTTTCTTTTTTGCAACCAGGGTATCACCATTGGATGCGAAGACTAATCCCTTCATCACATTCACAGGAACTTGCAATAAGCGATAAATAATTGATTACGAGATGCGCTCTATTCTCATAAGTGGGGAATCGAACCTCTACCATATGGTTAAGGGACGAGGTGAGCTACCACCTAGTTACACCCAGTGGTTTTCACAGCTAATTTTAAGGATAACAAATTTGATCAATTGTTTTTATCACTAGTTACTTATTTGTAACCATAAAATTACATAATCAAGCTACAAAAATAGGTTTTTTATAAAAGTAAAAAAAAGTGATTGTATACGTTATTACTCTCCTCAACTCCACAAAACGAATAGCTTTGTCCATTAAATACGTTAACTTGACTTGACTTAATTATATAAGAAGAACTCAAGGCTTTCTCTTTTTATCAAGATCATAATTTAAAACCATACTTTCATGAATAATGGGAACAGTGATAGATCCTCGTATGCTTGATAAAAGCAGTACTAAACCAATATTATCATCCCTTTCAAATTTTTTATACCGAATAATTCTGTGCCCTCTGTCTTCGTTGCATCCAAATCATTTATTGTCAAGTTAACAAACAATCAAAGCATGGGGTCCATGGGCACACAAACTGAAATTGACCTGTCAAGCTTTAACTCAAGCTTAATGATAACGGGGCGTATTTTTCTGTACCCAATAATTCTGTGCCTTCTGTCTCCATTACATCCAAGTCATTTATTGTCAAACTTAATGATAACGAGACGTATTATTTTGTACCTAATAATTCTGTGCCCTCTGTTTCTGTTATAAATGACTTGAATGCAATAGATACAAAGGGCCCAGAATTATCGGGTACAAAAAAATACGTCTCGTTATCATTAAGCTTGAGTTCGATGTGAATAGCTTGACAGGTCAATTTCAGTTTGTGTGCCCATGGACCTCCACGCTTTGATTGTTTGTTAACTTGTCATAATCTTATCCCTCGAATCATTTAAGTATTGAAAACAACATCACCATCTGTGGCAGAGTCTCGATCTTTATAGGCAGGTTCCAATAGTCTAGGTCCAACCGTCCAAAGGCCAAAGCAGCCACCTTATCACTTGGTTTTCCTTTTTCTTATTCAACTTAAACGTACGTACTTAAACATTTCTTCTATTTTTATTGTTAGTTTTAGCTTCTTCTTTATGTAAGGGTTGCCGAAGGTGACAAGATTCGACTATAAATTAAGTGATCAAGATAATAATGTTCTTAGCTTTCCAATTTATAAATGATCTAAAGTACGACGTATCCAATTAGTCTGCACACTTCTCTATGCAACACTATTGTTCATCCGAGTGAAGAGTCATCCATTGCCTCTTTATGTATTTTAGTGATCATAATCTTATCATCATAGTTCTATTACTTTAATTTATTATAATTACACTCATGCCAATGATTCGTGCCCATGATTCGTGATAATTTATAATTAAGAATGATAATAGGTCATATTAATCGAATAATTCTAATTTATGGTTTAAAATAATGTTGTTTTGATCAATTTTTAAATTGGTTTGAATAGAATATAAGTTCAACTTAAAATTTATTTAATTTGCCTTTGATTGATTAATTATGGGTCACATTTACTATTTTTATTTATGAGCATTTATAATTAAATAATGACACTTAAAAATAGTCAATAAAAATTTGTAATTGCAATACAAATTTCATTAATAATTTAAGATCTTATTTCGTAATTATAAAACTCGTCTATATAATATCAATAATTAAAAAACTCAACTGATTTTGAACCATCTTATTTTTGGTTTAGTTTTTAATTTTCAGTTTGAATTACTTTAATAACTCTTGTTGTTAAAAATTAATTAGTTTATTAATTAATAAGTTTTATAGATCAAAATAAGTTAATTAACTTTTATTTAATAATCTATTTTAATTAAACTTTAAATTCTTTAATTGATAAAAATAAAAATTTAAATAATTTTTTGAATTTTGACCAATTTAAAAAAACCTAAAATCAATTAAATCTTTTAAATATTAAATCAAACTAAATTTATAATATCTCATGATTTTTTTTTTAAATTCGAGGAAACCTCGTAGACGGACCAAGTGGGTACATCTTTTTGAGAATTCAATTGACGCACCACCTAATAGGCAAATCAAGCGGACACACCTTATTATTAAGGACCCAATTAATTCTCCACTTACAATAAAATCTCGACTCTCCCGGGCATAATATCTCATCATACCAAAGGCTTGGCCATATTTTCACGGGTCTATATATTTTTGACTTATTTTCAGAATATATAATATTATTGTCAAATCGTACTATATGAACATGTCAAATCATAGTGACTATTCCTGTCATAATCACAAATCGTCTGTGTCATTTAATAGGAACTTTTCGGTGCACGCTAGGAGTTTGTTGATAAGATTGATTAAATAAGAGATGAATTAGGGTTTAAATTATTAATAAAATGAAATAACATATAATATTATTTTATTATTTAAAAGAAAATAAGAAATTTTAATTTGAAAATTTTAATATAAAATAAAAAATAAAAAACACTGTATTACATCACGAACCCTTCTATTTTTTCAAATAATAATTTTTTAATATTATATTAATTTATATTATATTTTATTACAAACTATCTTATTTTAGTGTATTAAATTAAAAATTTTACATCTAACTAAACATAAGCTTACGAGTTTGAAACACTATAAAAACTATATCACAGCCAGTTAAATGTTTCCACGTTACACCGGAAGAAACAAAAGTCATACGTTTGCCGTTCAGGAAACTTATGTTAAGAACACCACCGACAGGACTTTTCTTTGTCTCATCGTACACATTCCAGCATTAAAAATTGCAGGACCAGAGGAGAGAGAAGGGGTTATGATTTTTAATGGGTTTTAGGGATACCCTCTAGTGCTTTAATACGTACGACGCGGGTCGTAGACGGAAGGTCACTGAATGACTGAATCCTTACATTTATGAGGACCATATGACGTGAAGTTTCATGGTACGTATTAGATATGTGCTTCCGTCTTGTTTCCACCTCGCTTTCGTGGAATTGACACGCTTGACAATGAAACAGTATTCCTCTTAATAACCTTATCATCATATATGTATGCATATTTTGTTGAAAATTTACAAATAGAAGAATCTATATTCTATATCGGTAAGAGATATAAGATTGAAGTGAGTGAGTTATATGCAAAAATATAATTTATAACTCATTGTGTTAAAGTTTTGAGTTAAAATATGACGTTTTTGATTGAGGATGAGTTTACTCGAGTTATGTTTGTTTGAACGTAAGGTTTTTAATGGAATGTAAATAGGCGTAATATTATAAAATTGTTGTTTGGGAAGAATGAGAGAGTTCATAATGTAATATAGTAAAATATTGTTTAGAAGAAGGGTTCATAATGTAATATAATGAAATGTTGTTTATCATTTTACATTTCACCTTAAACCTCTCAAATTGGAAGTAACTTATTTTTACTGTTTATAATGGAATGAGATGTAATGTAAAACTCTCACTTTCATCCATTATAAGCCCTCTTCTTAAATGATAAAATAATATTACATCTCATTCAATTCTATTAATAACCTCCCAATTAAACATAGCCTTAGATTTGGTCTAATTTCTTCCCAGACTCCGAAAAACCTATCATTGGTATCAGAGTTAAATTTGCTAAAAAGATTTATGAATTTAAGTCGTATGAATGATAATTTGTAGAATGACTTAGTATTAGCTGTGAATTTGGATATAGATAGATTTACTTGCGAAGGGGAACATATTAGATATTTACAAGTGGAGTAATCTTATATCAAAAAGACACCACAAGATTGAAACGAATGAATTATATATGAAAATACAATTCGCAACTTATTGCATTAAACTTTTAGATTAAAATATGATATATTATATTATACATAACCTAAATTAAACTCGATCAAATTTATTCTTAGATCACTTAAACCCATCAAAATAATAGTTATTATAAAGGATATCTCAATGCACAAGATTTTCTACTTTGCGAGAGGTGGAAAAAAGTTATCAATTATAGGCAACCTTCTTTTTACGGAGTATTTTATAAAGATACTATTTTTATATCACGAGTTAACCTTACCAATTACTCAAGACTCGTCCTCTATAATATCATAAGGCGGATGTAAATTACTTTGTCAACACCTAGGCAGTTGCAACAAAGTAGAAACATTGCACCTAGCTTACAAATCTATATACAGGAAAAGATATATGATGATTACATATTTAATGATGGTTTTGCCACATGATTATTTTTCACTATATAAATAACTATTTAATGCATAAGCTAATGGTATAGCATAGCTAATGATTGTGGATTTATAGTTAATTTTAGGTTTTTTTAAAAACACAATATAATAGACATAAAGAACCTAAATTAGACTCCAATAAAACCCCCAATTCCTGCAAACCCTTATTGTAGAATTTCTAGTCCCAACCTTGACCAAAATTTCTAAATTCCTTAATCCATTCACATCAACCCACATCACAATGCATTCATAGAGTTATTGGTAAGAGGGTTGTTTGAACAAAAGAATTTAAAATGCGCTTAAAAAAGGACTATCGGACTTATATAAGAATTCAAAGTTTAATTAAAAATTTATTTAATAAAAATTAATTGATTTATTTTAATTTATAAAAATTTATTAATTTAATAAATTTGCTAATTAATTTATTGTAATTTTCGTTTTCTTTTTTCGTTTCTTTTTTCTGTCTAATAAAACAAAATTTTGTTTCATTGTTAATGTACTGATGATATTTACATATTAGATAAAACTTAAAAATAAATTATTTTTTTATTAATTAAATTTATTTTAATTTCTTGTAACAGATTCTTGTAATACTGACTTCATTGTAATAAGTTGTTTCTTACTCATTTGTTGAATCAAATCTCTCCATGTCTACACAGCACATAAGAACAAAAGTTGACAATTCAAGGTAGTAGAACAGGGTCGATCCTCCATATGTCTCTTGCATATTCATGGATTGTTCTGTCACTGCTGAACTTATATGATCCAGCTGTGTTCAGGATTGACATTCTTGTCCATTTCTGTTGCAGTGTTCACAAGCATTAATCAATCTAATTCAGTCTTCAATATATAGAATTACTCAAGTTTTAAGAAAATATATGCTTACTTTCTGGTCTCGGTATGCCTCATCAACCTTTTCTTGGCACTCAATGTAGCCAGGGAAGTCCTTGCCAACAAGGAAGTAATCTGCTCTGCCATAACCTTCATTTCCTTCCAATGATCCCATGAGTTCCTCATAATTATAAGGGCCAAAAACACCACTTCTCACGAATGCTTTCACTTCTTCAAACCGTGGATCAGCCACAAACTACAATTTCAATCACAGAACCAATTCAAGTTGAGATTTAACTAGTGATAATATCATAATACCTTAATTCCTGACAAGCCTACCTTTCCCTCAGCCCTCTCTTTCCTTATCCCTTCAATTTCTTCGGCTCGGGCTCCGAAAAGGAAGAAGTTTTCTTCCCCCACTTCTTGTCTTATTTCTACATTAGCCCCATCTAACGTTCCAATCAGGAGACAGCCATTCATAGCAAACTTCATGTTGCTGGTTCCACTTGCCTCCATTCCTGCTGTACTGTTATAGAACATGTCCAAGGAGAAAGAGACAGGAAGTTCAGAAACAACCAAGACTCTCTTGGAAGTAACAATGTATCGCAGTTACCTGATATGTTGGGACAGCTCACTTCCAGGAATTAGTACCTCTGCTACACTAACATTGTAATCAGGAACAAAAACAACCTGCCAATGATTGCAGAGTGCAGGAGGCATTGTTATACTGTTAAGTCATAACTAACAACTGCAGTGGTTTGATCAGCATTTTCACCAACTTTAAACCAAAGTTTATACCTTCAGAAGATCGCCTATCTCTGGATCACGATTAACAGTAGCCCCCACGTCTGTGATGAATTTCACAATCCTCTTGGCTTGGACATATGTAGCAAATGCTTTGCCCCCAAAAATGCATACTCTTGGAACATAACTCCTTTCTCGTTCCTCAGGGCTCATCTCCTTCATTTTCTTATAGCGATACACAATTCCCATGATGTTCAGTAGTTGCCGTTTGTATTCGTGGATGCGCTTTATCTGTCAATTAGGTGTAATCTACAGAGGTTTCATTGGCTAATTTGATATAAACATTTCGTGGAGATAAGCAGTTGAAGGAAGGAAAATGACCTGAACATCAAACATTGCATCAGGACTGACGATGTAACCAGTTTTTTCTTCAAGCAAGCTGGCAACTTTCATCTTGTTTCTTCTTTTCGATTGCCTCCACTCAGATTGGAGATCCTCATTATCAGCAAACTGAGAAAAACCCATAGACTTTCTGTTATAATCTTTTTACAATGCCAGGAATTGAAGATATCTATATAAACCATACATATAAGGAAAAGAATTCTGGCCAAAGCCAACTGATAAGAGTTTCTCAGTGTACCTGAGAGGTTTTGACCTGCAAAAACACTATTTACCTTTCTAAGTGTCATCAGTTTCTCAGTGTTTAAGACCCAATCTTCTGTTCCAATCCACTTGTTTATAATGTTGCTCAGATCAGGGTTGCAGAAACGAATCCATCTTCTTGGTGTCACCCCGTTGGTTTTATTCTGAAACTTCTCAGGCCACAACTGAAAGAAAGTATGAAGTTTTGGATTTCCATGAAAAAGAATTTTAGCTTTAGTGAAGGTCATCAAATTATGCAGCAGTGTCTTTGCAAAAAGCAGTATTTCCATGTATGGAGAAACCAAGAAGAATCATAAAAATGAATAGCATATTGATTTGTTACCTCATAGAAATCGTTGAATACTTCTTTTTTCACTATTTCACTGTGAATTTGAGCAACCCCATTCACAGCAAATCCACCAACAACACATAAGTTGGCCATGCGAACCAATCTTGGTAGTTTTGGATCTGGCTCAAATATCATTTCATCTTTTTCCCCCTTTATATCATCGTTGTTGGACTCTTCTTCTTCTTCTTCTTCTTC
>JAOQMQ010000001.1:1750920-1764785 GCA_027563845.1 Erythroxylum subrotundum | reverse complement strand
TCTTCTTCTTCTTCTTCTTCTTCTTCTTCTTCTTCAGTAAGTGTATCTTCTTCATCCTTAACCTCAGTTTTTTCGACGGACTCAACAGTCAAACTTTTTTTTGGTTTAACGAGCAACTCCACAACTGAGTCAGGCAACTTGACAATGTCCAGAATCCTCAACTTCTTCAGCTTTTGTTGCAACAAGTTGTGATCTTCTGTTCCATATTCAGCAATTATAGTATGAATCAGCTGGTGAACACGTAAAACTCATGAAATTAGACCAGAGAAAAAGCATTATAGAGAATGGTCATGTATGCCTGCTATGCAGGTGCCTACAAAAAATTTGTAAACAATGAACTTTAATGTGATCCTTGAAAATACACTCTCTCTGATCTTACCTCCTCATCAATCGTCCCAATGATCTCAACATGTCGAGGAAGCAATTCCTGCAAGAGGTCAAATCCCCATTTCTCCAAAGCCTCTGGTAACACTGTGTGGTTTGTGTATGCGACAGTTCTGACATAACAACAATAAGCATAAGGAACTTTAACTTCTGAAACTAGAAGCCAACTTTTAAACTGTAACTATCAAAATAACTTCTCCTTAATGCTCCAGATGTTGAATAAAACTTATCGCCTGCAAAAGATCCGATCTTTAAGTGTAAGTAACTGAACTAGTCCTTGCACACATATACCTCTGAGTAATATCCCAAGCTTCCTTCCAGCTCAAACCCTTCACATCCATCAGTATTCTTATCAGCTCCGGGATGCAAAGCGTTGGGTGGGTATCATTCATCTGCACTGCCACTTTTTCCGGTAAGTTTTCCCAATTTACAGTTTCTCCTGATCTCCTTTCAAAACGAGCAATTATGTCTTGCAGAGATGCAGAACACAGTGTATACTGTTGCTTCAGCCGTAGAATCTTTCCTTCTTTTGATTCATCTCCAGGGTATAAGATGTAGCAAATCTGATTACAAAAGAATATAACAGCAAATTAGTCGAGCAGGGCACAAATTCCGGTCGTTGGAACTTAAGAACTGAACCAAATTCTCATTTCTAGCAACCTTCTCAGCATTCTTTAAAGCTGCATAAGCTTTAGCATGATCTCCTATATTGAAAGACTGTAAATCGAATGCTTCAGGCGCAACTTTGGTGGACCAAAGTCGAAGGTTTATTGTTGTTTTGGTTTTGTATCCTGGAATAGGAACATCATAGGCCACAGCAGTTACGTTTTCTCCTCCAACCCATTTTTTACTTCCATCTGGATTTGTGACAAGTTCCCCATAGAATTTCACAGGATATGATACATCTTTTCTCGGAATTTCCCAGGGATTGCCCATCTTACAAGAGAAACTTGATAATTCAGTTTCAAAATTATATCTAAAGGTAAAAGAGAACATTACTTCAGCTAAACAAGATGAAACAGTGTGTAAAAACTACCTCAAGCCAACTTTCTGCCACTTCCTCTTGACCATTTTTGGTTATGAGCTGCTTGAACAAACCATATCTGTACCTAATTCCATATCCCCAAGCAGGGTAGTTTAGTGTGGCAAGAGAGTCCAGAAAACAAGAAGCAAGCCTCCCTAAGCCTCCATTACCTAGCGCAGCATCTTGCTCCTATCATTTTTAGACAGCTTTTTAAGTTATCCAATATGTTCATGTTTGCTAAATTCAATCCAATACAATGCCTGAAGCCGAATTCTTCTTAGTTCTTGCTGAAGTTGTGAATATAGTACCGAATCATGCAAGATAATGACAATAGAAGTTGCATATGTGGAGCAATCTGACCTGTTTAGATACATCTTCTAAATTGTGTCCCAGCTTTCTCAAAGCCTCTGCATAAGCCCCTGTGAGCTCCAAGTTACCAATAGCGTTTAGCAATGCTCTACCCTGTGGTTGACAGAAAAGAGTACCTCAGGTCACAGGATAGTTAACAGGCAAACTGGTATTTTAGCTCATGCATTAGCAACACATACAACAAACCTGTAGATACTCCATGGATAGATAGTAAGCCTGCTTTACATTCAACTTTTCGTAGTATTCATATGTGGCATTCCAGTTGATAATAAGCGAATCACGAACGCTGTCTGCGGTGGCGACATACGCTTTTGGAAGATCGAACTTGTCCGGAGCGAAGGACGGCGTGAATTCACCATGGTATTTGATGCTAGCCGCAATGGATTCTGAATCGGAAAATATTGGAACAGGAGATGCTACAATAAGAACAGAACACCGCAGTTAAGAAACCTTAACAACATGAAGACTATGAGAAGAGTAGAAACTGAAGAACTTTGTAGTTAGAAACCCAACCTCCATTACTGGCAGAGCCATTCAGTTCTTGTTCCCGTTGCCTTTGATCGCTGGCTATGTTCTTGACAGATAATATATTCCTTCTTCTTGAACAATTCAGGTGTGTGGTTCTGACAAAAAAGACCCTTGAGAGCCCAGCTTTAGAGTTGAAAGCTGTGAAGGTTGAAAAGAACTTGGGACGCGAAATTTGCTTGGAATGAGAAGCAGAGAATGGTAAAGTTTCCATCTTTCTCCAAAAATAGCGAAGTACAGAGAGAAGAGGCAATGTGTGAAAGGCGGAGTGTTGTTCTGTACTCTTCTTATCTTGTCCTTCACCGGTTCTTCATCTGCCATGCTTCAGTCATGTTCAAAACGAGGGGAAAAATATCACTTCGTCGCTTTCGCTTTCCTTTCTCCGTTATTAGACTTGTCCATTTACCAAAGAGCCTCCCACTTTTAGATATTTTCCAACTTAGCTGGTCAAGTCAGCAGCAGATTTTGCCTAAAATCTTTTGTAATTTGTCACCTTGGCATTGGTGAGCTGTGAGACTTCAGCTCACTTCCAATTCATAGTACGAAGGTCCATGCACAGAGTAGGCCAGCTAGGCTTGCTTTCCATGAGAAAAGAAACGTGTTGGGCCGTGACTTGGACCTCAACTCAACATAACGAACCGATCAACCAACTACCATAACTGGCGCTTAACGACTTTGCACACAATGTCGATTCAATGTGCAAAAGGATAAAACAATCCTAACGGCTCGAAGTCGAAGCTTTCTCATTTTTTTTCTGGTGGTTCCTGCCTCCCATTTGTTTGATTTTTTCAAAGCATTCTATTATTATCAAGTTTCTTAAACAAACCTCTATTTGGGGTCCAAAAAGCACAAGCCTTTTTGACTCTTTTATCAGGATCGCAGGTGCCCTTTTTCATTTTTCCTCTCATCTTGTCATTCCTGATCATTTTCTGCATAATCTTTCCTCGTACGTGAGACTTGTAAGTGAGAGTTTCCTTTTTGCATCTGGGCTTCGTTGATTGTTCTATGCCATCTTATTAATCACGTAACTGCATTAGTTCAGTTTCTCGTTTTGGGTTGCAAAGATTTCAGTTTCTTTTTAGTTTCAGTTTATAGTTTGGTTGAGACTTTCAAGAAAGGTTCTTTCTTGGATCTCTGAGAATGCCTTTCTTTAATATATATGCAATCTTGTGTTTTTCTATTACTGATCCTTGTTTTTGGATAAAGTGAGCATTTTTGTCAGAAATCAGTCATAAACATGTATAAATATGTTGTTACTTTCGAAGAAAGCTATCTTACTGTTCTTGATTCTTTTGCATTTAGCGGAGCCAACAATTCCCCATTTGAAGTTTGCCATTTTTGGTCAGATCCAACATGTTTGGTTTTAGGAAATCACAAGCAAATAATGAATCCAAGGCGGCTGAGCAAGGAAATCTGACAGGAAGAAGAACTTCTTCTGAACCTGTTCTAAATGTTCCAAACAAAGTTACTGATGGAAAATCAAAAGATAGGTACAAGAATGATTTTCGTGATTCAGGAGGGCTTGAGAACCAAAGTGTCCAAGAGCTGGAGAACTATGCAGTGTACAAGTCTGAGGAAACAACCAAGAGTGTGAACAATTGCCTGAAAATTGCTGAGGATATTAGAGAGGATGCCTCCAAGACTCTCGATATGTTGCATGCTCAAGGTGAGCAAATTACTAGGACGCACCAAATGGCGGCTGATATGGATAAGGATCTTTCCAAGGTAAACAACTCACTTTTACTGTTGTTAATCTTCTACTTTATGAATACATAAGGTGTGAATCAGAATATAAATTCACACCTTATAGCAGATCAATATATGACTTGATCTGTGGCATTTGTAATATGTTTTGCTAGATATGAAGTCCTAAACCATAGGAATTCTCATGGTAGAAATTTTGAAGAATAGTAAAAACAGCTACATATGGATCTCTTTTCCTGATAAAATGGCCATTTATATGTTGATACTACAGGGTGAGAAGCTTTTAAATAATCTGGGAGGCATGTTCTCTATGCCTTGGAAGCCAAAGAAGACTCGTGATATTACGGGGCCTTTAATAACAGCAGGTTTTTCCTCTGTCATTCAATATTCAATATCATTAACCTGGATTTTCCCTGCCAATGGATTGCTCCTATTTGCTATGATCTACAGATAGTACATCCAAAGCTGCTGAAAATAAAAAAAAGCAGAAAGAAAAGTTATTGGGTAAACCTGGAGCAAAATCAGCTCCTGTGACACCTCCTCCTGAAGCAAGTGCTATGCAGAAAGTTGAGGTTTGTGATTGTCTCATTTGACTCCAGGTCGCTAGTGTACATTTCTAGTATGCTGAATTGCTGATTTTCACAATTTATCTATCACAGTTTGAGAAGGCAAAGCAAGATGATGGACTTTCAGATCTAAGTAACATCTTGGGTGATTTGAAGAACATGGCTGTGGACATGGGAAGTGAACTTGAGAGGTGAGTTCAAAGTTCTCTTCCAAGTTTCCCCACCCTGCGAAATCCTATACTAAAATTATTCTGCAGTGAAGTTGATACCTCTCTCCCTCTTGTTCTGATCTCCTATATGCTTCTCTGCCAATTTCAGGCAAAACAAAGCCCTTGATCATCTTAGTGATGATGTGGATGAGCTGAATTCCCGAGTGAAAGGAGCCAATCAACGTGCACGCCATCTGCTTTCAAAGTGACACACTTGATGGCTTCCTGAATTTGGCTGTGCCTAATCTTTCTTCAGCTTAAGCGAATGACCACCCTCGGTGTATACGTTTAGCTGTCATCTGGGAATTACTCAAGTTTGTATAGGAAAATTTTTCTTGACAGGATCTTATATTTCTTTTATTCTTTTGCATATAATTCTCTATGGAGATGTATCTCAAAAAACCATGTAAATTCAAAGTTACTTGAGATGCAGGCAATGAAACAATACTGACAACAACTTATCAATCCTGTTGTGGGTTGCTTTTTGACAGTGGTCTTCTGAACCTGGAGAATTTGAATCTAACCATTGGATCAACGGCTACATGTAAATAAAACAGTCAGCTTCAAATGCAGGTGGTGCAAAAGAAAAAGAGTAAGAGAACTTATTAAGATCATAGGTGCATTAGACAATCAAAGACAGGACTCGTTTACCAAAGAATAAATATGTACATTCAATACTTTGCCATAGTTCCTCTTAGACACTTTATTTACAATATCATTTAAGACGTTTAGATCCTAGTGCCCTGTCGCGAACAGGATAAGAATCTCAGCGAGCATATGACGCATTTCAGGCAAACAGCACAGTTTCATCTGTGTTTCATGTTTCTTGATTCTTCAAAGGAATCCAGCTGACTCTCGAACCATTTTCCTTTCTTGTATGTGAAAAATACCCAAGAACATAGCCAATAAAAGCTCCAAGCACCAGGAGACTTGCTCCTTCGACGTACCACCAGATACTCATCTTGGTACTAGTTTCACCGTCACCATCATCATCACTAACAACATCTTCATCACCACTGAGAACTTCTCCTGATGCTAAAATTTCCACCATATCATGCACCTCTCCATCATGATTCCCCACATACGAAAGTGTTAGCTTCTCCTTTGAGGCTACCAATCTTGTGTAACCAAATTCACCTCCACGGTACATAGAATACTTGGGTTGTGGAAAGATTGGCAAATCTAGGTGGTTCAGTCTAGGTTGCCATATTGGCTGCCAATCCTGTCCTGCCATCCCAATCACAACATGGACTGGAAACCCTTTCCAGGTGTGTCCACAGGTGAAGTTATTAACTGGACAGAACCTTTCATATCTATGAACATGACCCCATAATGCAAGCGTAACATTGTATTTGACAAAAAGAGGTTCCAAGTGCTCGAGCATTCTCTCCCTCATTGGTGCATCCCTATTCTCATTGCTTGTAGTATACATTGGTCTGTGCCCTTGAACTATCACAAAAGGGGTCTTGCTTCGATTAACCGATTCCAGATCATGCTTAATGAATTCATATTGGTGACCTCTAGAAAGGAAATTGGTCTCTGTTGATATGTATAAGAAATGCACAGCCCCAGCGTCGAATGAGTAGTAAAGATTTTGTGTGGCAGGAGCATTTGTCCCGGTTGATTCTGAAGAGTTTCCAGGCATGTTAAATTTGAGGCTATAAGGAACACCGCATTCACCACCCCCATCTTTCCCATAAACAGAATACGACCAGTCGGGCCTCCATGGCTGCAAAGGCCAATCATACTCATGATTGCCTATACAAACATGGTATGGCACGTTGGAAGAAACAGGTTCGATCTGAGTGAAAAAATGGTCCCACAACCATGAGTAGCCTCGAGCATAACTTATATCTCCAATGTGTGAAACAAAAGCAGGCTTATTACCAAGAGCGTTTATGTCTCGAAGAATCCATTTCATGGTTGATATGCTCTCATCTTGAGTACGCAAAAAAGTAGTGTATGGTGTTGCAGTACCCATGTCTCCGAACAAGAAAGCTATTGTTTCATCTGAATCCCTATCTCGTGACACAAAGCTTTGAGATTTGCTCCAACCTTTAGAGTCACTTCCAACCTGTTAACAAATCGCCGTAAAAAGCTAAAGCAAACCGAGTTTGTAGCAGAAAAGAAGATAAAATGATAAATTCTAAGAGATAATCACATGACATGGATTCCAATGCATATAGAGTAGTTACCTGATAGAAGTATTTAACACCATTTCCCAAATTGTTCATCACTCCATCGTGAATCCATCCAGGGTCTCTCCACCCAATACTCGAATTTGCAGGCGCATCACACATATCCTCTCTCTCATACCTCGCCACACGCGCCACCGTCTCGTGACTCCACACTCCGTCTGTCTCACCCCATCTGACTTTCCTCTCATCCGGACCCTCCGCGATAAACATCACCCTCATCTCATCTTCCGAGTCCGTAAACGCCAAGTGGATCTGCTCCGGCCCGTTTCCCGACCCGAATCGGACAATCTCGGACTCTGCCAACAAATGTTTCGTTTGAGGAAGAGGATTCCGATCATGGTCCTGTTTTTTGGGGTTGATCTCGTCCTCCGTCCATCGGAAGATCCGGAAAGAGTAGTTGGATCGTAGGTTCACGAGGGGTAGTGAAATGGAGCCCGACCCAGATCGCCAATTTGGTGATGAAGATAGAAACTTATAGCCAATGAAGTGATCGTTAGCTGAGTCTGGCGGCGAGTAGATGCCGAGCCAGTCCAGTTCCGACGGTGACTCAACGTTGGCCCATGAAATGGTGACCGCATCGCCTGTTTTATTGACAATAGTGGGGTTTACGGAGATTGAGACCTTGCAGACACTGATGGTGGTCAAAACACAAATGATGGAGAAAAAAATCAAAACTTTCATAATGGGTTTCCAGCCAAAAGCGGCGGAGATCTACAGGTTGGCGGAGATCTAAGGCTTGTTGCAGAGGTTTTCCTGGATTTTGTGCAAAGACACAATCTGACGCAAAGAGTTCCAAAGGAATAGTAACTTGTCCTTGATTTTGTTCGATATATTTTGTCAGACCTTGACCAGAGGCTATGCTGGAGCGGATGATCAAATCTATAGAATTAACCATGATTAATCAGAAAAAGAAGTCACAACAATTGGAAACAGATCGCATCTTCTTATTATTATTACTCTGTTACTGTAGTATTTATCTATTTTAACGAAATTATTTTTAATAAAAATCTTGAAATATCAAATATTTTCTATTTTTATTCTTAAAAAGTGCAATTTATATCTTTTGTACATGCTCTTGATTATATCTTAAAATTATTTAAAATTAAATAAATTTGAAGAATTTAAAATATAATTTCAAGAGATTATTCTTATTTATCAAAGAATTTAAAATTTAATTAAAAATATGATTGTTAAATGAACATTAATTAATTTATTTTGATTTGCAAAAATTTATTAATTTACAAAAATTGACCGATTAATTAATAAATTGATAAGATTTTAACGATAACAATTATTAAAATAAATTGAACCGAAAAGTTAAAATCAAACCAAAAATTTAAACGATGCATAATTTTTACCCTTTAACCGGCCAAATTGATTATAAAATTTTAAAAGTATATAATTACTAATCTTTTAACACTAAGTAGAGAGTTCATGCGACTCAAATTTAAAACTACGGTGTTCCTTTTATATTTTTACAAAAAAACTGTTTCTGTGACTTGAATTTATAACTTTACGGTAATAGAAAATCAGCTTTACCAATTATTTCAAAATTCACCCTCATATATATATATAGCATATTTATTAATACGACAAAGTACAATTTATCTTCCCAATGCTCCTTAAACTCGGGAAGATAAATTGAATTGGGAAGATAAATTGTACTTTAAACTTGTTATTTAATTTTTAACAATTTTTTAGAGTGCGAAATACCTGGTTGATATGATTTAGAGAATATTATATCAATTCGAATATTTATCTATTGCGCATTCAAAGAATAGTCGTAGTGAGTTCCTCCGTTTTTTTTTAACTCTTAAAATAGCTTTTAATTTACAAATATTTTCAAATTTTAAAATTTTATTATCTTTGAATCTTTCATGCTTTAGCTAGATCTCCTTCTACCTTAAAAAATTCATAAAATGTTACTTTTTGTCAATATACTCACTTTTATCATGAAAATTTGGGTTATTTCTTAATGGAAGTAAAACCTTCTTGCTCAAATTTCCTCAATTAAATAGCATGACCAACAGAAGAAGTAGCTATAACATACTTACCTTCATAAGTCAGAATGACTAACAATGAGTTGTTTCTTAAACTTCAATTCACATAGAAGTGTCTATAAAGAAAACAAAACCATCATTACTTTTCCAATCATTAATCATTAATTAATGATTAATGATTATATTTATTAATACTTATTAAATTTATTTTATTTATTTTGATTACAAAATAAATAAAATTATTAAGCAAGATAAAATATTCATAATTCTTATTAATAAATAATTTTAGTTTGTTAAATATATAACATGAAATTAAATGATTCATTAATTAAATATATAATATGAAATTAAATTATTCATAATTTTATTAAAAATTAATATATTAAATAATTAAATAACATATATTTAGTTGATAGTATATTAGATTATGAAAAAAAAATAGAAACAAAAAACAAAAACCACTTTTTATGGTTTTTATAATCAATGTTATGAATACCGTACCGGGCTCGGTACCGGATTGAGCTCTGGAACGGAACGGTACCGGTATCGATCGGTACCGGGTACCGTTTCGGGATATTTTTTAAAATTTATAAAATAGTCCCTAAACTTTTTAAAAATTACAAAATAGTCCATTTCCAAATCCAAATCCAAAATGCCAAAATTCAATTCCAATCCCATATTTAATTTACAATCCAAATCTAATTCCAATTCCAATTCCAAATTTAATTTCCAATTCAATTCAAAAATTCAATTCCAATTCTAATTTCTAATTCCAAATTTTATTCCAATTCCAAGTGCCACACAATTCAATTTATTTTATTTCCAATCCACTCTCAATTTCCAATTCCCAATTCCAAAATGCTAAACTTCCAATTTCGGATAACACTTCACAATTAACTCACAAATCACACCAATCCCAAATCATCAACATTTTCATCAACCGAAATCATCCACAACTCCACAACTCCAACATTTTCAAACCGATACCCAATCCAAACCAAACCAAACCAAACATTTTCATCAACACTAATAGTCTAATACACGACAAATCCAAACCATTCCCAATCCACAACAAAAATAAAAATTCCATTTACCAGTCAAAAGCACACACCCAAAAAAATTTCAACACTTCGGGTCACTGGGTCACTGCTCACTGGGTCTTCGGGTCACTGGGTCTTCACTTGGGTCGTGTCGGATGGGCCGGCGGTGTTGCGACTATCGGGGAAGCTGGTTGTGCCGGTGACGAGGAGGGAAGGCGACGACGACTGGAGAACTAACCACTGGCGGAAGACGAAGGAGGACGACTGGAGACCACGTCGACGGCGAGGAGGGGACGGTGAGGAGACGGCGAGACGAGATCCGAGGAGGGAGGACCGGAGGAGCAGTGGCGAGGAGAAGAAGGAGAAATCGAAGAAGAGAGAAGAAGACCGAAGCAGTAGGTCGGGGGGGGTGCGGGTAGATCTTTTAGGTTTAAATTTTTTTTTTTGCAATTTAGTCCCTGAGGAAGTCAAAATTTTCCGAAATAGTCCGACAGGTACCGGAATTGGTGGTACCGGCCGGTACCGACCGAAATTTTCAACCGGATTTTTAACAACCGTACCGGTTCCGTTTTCCAGCCGGTACGGAACGTACCGACCGGTACCGGCCGGTACGGAACGGTAATCACAACACTGTTTATAATTATTGAAAACTCAAAGAAATCAAAATTAAAAACAGAAACTAAAAACTCAAACAAATAGTTTTTTTTACAAAATTAAAAACAAAAACAAGACAAATAAAAAATGAAAACAAACAGGTCTTTAACATATAGAAGAATCTTTTTGGCCATCTTTATATGAGTCAAGGTTGGAGCTTCCATGTAACAATTGACTGACACCAACTCCATACAAAATATCTATCCTTAGAAAGTAGCCTTTCAACCAATCTTCTAAAGAGAGCCAACTTTACCTTTTTAATATTGTCAAACTTATAAAACTTGATTCCAAATTCTATTAATGTAGCAATAGAGTTGATTTTATCTATTTTGAATTGTTTCAAGATTGCTTATGCATATGTCATTTGGGAAAGAAAATCCCAACTTCACTTTACTTCATCTTAATTATAAGATAAAAACATATAAGGCCTAAACCAATCGTCTCAAATTCATTAATCATCTTCTTAAACTCTTTAAACATCATTAAAGTATGCTTCTTAAAATCATCAACATATAAATAATCTTATATAACTTTTTTATTCTTACCCTCTTAGACATATAAAGTATGTTTATAAGGGTACTTTGAAAAATTATGTCTAGAAATACTTATTAATACAAGTGTGCTAGGCCTTTAGAACTTGTTTAATGTTGTATAAAGCTTTTTTCAACTTTAACACCTTGTCTACTTATCCTTCAACAACATAACCTACTTGTTGCTTCACGTAATCCTCTTCGAAAATTCTGTCTAAGAAGGTTGATTTTATATATAAAAATCTTCCATCTTTGTTGAGCCACCAATTAAATTATCAGTTGAATAGTTTTTAAATGAGCCACTAAAGCAAATACTTTGTCATAATTAATTTCAGCCTTTTCAGTGAAAACCTTTGCAATAAATTGAGATTTGTTTAGGGATGACAATTGTACTCGAACCCGATGGGTACCCGATAAAATTACCCGAACGGGGGGGGGGAGGTATGGGGAGCAAATTTTTACCCGTAGGACGGGTATGGGGGGTTAACAAAAATACCCGTCGGGTATCGGGGCGGGTATGGGGATACCACCCCCATACCCGTTTACCCGTTATATAGTTGTCTTTATTTTAATTTGTTGTCTTTTTTTTAATTCACTCTTGGATTTGTACTAACTATCAATTTATAATCTCTGTTTACTCGTTTCTTTTATGTTAAATTCAGTATGTATGTATGAATGTAGCATGAAAATTTATAAAAAAAAACAAATAGTCCATTCATATTAAATAAGCTTATCTTAAAAAAAAGAGGCGGGTAAACGGGTATCCGATGGGGGTCAAACCCCCAACGGGTACGGGTATGGAGGTGCCAAAAAAATCCCCGACGGGGATGGGGGCGGGTATGGGGGTGGGGGCGAGTTCATGGGGCGGGTACGGGCCCGTTGCCATCCCTAAATCTTACCACCCTAACACTTTAATTCAATTAGCCTATGTCATATGATCTCACTCATATTAACATGTTAATTAACTCCAAGATAAGTTAATCTATCAAGACCTCAAAATTACTTTAAATCATGCTTAATTAAGAAAAAAATTTCCGGGGCTAACAGCAGGGCCTGATGAGATACCTATAAAGGTGTAGAAGTGTCTAGGTGAAGAGGGTATTACTTGGCTAACCAAGCTTTTTAATGTGATCCTTACGTTTACCAAAATTCCAAACGCATGGAGATTTAGTCTAGTAATTGCTCAATAGAAGAACAAAGGAGACGTCCAAAGCTGTAACAACTATAAAGGCATAAAATTACTTAGTCTCACCATAAAGTTATGGGAGAAGGTGATTGAGAAGAAAATGAGGAAGGAGGTTTCTACCTCAGAAAACCAATTTGGTCTCATGCTAGGAAAGTCTACAACAGAATCTTTGCATCTCCTAAGGAGGATAATGGAGTATTACAGAGAACGACAACGTAGCTTACACATGATTTTTCTTAATTTAAAGAAGGCATATGATAAGGTACCAAGGGAAATTATGTGGGGGTTTGTAGAAGCCATGACTTATATACAACTTATTAGGGATATTTATGAGATATAAAGACTAAAGTAAGGATGGCAGAAGGAGATACAAAGCATTTTCTATAGATATTAGGCTACACCAAGTCTTTTCTTTGAGCCCCTTTCTGTTTGCAATAGTGATTGATGAGCTCACGAAGAATATCCAAAGAGATGTGCCTTAGTGCATGTTATTTACGGATGAAATTGTTTTGGTGGATGAGACAAAAGAAGGGTTCAAAGCTAAGCTTGAACTTTGAAGGAATGCGTTAGAGTAAAGGCTTTAGATTGAGTAAGACTAAGAGTGAGTATGTAGAGTGTAACTTTTCGGGATATAGAGAGGCCTCCGATATGAAGATAAAGATTAGTTCAGAAGTTATACCACAAAAGGAGTGTTTTAAATATCTGAGCTCTATAATCCATAGCAATGGGAGCTTGATGAAGACATAGTTCACCAGATCAGATCTGAGTGGCTTAAATGCAGAAGTGCATGAGGAGTTTTGTTTGACAAGAAGATACCACTTAAGGTTAAAGGTAAATTATATCGTTTCGCTATTAGGCTAGCTATGCTTTATGGAGCAGAATATTAACCCATTGAACAAGTGCATAGTCATAAGTTAAGGGTAACTGAGATGAGGATGCTCCGATAGATGTGTAACCTTACTAGAAGAAATGAGGTTCGGAATGTAACGGTAAGGGATAGATTGAAGGTAGCTAATATTATTGACAAATTAAGAGAGATAAGACTTAGGTAGTTTGGACATATTAAGAGGAGACACCCAGATGCTCCAGTGGGAATGTGTGAGAAGATAGTACTCAACGATTGTAAAAGGGAAAAAGGGAGGCATAAGAAAACTTGGGGGGAGGTAATCAAGACTAATATAGCAATGTTAGAACTTACCGAAAACATGACCCACAATAGATAACTTTGGCGTACTAGGATTCAGACAAAGGATCCTTTGTAAAGAGATTCTTGTAATTCTTATTGTAGTTATCCTAAACTTGCAAATAGGTAGTACTTATCTCTTAGGGATTTAGCTTGATTTAGTAACTCTTATTATTATTATTATTGTTGGACCCCGTTTTCGAGACCCAACATTCTGACCCATACAAGCATAGAGGACCCAAACCGAACACGAATTGACCACAAAGAGGGGAAAACTCAATTAGAAAATTTTG
>JAOQMQ010000001.1:1726043-1736614 GCA_027563845.1 Erythroxylum subrotundum | reverse complement strand
GCAAACATGAACTGACCTTGTTGGTGTTCATGTTTCCAAAGAAGCTGCATGATTATGTTGACAATATCTGCATAGCAATTGCAGAACTCCCATATCCCTGGCTCTTTAAGACATGAATGCCAGTGCTTTTGTGTACAAATTATTAGTTTCCTGATGCTTTAACACATGCAATGTAGTTCCTCATATAGGTTCGTTAATGTGCCAATGATTGTATTCCAGGTATTTGGATCACAATCAGTTTACAGGTATAATTCCAGATGCCTACTATAAACATCCAAATTTGAAAGAAATGTAAGTTCTTCCTGCAGCCAGATGTTGTTTTAAGAATCCTGCAATATTTTGGCATTTGTTCTGATATAGCTACTGAAAAGGAAGTTCACAAATTTCTCAACACAGGTACATTGAAGGTAACGCATTCAAGGCTGGTGCAAACCCAATTGGTATTCATAAAGTTCTTGAAGTCTCTGATTCAGAATTTCAAGCTTAGTGAAGATAGTAACCTCTATTGTATATCAGTATTTGTTATTCTTTTAGAGCAAAAAGGGGAAGCCCAATGGTCCACAATACAATATATAAAATTATTTAAATCGCAATCATATTCGAATGTTTCAACTTTTTCTGCAAAATATAATTATTTATCATAAATTGATCTCTTTTTATATTTATTATTAATGTTATTTATCATTGTAAAATAAAAATTTATATGTACAAAACATTATGTTCACTAATTTGTCATAAATCCTTTATAATAATTTGAAAGAAACTACAAGGAAATAAAAACAAAAATAAAGATACATAATACTATAAAAATATAATATATTATTAATAATTAAAAAACTTAACAGGTTTGGCATGTTCAACTGTAAAAATTTTGAACCGTTCAACTTTTTTATTCAGTTTTTAACTTTTCTATTTAATTTATTTTAATGAATTTTTTGTTAAAATTTGATTGATTGATTAATTAATTAATTTTTATTAATTAATAAATTATTATAAATTAAAATAAATTAATTAATCTTTATTTAATAATTTGTTTTTATTAAACTTCACATTTTAGACAGACAAAGACAATTTTTTTAAATCACGTTTCAAATTTTTTTAACCTTTAGCTAATTTTATGACGGTCTAATACCGATTGAACCTTTTAAATTTTAAAACTCTTGTTTTATGGATTTAACTTCCGGTCTGGTTTTTAAAATATTGATAATTATATTAATAAAAATAATCGTTACACATTATATAATTATATATTAGGTTCAAATTAAATTAAAGAAAAATGATGCAGCACAGCAGTTTGATTCTAGGAATGGAGACATAAAAGCAATATTGTTTGGCATGGAAGAAGATGATACATTGTCATACAGATTCGTCCTACAAGAAAACAGGAAGATGGATTCTTGTCCACTCGAAGGAAGCCGAAAAGGCAGCTTTTAGCCTTTGATTGTTGAGAAGAACATCAAGCAAGAAGGATCCTTTTCGTGAGAAAGTACGTTAAGGCTAAAATTATCTGAAACGTTGCTTGCCCTTCACAACCTACGATCATTTAAACCTTTTTCTTCTTTATCTATCAAAGCTTCACCTTCAGGCAAGCATAAACCGAATGCATCCTGAACGATTGACGAAACTTGTTATATCTTAGAACTGGTGTTTTCTCAAGCAATGGAGTACTTGATCAAGCAGACCTGGTACGTATCATTCACTGTTTCTCTTTTTGACGTTCGATGAACCGAAACTATTGATAAAAGGACTCTCCCAGGGGAAAGTATTCGGGACGAGGAACTCCAGAAGAGTCCGGCAGCATCAGAGATAGAAGAACTCCAATTCAGAAGACTGTGTCATTTAAAGAAGGTACCCTTTTAGACACCATTGTTTTCACAAGGAAAAGTACATGATAAGTCTAATTTATGGGATCTTGCAGAGAAGAAGAGACCGCAGAACTGGTTCCGCAGGCAGCTTTCTCGACAAATGAGTCGTAATTACGATCTTGATGAGATAGAGCAGGCGACTGCAGTGGCAGCTGCTGCGTACGTGATTGCTTCACTAAACGAGTCAGCAATCCCAATGCAGAAAGTAAGCCAGGGCCCCAAAGCTTCTTTGGACCAGGTCAAAAGCAAAGAGGAAGGATCAAAAACTTCGACATCTAAACGGCTTTCAGGTAAGATATGTTTGAAGAAAGAAACCTTGTGAAATGAGCGCCTGGTTGTAGTTCAGGGAACAATGTTTGATTGCATGGTTTGATCAGGTGCAGCTGGTTCTATGAGAAATCAAGAGACACCAGATAACAAAGAGCAAGACATAACTGTGAAGATTGATGGTCCTGTTCCATCACTGAAAAAGACTCCGACTTCCACTTCTAAGCCAGCTTTGTCAACGGAAAGGATTCCGACCTTTTCCGAGAATGATCTGAAATCTCGAAAGGTAGAGCCAAAAAAGGAAGTTCCTACCCGCAGACCTGAGATATCAGTGTCAAAACCAGATATGCCTTCCAAGAAACCTGAAAATGCTGTACCAAAACCTGATTTGCCATCCACAAGTAAGCCTATTGGCTCGACAGTTAACACTCAAAATCAAACACCAACAAAACCTGGAAAAGGAAATCTGGACGCAGATGCTTGGGAAAAAGCGAAGTTGGCTAAGGTCAAAACAAGGTACTTGTTCATCCTGATGAGGGTAGTTGAACTTTATCAAAATTGTCAAAATTTTAGAAACTCATTCTATGTGATAATGAAAACGTGGCAAGTTTCCAGATTAAATGCAATGAGATATATCCTGCCTTTTTTTTTTACCAATGAAAAGAATCTCAGGTATGAGAAGGCGAATGCCCGAATACTTTCATGGGAGAACAGGAAGAAAACAAAAGCTATACTGAAACTGGATAGAACAGAGGTTTGCTTCATTTATCATTCCACAACACAATTCAGACTAAACTTCAGATACCAATGGCCCAGTTGCTTCTCTGCAGAGCGAAATTAAGGAAAGAAGGTTAAAAACCTTGGAAAATTTTGGCCGTCAGATGGAGGATGTAACTCAGATAGCACAAGCGGCAAGAGCCAAGGCAGCAGAGAAAGGAAGAAATGAGGAGCTCAAGGTAAAAGAAAAGGAAAACGTAATAAGAAAAACAGGAAATTTTCCCAGGACATGTTTCTGCTTTTAGAGCAGAAACTAGCTTATCCTTCCTGGAATATGAAAAAGATCATATACCTCCATGTATTGGCAACAACTTGTGTGTCTTCATTTGGAGCTGACAAAATAGTAATCATCTGAGATATATACTGCTTTTTTTTTTTTACGAGGAGCAGAATGCCCGAATACTTAAATGGGAGAACAAGAAGAGAAAAAAAGCTAGACAGAAACGGGATAGAACAGAGGTTTGCTTCATTTATCATTCCACAACACAATTCAGACTAAACTTCAGATACCAATGGCCCAGTTGCTTCTCTGCAGAGCGAAATTGAGGTAATGATGTTAAAAACCTCGGAAAATTTTGGCAAGGAGATGGAGGCTGTAACTCAGATAGCACAAGCGGCAAAAGCCAAGGCAGCAGAGAAAGAAAGAAATGAGGAGCTCAAGGTAAAAGAAAAGGCAAACGTAATAAGAAAAACAGGAAGATTTCCCAGGACATGTTTCTGCTTTTAAAGCAGAAACTAACGTATCCTTCCTGGAATATGAAAAAGATCATATGCCTCCATGTATTGGCAACAACTTGTATGTCTTCACTCGGAGCTGACAAAATAGTAATCATCTGAGCAGTGTGCTCCTCACCTACTCTCCTTCTCTGCACCAATGCAAGGAACGTGACAAGAGCTGAGCTAAAGGCTCATTTAAGTGTTTCATCTATTAATGATGCCACTGTACAAACAATTTGATAGATTTCCTTGAATTATTCTTTTTTTTTAAGTCTAAATTATTTTCTACGTTATTTTATTCGTGATTAAAGATCCGATTGAATTCGTACTTATAATTGAATTTAAACTTAATCTAAAGCTTGATTGAATTCCAAATTCTTTACTCCCCAGGACTTACCCCAACCTAGAGTAGCCAGATGGGGAAGTAAAATTAATCCTTGTTCATACATTAGTTTTTTCGGTATGAAGTGAGTCACTTCAAATAGGTTTATTACTCAGCCCGAAGTAAGATTAATTTAGCATGTATTACATGAGCTCTCAATAGTTTACTAGATAAATTAATAAGTCAGACATCTCTAACTCACCAAGCGAAACTGGTAGTTTCTTGGTCACAACCGGCTAAAGCTAAAGTTTCATTAAAGAGCATTTCGACGAGGTAGAATGTCCTCAAAGAATATAAGGTTTTTATAAGGTTGATCTTGAGCCGCCATCCAAGCACGAATACCTTCATTTAAGAGAATCTTTTCGGTCTAGAAAGTTTCAAATTCAGGATCCTCCGCTGCACGGATTTCCTAATAAACGAAGTCATAGGTAAGTAGGTTCAGAGCCAAACCGACTATTCTAAGAGCTCTCATCCATAAAATACAAATAATATAAAAAAATGTAACTAATGTTTATCAGAAAAAGCAATCTCGAAGATTTGGGACCAAAAGTGGTTAGCAGTGACCATTGAATAAACGTTTTCAACTTGAGTTGGGTTAAATGCAAAGAATGTATTTTCACCATCACCGTCCTCAAATAAGGTATGTTCTATAATAACTCCATGAATAGCGCGTAGCAAAGCAGTGCCCAATACACGACAACTCTCATCATATGAAATGGTCCAATTTCTAATTATAAAACCCTTGGAAAAAAGAGGATGAATTGAAATATAACTACTACGCCAAAACTAGGCGCAAAGAACCAACCAGATCAACCCAGTGGATAAATAAAAATACAAAAATAAAAGCATCAATTAGAGCAAAGAATAAGATTGCATTATAAGATCACAATTGCACAAATCGGACAAGTTCAAATTGACATAACATAAAGGCATCGTTTGGTAAACAGCTGATATGTTGTTTTTCAACTGGTTGACCCATTTTTAGAGGCTTGACTATATTAAAAAGTTGTTTTGTTGTTTGGTATCCAACCAGCTGATTTTGAAAAAGCTCCTCTATAGGAGCATTTTAAAGTAATCAGTTGATAGTTTTATTTTAATGTTAGTTTTGCCCTCTTTATTATCTCTTCTTCCCGCACTGATATGAACAATTGAACACGTCTTCCACTGAGTAACTCCAGAATATCCATATCTCCATTGTGATAGCAGCTCTGCAATTAAACTTTCTAAGAATCCAGTTATGCATGGTCACAATAAACACATAGACGTGCAGTTTCATTTTTTTCGAGAACTCACAAAGAATGGCACGGTGGAGTTTGTGCATTGCGGCATGCAGGAACAAGTGGCTGATAAAACTTCTTCATTTGTCTCCGGTACTCTCCATATGGGGCAAAAGCTTCGTTTTTATAACCATAAGATAAGATACTAGTACAAAATACACGAGGCTAAACAGTTTAGATAGAAGTAAGTTTTTGTATTTGATTGTGTTGTTCCTCTGTACATACAGGAGAGTATATATAATACTAGAATACAAGTATCAGATCCTAACGTATCAGATCCTATAACTCAAGATTCATTTAGATATAACATTATAACAACTTTGGTTAGTCATTCTTATCCTTATTATGCCCCCTCAAGATGAAGTGTCGAGGAGAGACTTTCATCTTGGATCGAAGAACCTCAAACGTCACACGAGAGAGTGGTTTGGTCAAGGCATCAGCAATTTGATCAGCCGTGGAGATATGAGATACTCGAATCTGCTGTTGTTGTACTTGTTCCCGAACAAAGTGATAGTCAAGAGCCAGATGCTTCATTCGGGAATGATATATTGGATTGGAGTAGGCGTACGTTGCACTAACATTGTCACAATAGATGAGTGGAGTGGTTATAGATGAGACATGTAGTTCAGTGAGGAGGTTACGAAGCCACATGATTTCTGCCACTGTACTTGCAACATCTCGATATTCAGCCTCTGTAGATGATCTAGCAACTGTTTGTTGTCTCTTGGAGTACCAAGAGATAGGGTTGTTTCCAATATATATTACGTACGCAGAAGTAGATGTCTTGGAATCAAAGTTACCACCCCAATCGGCATCACTATATGCCACCAAGTTTAGATGAGTAGATCGATGAAGCTGTAGCCCGTGATCATGTGTATGTTTGAGATATCGCAATGTTCTCTTAAGTTGACGAAAATGCGTGTCAGATGGACGATGCATGAATTGGGACAGTTTATTGATTGCATAACTGAGGTCTGGTCTGGTGAGAGTAACATACTGTAGTGCCCCTAGAATACGTCGGTAAAGGGTTCCATCAATTGCGGTTGTGCCATCATCAAGTTTAAGTGGAGTGGAGGTACATAGAGGAGTGTTGCAGGGTTTTGCATCTGCCATATCAAACTTGCAAAGAAGATCATGAATGTACCTTTGTTAAGTTAGAAACAAAGCATGTGTAGTCGGAACAATTTCAATACCCAGAAAATAACTTGGTGTACCAAGATTCTTCAATGAGAAACGAGAAGAGAGAGCATCCATAAACCGTGTCAGTTGAGCCATAGAATTGCCCGTAAGGAGAAGATCATCAACATAAACAAGAAAGTACATGATGATCCCGTTGCAATGATAGATAAAAAGCGAGGAATCACAAATACTTGTCTTGAACCCATATTGAACCAAAAACTGACGAAGTTCATTGTACCAAGCCCTGGGCGCCTGTTTTAAGTCATATATCGCTTTTCGGAGTTTACACACATGAGTCGGGAAATCCGGGTAAGCAAAACCAGGAGGTTGTTTCATGTACACAGTTTCCAAAAGATGCCCCTGGAGAAAAGCGTTGTTGACGTCCATTTGATGTAATGACCACCTGTTAGCTAGAGCGATAGTAAGAACAACTTTGATAGTTGGAAGTTTGTGACTACTGGTGAGAAAGTCTCCTTATAGTCAATCCCTGGAAACTGGCTGAAGCCTTTCGCAACTAAAAGTGACTTGTACTTGTCAATTGATCCATCAGATTTCCGTTTGGTGCGAAAGAGCCATTTGCACCCAACTACATTTTGGGCTTCTGAAGCAGGGACAAGATCCCACGTATTATTTCGAACAAGAGCATTAAACTCATCCGTAGCAGAGGCCCGCCATTGTGGCGAGCAAAGTGCTTCAGCAATTGTGCGTGGCTCCTCTGTTCTGGGTAATGGATATTTTTTGGTAGTATATATTTTGGGTTTGAAAATGTTATTTTGAGCTCGGGTGGGCATCGGATGAGTGCGAAGCACAGGTGAGTTTTGTGGTGCTAGTGGTTCAGGTTGTGAAGGGTCAACAAATAGAGATGGAACATCTTCAGGAGGTGGTCTTGTTACGGATTCTAGTGGTAGCAGTTGATGAGGTGGAGCAGGTAAGATGTGTTGAGATGGCTGAGAGGGAATAGGTGGGCAGGAGAGAGAAGGGTACAGAAATTGGTCGTCTACAAACCTAACATGCCTGGAGGTGTATATTTTGTTAGTTTGTGGATCAAGACACAGATATGCAAACTGGGTAAAGGAGTAACCAACAAATATACATGGTAGAGATCTAGGTTGAAGTTTGTGGTCGGTATATGGACGTAGCCAAGGAAAACAGAGACACCCAAAAGAGTGCAGGTGATGATAGGTGGGAGTTTGTTGGTGTAAGACCTCATAAGGTGTTTTTATGGAAAGGACGGGGGTGGGCATCCTATTAATTAGGTATACGGCGGTGAGAACAACAAAGGACCAGAAGTTAGGGGGAAGGTTGCTAAAATGTAGTAGAGACCTAGCGGTTTCAACAATATGACGGTGTCGGCGCTCAGCAGTACCATTAAGTTCAGGAGTATGGGGGGGAGTGGTAAAATGGGTAATGCCATGTTGAGTTAAAAATGGACGAACCTTGATAATCTCGCCACCGTTGTCTGAGTACAGTGACTTAATTTGCAAGGAAAAGAACTTTTCGATAGCAGTTTTGAATTGTTGAAAGACAATAAAGACGTCAGATTTATTTCTAAGAGGGTAAAGCCAAATATATTTAGAAAAATGATCAACAAAAACTACATAAAACCTATAACCATCAAAAGAGTTAACTGGAGCAGGTCCCCAAACATCGGAGTAAACCAACTCCAGTGGCCTAGAGCTGGAAAGACGCTGACATGAAAACGGAAGCTTGTGGCTTTTGGCACACTCACAAGATACACAAGTTGAAGTTTTTGTGGAGCTGGGCTTGAGTACTTGTAACACCTTATTTGACGGGTGACTAAGAACCCGATGAAGAATATCAGGACGTGAAATATTTGCAATAAAGATGGTGGGGTTGGTGGGAAGGTGGATGTTGTATAGATCACCGTGACAAGGTCCCGAGAGAAGAACCACCTTCGTCTGCAAATCCTTCACCTGAAAAGAATCGAGAAAGAGTTCCACCGAAACGTGATTGTGAGTACATAATTTTTTTATAGAGATAAGGTTGCATTTTATATGTGGAACAAGAAGGACATCACAAAAAAATAAAGGTTTGTGATTTGTAGGGACACGAAGACTACCCGTATGAGTTATCGGAAGAGTATATCCATCACCCACTTGAAGTTGCTCATTTCCCGAGTAAGAAGCACTAGCATTGAGGTTTTGCATCTCGTTTGTGACGTGGTGCGTGGCCCCTGAGTCTAGATTCCAGGACTGATTTGCTGGAGGATTTTGAGTAGCTACTGATGTAGGCAGCGAACCATTTTGGCTGTTCCAGTTAGCTGCAATGGGGGTGCCATTCCAGTGAGTTGCAGCAGGAGGTCCATTCCATTGCAGAGGTGCACCAGGCGATGGAAGAAGGCTAGGAGCGGTTGCCTCAGTCCAGTAGCCAGCATACGGTGTAACAGGGGCAGCAAAGTGAGCAGCTGGTGGCCTCCAATGTCCAGGTGCAGCAGTTGACCCCTGTCCAGTGCGTCTTCTCTGGATGCAACGACACACCTTGGCTGTGTGGCCAGGTTTTTCGCAAAATTGGCATACTACGCTCTGATACGAACCAGCAGGTGCCACATGTCCAAAAGAAACTGTACCATGGCCCGAGGCTTGCTTAGGTGATGGGCCATTGCTGTTCTGCCCGGAATTGTTCCAGACACGAGTTGCTGCATTTGCAGCGATAACGCCAGGCAGTCCAGCAGCTTGGGAATGACGCAGAAGCACATTTTCTTGATCAACAAGCTTCTCAAATAAATCTGTAAAGGAGATGGGCTCATCACGAGCACGTAAAGCGGCCCAAATTTCCTTGTATTCTATCGGTAAGCCATTAAGAGCATATATAACAAGGTCCGAATCATTCACTATGTTACCGATTATTGCAAGCTCATCTGAAATAGATTTAATTCGGTGTAGATATGCTGTCATGGACAGCCCTTGTTTGGATAATGAAATTAAACGCTCTTTAAGGCTCATTACACGAGACTTAGATTTGTTGGCATACATACGCATCAATAGCATCCAAGCATCATGTGAGGATTCTACCGAGCCTAGCATAGTGATAATTGATTCATGGACAGAAGATGTAATAGCATGTAAAACCATTTTGTCTTGACGTATCCAACGTTGATAATTTTCATCTGTTTAATCATATCCATCGAGCAGAGATGTGATTTGGATTTGCCATGCTAGATAGTTGGAACCTGTGAGTTTGAAACTAGATTGCATGTTTAGAGCAATAATCCCGGAATTTCCATCGGGTACAGTTGCTGTTGTGGTGTTGATGCTTGACGAACTGGAACCTGTCATTTGTGAGAAGCAAAGAGGGAGATTACTGGAGACAGTGAGAAGCAGGTCTGACGGCAGCTAAGAAAGAAAAGAAAAACAAGATCGTCGCAGGTTATTTGCAGAGAACGATGAATCGTTAGGTATACGGGCTCTGATACCATAAACAATTTAGATAGAAGTAAGTTTTTGTATTTGATTGTGTTGTTCCTCTGTACATATAGGAGAGTATATATAATACTATAATACAAGTATCAGATCCTAACGTATCAGATCCTATAACTCAAGATTCATTTAGATATAACAGTATAACAACTTTGGTTAGTCATTCTTATCCTTATTAGACGCATTGTAGCAAAGATGGAGTCAAGATTCTTCATCACTTCTTTCGTAAATTCTGCGGAAGAAATAATAACATGCAAACCGTGCGTGCACCATGACTAAGTCCTAATCACGGGGTTATTTATTTACTATTGTAGTTGAATCCATGTATCAGAACCTAAATCCTAAAAAACACACATTTAGAACTCACAAATTTGTCATGCATTATTTCCACGTATATCTTAATCTTTTTGATCCTTTCGAATTAAGATTGTTTCTAACCATGCAGGGATTGCCAAAGTCCATTATTGAGCTAAGGCAAGACCAATAAAACAAAACATACAAAGGAATGGGTTAGCGCTATATTGAGCGAAACTTTTACGATAGAACTGAAGTTTATAAGTGAAAAGGAAAATCGCGACCGAGAAACAATATGGATGTAGCGCCCCCTTACCGTAGAGTACGCACCGGTATGCCCGTGGGTCATTCCGGTACATATCCTACGATAAAGGTG
>JAOQMQ010000001.1:1699180-1720277 GCA_027563845.1 Erythroxylum subrotundum | reverse complement strand
TCTCTTATCCACCAAAAACACCAAACCAAAACATGAATCTATCCACATTTCTCATTCACTACTTTACTCTTGTCTATTATTTCTAATTCAAGAATTTTTATTTATTTGTTCTTTACTCATGACTCATCACCAAAAATTTCTCATTTAATAATTCTAACTTCTAAGAAAACGTTCAGGGTCCAACAGAATCAGATCCGGTACTCGAACCGTTGTGCCAGCTAGGCTGGGCCCTAAAGGGGTGGAGAGTGTGATATCCCACATCGGTTGGAGAGGGGAACGAAGTACGCCTTATAAGGGTACGGATACCTCTCCCTTACAGACGCGTTTTTCATGCCCTAACGCACCGGATCCCATCAGAACTCCGAAGTTAAATGTTCTAGGACAAGAGTAGTACCAGGATGGGTGACTTCCTGAGAAGTTCTAGGGAAAAGCAAAACCGTGAGGGCTTGGCTGGACCAAGGCCCAAAGCGAACAATATCTATGAGCGGGTGATTTGGGCTGTTACATGGATAGACTCGCTTCATGCAACTTTACATGAGTTTGAGCAAACCGTCTAACGCAACATCATTTGAGTCAATCGGTTGAATTGAACTTTTCAAACCCAATTTAGACTGTTGATTTTGGATCGGGTAGAGACGGGTTGGACTAGGGGGGCATGTCTACCTTTTATCAAATCTAGTATAACAATAAAGGGTCCAATCAAACCAATTTGAGGTTTGGATAGGCTTGCTACTTTACATGAGTTTGAGCAAACCCTCTAAAGCAACATCATTTGAGTCGATCGGTTGAATTGAACTTTTCAAACCAATTTAGACTGTTGATTTTGGATCGGGTAGAGATAGGTTGGACTGGAGCCATGTCTACCTTTTATCAAATCGAGTACAATAATAGAGGATCTAATCATATTGATTTGAGGTTTGTATAGGCTTGCTTCATGCAGCTTTACTTGAGTTCGAGCAAATCGTCTAAAATAACACCGATTGAGTCTATCGATTGAATTGAAATTTTTAAACCATACTTAAACTACTAATTTTTGGTCGGGTTGAGATGGGTTGGTCCGAAGCCATATTTACCTTTTATCAAATTTAATACAATAAAAGAGGATCCACCCCGTTTATTTTATTTACTCCTTTATTCAGCATCAACCCCGTTTGTACATTCTGCATGTAGGTCTACAAGAAACAACATCTCTGTAATATAAGAATAAGATTCAGACCTTCCCAAATTACGCTTTATTACGGAAATTTAAATTGGTGTGATGATGATCATAAAAAGAGAATCCAAAATGGAGATAAAAGAAAACTAAAGGGGTTGTTTTTACATTTGAGGTCAAATAGGCAGAAAAGGACAAACAGAAAAAGGAAATCTTTTCTCGGTATCTTAAACCTAAATCGTCTCTGGTCAAATCAGCTGTGCAAATCGCAAGCTCATCAAGCCAGCGAAAGACGCTATGTATACTCTCCCAAATAATCATCAAATGTTTCACTTAAAAAAATCATAATTGAATTTTTAGAAGATGAAAAAAGATCTCATTTTCTTCCCCCAATCATTTAATTATCGCCGGTAAGCTTCTATTTTCTCCGAATTTGATTCCATTCTCAAATCTTCGTTGTGTAAAATTAGGGTTTTGGATTCTTTGGAAAGTTTGGATAAGAATTCCGATTTCTGTTGTTATTGTAAAGTTTCTTGTTTCTTTAAATTCGATTCTGTTATTTCGCTGAAAATGGATATGGGTATTTAATACTAGTTGTTTCTATGCTCCATTGTACTTCAATTTATTGTTTGTGATGGGGAGATGGAGGTGAGTTAAAACTTGTATAAATTTGATTTCTTGGGTAATCTGGGCAATACTTGTGTCGGGGAATTTCGTGAGTTTTCATGGGAATTGGAGTCTAATCTGTGTATTTGACATACTTTGATGTTCTATTTCAGGGAAGTTCTGTGAATATACAAAATTCAAGCTTTTTGGTTAGTTTATTACTAGTGTTTTTTAAGCAGCCCCAGAACAGGGTAGCTAAGCCTCTGATCAGAAGTTTAAGGGCATGTTTCGTAGTGGGGCTACGGCCACCACAACCCGAGGTGGGGCACCTACTGATAATGGCGACTACGTTGTGACTTTGGATCAAGTTCCGCGATGGAGTGACGCAGAAAATAGATCTTCGTTCGATTGTGAGATAGAAGACACTTCATTTACAAATTCTTATTTCCCTGATCCTTTAACATCTCCTACTGATGGAGAAAGTAGTAGCCACGGAATGGTATCAAGGTTTCCGGTGGATCATGAAATCAACTCCAAGATATATTTATGGAGGGGAAACCCATGGAATATTGAAGTCGATGCTGTTGTGAACTCTACAAATGAGGTGAGTGCTAAATATCTTAAAGTCAATGAAACTGCATGACCTGCTTCATCTTAGGGAATGGCTGACTCTTTAAGTCCTTTTGATCAAGTTAAGAATAAGCGAGAAGTGATTGAGATAGTCTTTAATATACATTTAAGTCGATTACAGAATCTTGATGAAGCACACAGCAGTCCTGGTCTGCATGCGGCAGCTGGACCTGGTCTTGCAGAAGAATGCGCAATGCTGGTATGCTATTAGTTCTTACAGCTTCAGCAACTTTGTTTGACATTAACTTTTTATAAAAAAAACTTTGTTTGACATTGATATCGTTGAGATATTTTTAAAGACTCTAGTTTCATGTTCTTTTGCTGTCGAACTCACTATAGTTCTGCTAATGTGCTTTAATGAAGGGGGTAATGACAAGGGGGTCTGACTTGATACTTGTCTCTGACAGGGTGGATGTCGAACAGGGATGGCAAAAGTTACTAGTGCATATGACCTTCCTGCCAGGTGTCTATGTTTCTTAGGGAACTGATTAATTCAGGCATATAATACTGATAATATCATCCTCTTGTGTTTTCATTTTATACTCAAACACTAATCGTCTCTTTTCATCATATTACTTAAGTTTTTGGAAACAATATTAGGTTTATATTTGGTGATATACAATGATATGAGATTTTTTGACTGCTTATTACATCATTCAAGTGCAATGTTCATGTACCAATGATATGGTTCTTCAGTTATTGAGTTACTTTACTTGTACCAGAAATGGAAATAGTCGGTGGGTTCACAACATAGATTTTGAAACACTTCTTATTTTCGTCCTTGTAGGAGAATCATCCACACAGTTGGGCCTAAGTATGCTGTGAAGTACCATACTGCTGCCGAGAATGCATTGAGTCATTGCTACCGTTCTTGCCTTGAGCTTCTTATTGAAAATGGACTTCAGAGGTTGTTTGGCTGCACATGCTTACCTTTGCTATTTGACTTTTGTTCATTTATTTTTCTTCTCTCTCTGTGGAACATGAAGCTCACTTCTGCATGACACACTTTAATGCAGTATTGCCATGGGCTGCATATATACAGAGACTAAAAACTATCCACGAGAACCAGCTGCACATGTGGCTATAAGTGAGATGTTTCCCTTGCTCATTGCAGTTACTTAATTCCTGATTTATTGAGCAATATATATTCTAAAATATGAAAGGGAACCAACACTTACGGTAAAGTATGTTGGTGCCCTGACCTTCTGTAGTATACGCAACTGAACAGCCCGTTGATATATTTGTATATGCTACGACAATGACCACTAGTACCATATTTGATTTTTCTATTTACTTTTGTTCAGGAACTATACGACGTTTTCTTGAGAAGCAGAAAGATAAAATCAGAGCTGTTGTTTTTTGTACTGTAACATCAACAGATACTGAGATATATAAGAGGTACTTGTCTATTGCATTCCTCCTATGGCCTTTTACATTTGAAGCATAGTGTTTCATTTTGTAATCAGAGATATGGTACCTCGATTTGGCAGGAAGCATTTCCTTTTTCTTTTATAACTTCTTATCAGGGCTCTATAGCCTGAGATCATTACTTGGTTTCCTTTTCGTGGTACAGATTGCTTCCACTTTACTTTCCTCGAGATAAACATGAGGAAGAAGTGGCCATCTCAAAGCTACCTGCTGATGTGGGAGATGAGAATGGGGAGACTATAATTGATGAACGTAAAATTAGAATAAAGCCTTTACCCAAGAAACTCATCTCAAAACCACCCCAAGCTCAAGATGACCTGCCCGTCAGTGACGTTGGCTTGGTACGCAGGTCAGTGGACTTAGCTGCAACAAAGTTATTGTCTTTCCTTATTCTTCTGACCAAAGATTCTATCTAGATTTATCATACACAGATATGCATAGTTGGATTGTGGCTAGTCTACATATATGTACTCTATACGAAGTAAATAAATGTTCGCATATTTATTGAGGCAAGATTATGTCACTTGAATTGACTTCTAGTGATGTGCATTATGGTTTGAGATGGCTTCGAAGTTTACTTCTGTATTGATGTAGTTTGCTAGGCAACCTAAGTGCATGAGTTTTATGCTTACAGGAACACATCATATTTGGACTCATACTTGGATCCTGCCTTCATGTCCTTAATTAAGGATCCAGATCAGAGACGCCAGGAACAATGGGAAAAAACTGCTCAAGCTCAGAGTAGATGGAATTGTGCTAAAATGCTTGGATTTGGTGATCTTGGTGGCCCTCCACTTTCAGCTGCTGAAGAATACTCTCTTCATTCCAGATACCTTGCTAAAGCTAATTCTCTTAATCTTTCTGAAATTGCAGAGATGAAAATTGTGTAAGCATTTGCTAATCATCATGATCATCTTTGTATGTCCAATTTAGAGCACAATTATGCTAAATCTTTTCTACAATGTATAAATTTAGAAAGCGGAAAGTTTTGTTCTGTTTGCATAATTTAATACTTTTTGTTGAAGTTTAGCACTCTTAAGTTTTTTGTGGTCACAGATCTCTCTTGTATTTCTCAGCCATGTCAAAAGCTATATGGACATTGATGGCAAAAAATTTTCATTGTAACTGCTTGGTGAAAAGCAATTCCATGTGTAGTAAAAGCAGTATATAGTTATGGGTCCTCATATTGGTGATTTGGGTAGCATGTAATAGATGAATCCCTATTTTATTCTCTTTCAGTTACAGAGGTGGAGTTGATAGTGAAGGTCGTCCTGTAATGGTTATTGTGGGAGCACACTTTTTGCTGCGATGTCTTGATCTAGAGCGATTTGTGCTTTATATAGTGAAGGTAATGAGGTTACAACATGCTTTACAGTCCACAAGTAGTGTCAAAATGGAACAGTGGTAGTTACATTTGCCGTGAACTATCCATTGTCCCTCAGTCTGACAAATTGCTCAGAGTTTATTGGCTATTTTGTTTCAGTATTAGTAAAAGTACTTTAATCAATTTCCTTATCCTTGTTGAGATTTCATACTAACTACTAAGACTGCTTTCTTGATCATGAAATTTTAGGAATTTGAGCCCTTGATACAGAAGCCTTACACAATTGTATATTTCCACTCTGCTGCATCTTTGCAGCTGTAAGTTCCTTCCCCTGTCGGTACTTGCTTTGTTATGCATATTTTTGGCAGATGTTCCAAATTGTGGTTTCTTCGTCTTTTGTGGTTAATGTTATCAAATGCATGATTATTAGAAATGATGCGTATCCATTGTTCAAGGAAACAAGGCAGTGTTTTGATGTTCTCTTTGAGCTTTCTTTACATATATTTCCTTTAAAAATTGCATGACATGCATTTCTCACTAGGCAGATATGGATGCAGGGTTACTGTTCATAACTCATAAGAGGAAAATGGGGACTGATGTTGTTAACCTGACTGGAATATAATTATCTTCTTAATAATGTTTGACTAACTTCTGAACCTAAGAATTGCCTTCTTTTTTCACTGTTTTTATTGCATTTTAATGTGCTTTACATATATGGCTTGGAAAAGGTACAGGTGTCCGGAACTTGAAAGGTTATTTATCTCATGAATTACATGCTGTCTATAGTTGTGAAAATGCAATTAAAATGGAGTGTTTTAATCAATTTTATGGAAAAGTTTATATCTGTTTTTCTTGTATTTTCAAAAATTTTCAAACAGGCTGTGACTTTTGTCAGGCTTATGCTTGAAAAGCTTGTCTTTCCTTACTCTCTGTATTGGTTTGTGTGACAAACAGTCAGCCAGATTTGGGATGGATAAGAAGGTTACAGCAGATTTTAGGTCGTAAACACCAGCGAAATCTACATGTATGCAGTTCTTTGTCAAGATAATAATGAACTTTATATCCAAATGGTTAAATTATTTTGCTTTATGTTTTCTTAACATTCCACTTACTGCATGTAGGCAATATATGTTCTTCACCCATCTTTTCACCTGAAGGCTACAATTTTGGCTATGCAGTTTCTTGTTGACAGCGTGGTACCCTTATGTTTGTTCAGTATTTCCAGTGATTTTTGTATATTTCTTAAGTTTGGTAATTTCTAGAATTAATTTTCAGACATGGAAGAAAGTGGTATATGTTGATCGGCTTCTGCAGCTCTTCAGATATGTTCCTCGTGAACAATTAACCATCCCTGACTTCGTTTTCCAGTTGAGTATTCAACTTCTTTTTAGTTCACCGTTGTTCATACTGATTAGAAGTCATGATCAAAAGATCTAAATTGTAACTTGTCATCTCTGCTAATCCTGGAAATTTCAAAATTGTCCATGATGCAAAAGAAGTGGAAGTTCATGATTCTAATGTTATATTGAAATGAGTAATGCAGGCATGATTTGGAGGTGAATGGTGGAAAGGGTCTTATTGTGGACCCCAGAACAAAATATGTTTATCACCGGCCATAGCCGATGATGCACACAGCACAAATCACTGTTGTGCAAAGTGATGGAAAACAAGTCCACAGCATTGGTTTCTTTAATCTTGGTCATTGGTGAGAGGAGGTTGAAATGCTAAATTTATAATTCTGAATTGTGTACAAATTGTATTTATTTTTTCTTTAGTATTTGTTTGCGATTTGTGTATGACACACAAATGAGTAGTTTTGCAAATTCCGTTTTCTTCATTTGGTTGAAGAATGATGTGATTGGTTGTGAGAGTGATCAATGTTGTTAGATCTTTTTGTATTAATTCTGAATGATTCTCAATAATACAAAGATAGTTTTGAGCTTATCCCTCAAGAAGAAAGTTATTATAATAGATGCAAACTGCAAATTGCATTCTTTTAACTTGCTGGTTGGTTTGGCTAACATATTTTTATAAGGCAGGGTTAAGGTTACGTACTATTTGATCTTTTCAGACTACTTTACGTTTTAGCCGGATTAGCCCGGATTAGCGATGAGTTTGTTGTTGATCTTTTGGGACAGTGAGTTGCCATATGGAGAGTTCCATGAAGCTTTCAGGGGTCAGTTAAGTAGCAAATGTTCTAGTCCTTTCTCTCTATGCAGTTTGCTCCATTGACAGGAAGTTTTTCTTCAAATAGTAAATTATTGCATTATTAACAAAAAAGGGTTAATTATACAATGACTTTTTATTTTAAAAATATTTACTTTTTTTACATAATATTATTTAGTTATTATATGCTTTATTGTTATATTTTATCAGTTTGTATTCTATTTACATATAATAATATTAATTTTAAGTTTGAATATTACCTTATTTTAAGGTATAAATTAATAGAATCTGAAAGTTAAGACAATGGTTTATGTAAATAATAATTTCTAAAAAATAAAGAAGAAAGTTATTCCTTTAATACTTTTTTTCACAAAACAACTTATTGATTAGGTTTACATATTTTCTTTTGGATAATGAATAAATTTTTTAATAAACAATAATAATAATGTCTAAATTATTTAATTAATTGATTAATCAATTAATTTAAATTAATTAATTTAATTAGCATTTTTATTATTTATTACTTACTATTTATTAATTATTAATTATTATTTTTATGTGAATTATTTGAAAAAAAAAAACCCTTTTACCGATTTTAGTTATCATAATTGATGTTATTGTTAGTTGCGTACTACGTAGGAGTAATGTTGCGTACTATCATACCTTCTTAGATTCCGTTTTATTGCGAAACTTCGGACTAAGTGTAATTGTTAGTTGCCTGGATAAATCATATAAGACACGAAATTACGGCACAAACCCAATTTCGAGGAGTGCACAACCTCCTCTTCAACTGAAAGTACTAATTATTTACAATCTCATGCTCTTGTAAAAAAATTTTTAAGTACAAAGGAGCTAAAACACAATTAATCTAAGTCTCGCAAAACTTGGCGGTACTCCATGCCCTGCTTGTCTTGTTGGATGAGATCCTGGGCGATCAACGGAGGCTCTCGAACTATATGAATTCTTGGACATTTCCTGCCTGCCACAGTTGCCAGTTGATATGCGCACTGGTTGCCCTCTCGATATATGTGTTAGACGTGCACCTCCCAATAACGCTGGAGCAATTCTTGCATACCTACCAACAGAACATGATTACTATTAGTCTCTAAAATAGGAGCTGAAAGCAAATTAATGACTTCTAGGGCATCTATTTTTAAGATGACTCGACGGTAATCATAAGTCCAGGCAAGGGTGAGGCCCAAGTGGACGCCCCATAGTTCGGCCAGAAGGGAGGATCCGCTACCAATGTGCCGAAGAAAGTCTCCGCACCACTGCCTCCGGCTATCGCGAATAAGACCCCCAACGATAGCTAAGTCCCGGCCCGACATTAAAGAGTCGTCCGTATTTATTTTAACCCAGGACTCTGGGGGGACAGTCCATCCTACTCGGCGACCCAAAAGGAGGGCCCAATGCGGGACAACACCACATTCCACGTCTCTCGCTCGCTCAAGCCACTCAACATAAGCCATAACAGCTTTCGTACCATCTATCGGCCAAACAAAATCGTCCTCGAAAAGATGCTTGTTCCGCCGCATCCAAAGCATCCAGCAGGCCACCCCAAAGATTGTGGCCCAGTCCCATCGCAGCTCATGGGAGTGCTTGAGTAGATTGGTACGCACCCAAAGCTCGTCGTGTTGTTGGAAGAAGTCGGAATCAACCACTGACGGAGAAATTGTCTCCGAAAGGCCTGTACTCACGGACAGTCCCGCATAGCATGTATGGTTGACTCCTCCTATCCGCAAGAAAGGCAACTGCTATCTGACGCGATTTGTCGTATCATCCTTTGTTGGTTCTCATATCCGCCACTTTAGCTGACAGTTCGCCCTCCGGGATAGGTGCAGTCGTTACAGAAATTAACGGTCCCCGATCGTTTACCCAACTATCCAACCAGAAGCATATGCGGCTCCCATTACCCAATGTCCAGGAAACTCCTTAATGTACATACGGCCAAATGGCCACAATTCCTTTCCAGAAAATCGAAGCTCCACCACAAGCAATCGTGTGAGGGATATGCTCGGTTTCGAACCTGTATTTAGCCCTTATGATTCGGCCCCATAAGGTCGAGGGATGCTTGATCAGTGTCCAACCCATTTTGGTTAACAAGGCATCATTGGTCGTCCGAAGGTGCTTAAGGACCAGCCCCCTAGAATCTTTAGGTTGACACATCGTTTCCCAATTAACGAGGGACATTTTACTCTGCTCACGAGTAGATCCCTAGATAAAGTTCCGCATAATCTTTTCCAGTTCATCACATAGTCGACAGGGAAGACGTACGGTTTGCATAGTGAAAATTGGGAGTGCCGAGATCACAGATTAGGTTAAGGTGACTCGGCTGGCGAGTGACAGCTGCCGAGCTCGCCACCCGGTAAGTTTCTTGTGTCATGCTCTTGTAATTGCTGCAAGTGGACATTAAGTCCTACCAATGAATATGAGATTGACAGCTTGAAGTTCTGTTTCATTTGACTGAAAAACATGGCAGTTTGGGATTTTTATCAAATAACTTTCAGTAATTTAGCGAAGTCCTGACGAGTCTCTGTGTTTCTTGTCCTAAAGTCGTCAGAACCAGTTGAGGTAGCTACTCCAATTTTGTACAAGAACGAGTCTTTATGTCCTTGTCTGATCAAAGCACCAGTCTTTATGTCTTTTTAAGATCAAAGGAGCAGTCTTTATTTGCTTGCGGAGCACAAGATTAAAGTTCGATGACACTTTACATGCCCTTGTTTAGCTGCTGCAAAACCTTAAGAACTCTCATCCAATTACATGCACACCTCTTATACAGCGGCTTCCGCTACGACCCACAAGCCACCACTAAGCTCATTGAGTCCTATGCTCAAATGGGTTCACTTCAATCCGCGAGACTTGTCTTTGAAACATTTAAAAACCCTGATTCTTTCATGTGGGGAGTGCTCATTAAGTGCCATGTTTGGTCCCATTTCTATGGCGAAGCCCTTTCATTTTACAAGGAGATGCTTTTGAGTGGGACTCAGCTTAGTAGGTTTATATTTCCCTCAGTTTTGAGAGCTTGTGCTGGTCTTGGTGATCTTGGTTTTGGTGCCAAGGTCCATGGGAGGATAATCAAGTCCGGTTACGAAGGGGATGATGTTATTGAGACCTCGCTTCTTGTTACATATGGCGAATTGGGTTGTCAGAATGATGCCAGGAAGGTGTTTGATTATATGCCGACTAGGGATTTGGTTTCATGGAGCACCATGATTTCAAGTTATGTTGATAATGGAGAGGCAAGTCTAGGGATGGAGATGTTTCGGTTGCTGGGATACGAAGGTTTTGAGTTGGATTCCGTGACAATGCTTAGTGTTGTTGAGGCTTGTAGTGAACTAGGTTTCTCAAGACTAGCTAGTTCTGTTCATGGTTATATTCTGCAAAGGAGAATCGAAACTTGTGGCTCTTTGGATAACTCTCTTATCGTAATGTATAGTAAATGTGATGATTTGTACAGTGCTGAGAGGATATTTATGAATGTAGATACCTTCAATGTGACTTCTTGTACAGCCATGATGTCCTCCTATAATCGAAGCGGTCGGTTTAGAAACGCACTGGAAGTTTTCTTTAAGATGCTAGAGTCTAAAGTGGAGCCAAATGCATTCAACATCGTATGTGTTCTAGGATCTTGTAGTGGGTTAGGATGTCTTAGAGAAGGGAAGTCTGTTCACTGCTATGCATTGAGGAGAAACATGGACGTTGAAGATTATTATTTTGGACCAGCATTGGTAGAATTATATTCTGAGTGTGGTAATCTGGGATATTGCGAGAAGGTTCTTCATGCAAACACAGAGAGAAATGTAGTATCATGGAATATGCTTATGTCAGTCTACAATCATCAGGGGCTCTTGAATGAGGCGTTATTATTATTTGTGCAAATGCATAAAAAGAGAATATTGGCTGACTCATTTAGCCTTTCAACCTCTATCTCAGCTTGTGGAGACATTGGTTCATTAGTGCTTGGGAATCAAATACATGGTCATGCCATTAAAAGGGGCTTTTCGAATGAGTTTGTTCTGAATGCTTTAATTGATATGTATTCTAAATGCGGTTGGCTGGATAAAGCATATTCGATATTTGACGACATCAAACATAGGAGTATCATAGCTTGGAATTCTATGATTTGTGGATTTTCTCACAATGGTAATTCATTAGAGGCAATCAAACTCTTTGATGAAATGTGCTTGAATCATATTGGAATCAATGAAGTGACTTTCTTATGTGCAGTTCAAGCTTGTTCCCAAATAGGAAACCTTCGAAAGGGAAAATGGATACACCATAAACTGATTGTCGACGGTATTGTGATAGATCCTTTCGTTGATACAGCTCTAATTGACATGTACTGTAAATGTGGCGATCTTCGTGCAGCACAAAGAGTTTTTCATAGCATGTCAGAAAGGAGTGTGGTTTCCTGGGGTGCCATGATTTCTGGGTATGGAATGAATGGTGATGTTGATTCAGCAATTGCATGTTTCGCTGAAATGGTAAATCTGGGAATAAAACCCAATAGTGTCACCTTCACAAACATATTGTCAGCTTGTAGTCATTCAGGTTATGTGGAGGAAGGGAAGTCATACTTCGACTCGATGAGAGAGTTCAGCGTTGAGCCCAAGTGGGAACATTTTGCTTGTGTGGTTGACCTTTTGAGTCGATCAGGTGATCTTGAGGAAGCCTACAGAATCATTAACACCATGCCATTTCCCGCAGATGCTACTATTTGGGGTGCTTTTCTCAATGGATGCCGAATTCACCAGAGGATCGACATGATTGAAAGAATCCGAAACGAACTTTCAAATATGATCACAGATGATACTGGATATTACACCTTGTTATCTAACATCTATGCAGAAGAAGGAAAGTGGGGTGCATCTACAGAGGTCAGATCAGTTATGAAAAGCACCTCTCTTAAGAAGGTCCCTGGATACAGTACAATAGAGGTTGACAGAAGAGTATACAGATTTGGAGCAGGGGACACGTCTTCTTGGCAGACAAAGGAAATTTACGACGTTCTGGAAAACATTCAAAGTTTGGCCTTGCAGCAGGGATATAGGGACCATAATTATACTACTGCATTTGGTTTCTATGAAGGAAATAATGTAGAAAATGAAGGCAGAGACCTGGCAACTGCATACAGAACAATTAGTACCTCTATGGAAATACTACTAGAAAATGAAGGCAGAGACCTGGCAACTGCATACAGAACAATTAGTACCTCTATGGAAATACTACCAATAAAGTCTGAAGAACTTTCATACAAAAGCTGTTATCTTTAACAAGGATTCCTGTTAGGATTTTGCCTTGCATCTTGAACAGAAGATCATCCATTCGAGCAGTAGCTGTAACCGGTAAGAGTTCCATCCACAGGATAGAGAATTATAGGACCAAACTTGTAAGTTAGGAAGCAGATTCATTGCAATAAATGATACTGGAAAAAATTATTTTCTCATTCTAAAACCAATAGAGCAATTGACAGATCAAATGCAGAGGAAATCATGGTATTTGCTCATTCTTCTAAAGTTAGTTAGCTGCACATAAGCTGGCTAGAGTGTTAAGCAGTTATACATTAAACTAAATCAAACCGAAAAGTTGAAAACCGAACTAAAAAATTGACTAATTCAAAGTTTTCAGTGTAAATTCAATCAAACTGGTTCTATTTTTAAAACCTTCATCTTATCCAAAAAAAAAAAACTAAATAGGTTGATTTTTCTTGTCAACCTATTTCAATTATTTCAATGCTGTCTCCTTCAACAATAAATATTCAATCACCTTCACTTTAGTCCATTCATTTTGAGTCATCATGAGATACTAAATTATCCAAGTCAAATGGAATAAATAAAAGAATAAGATAGAACAAACAAGTTGAACCACTGCAAGTTTATTCAAAGTTGCACAAATAATCTCTTCCTCAAGTAATTGTTCAAACACTTGAAACAGCTTCCAAACCTGCTAAGAATATCATACCATAGACTGACCTACCAAAATCTATTGCAAAGTCATGAAGTCTTCCTTAACAACTTCTATACAAATTCTTATTCCCAGAAATCCATCCCAGACATTAAGAAATAAGAAGTGGGATTCTGAAACAAAAAAAAAAAAAGAAGCATGGCTGGTTAAGGGAAGAAGTTAGTTTGATGTAGATAAAATTTCACCATAAAGTACAAGTTCTAGTTCTATACTTAAGTATAAAGCAGGAGGCAAGGTGGGTTATTAAAGAGACCAGATCTTTTGTTTCAATAACTCTGTTTTAACCATATTATGTGCATAATACGATGTCGTTTAAACTACAAAATGACGTTGTATTGAGCGCGGAACAAAGTTGGAACAAAATAATAATACAAAGGATTTGAACCCGTTATCAAAGATTTACTCAAACTTAAAATATTGATTCTCTTAAGATATTGTTTTGATCAAAACTTTAAACTGATCAACTTTTCGATTTAGTTTTCACCTATTCAGTTTGATTTATTTTAATAACTCTTTGTATTAAAAATTGACTAATTTATTAATTAATTGGTTGATTTTCTCAAGTGAATAAGTTTTTACAAACTGAAATAAATCAATTAATTTTTATTTAACGATCTCTTTTTTCAAATAAGTTTTAAATTCTTCGATAAGTAGGGATAATATTTTTCAATCATATATCAAAATTTTTAATTTTATTCAATATTTAACCAATTTTATAATTATAGACGTTTATCTCAAATTTAAATTTAAAGAGGAAATGCTATGTGAGTTAAAGAAAGTTCTCTAAAGACTTGAACAGTCACGGAGAGTTTAGTTTAGAAGATTCTCAAAAATAATAATTAGCTTCAGATATAAGCAAAGTCAAGAATATCATACTTTATTTGTGTGATACTCAAAGTTATAATAACAACTTTATTATTATTTTAATGCATATTATTATTATTATTATTATTATTATTATTATTATTGCTAAAAAATACTTAAAAATATAACACTAATTTTAATTAAATTTCTATTAAACTATTCTAACATAATTAGTTATTAAAAATCAATTCAAAATATTGTTACATCCTTAACAATTAATTATATAATTTTGCATTTAAATAATTGATAAAATACTCAATAAAAATCTTCTCTTGGTATTATTAACATTATAAAGTAATTTTAAATAATGAAATATTTTTTAGAAAGCTAAAATTGTTTAAAAAGTCCACATGTTTTATAAAAATAATATAATAAAATCTTCACTAATAATGAAAAAAAAAAGTCAACTCAGCCGAACCTAAATCAACTAAACTTCGAGTCCGATTTAATTATTTTAATTCCAAATTTTAAAGAAAGTTTAATTAAATACGAATTTAATCAAATTTAATCGTTTTAAACCGAGTATTTTTTAAAATTTCAAGTTCGATCAAGCTCAAACTTTAATCAAACTCGATGAAAATCGAAATCAGCCGGAAACATTGTACCGAATACTTAGTCTTCGTGTCCAATTTTCCAAGAACACAAGTGAGAATCCATGGCCAAAAGGTTCCAAAAGACTAAAAGCATAGGCCAATAGAGTAACACGAGAAAAGTACTAAGTGAATGGTCAATGGAAAGGACGGATGGGTTAGGAGGAGTAGCACTCAAAGATATGAAAAATCATAATTTCTTTATTTTATTTATAAAATAATAATAGAGTGTTTGGAGGGATGTGATTGGTGGAGAGAGTATCTGAGTCTGACAGATTGGAATATCAGGAAAAAAGAGACATTTGGATTGGTTCCTGGACCCCACCGCACCGCCACTTTTCTTCTCCTCCCGCAGCCTCGCTCGCTGCGTAACAAAAGTTAGATCTTTTGTTCCTCAGTTTCTGCTAACCTCACGCGCTCTTTCCTACACGTGTCTCCACTCTTCATTTCTTTTAGTAAAAGACATTGGACCACCAACCCCTAATTTCAACAAATTTAAATATATGTATAATTAACATATTATATACACAAGCCTCCTTTTTTTTTTTTGTCTGCAAATCACGCCAATCGGTACTAGAAAAATTCTATACGACAGACTCAATCGAGAGAGCGTAAATAAGGGGATTCAAACGCAGGACTTTTTGACCTCATACCTCTCATTCCACCAACTCGACCACTCCTTAAAGATACACAATACTCCTCATTTTGTGAGAATCATAATTGTTAATATAACGATTTAACATAATTCTTAAACTCAAATTGAATTAATTAAGTATGACCAAGATTAATAATTTATTATAATTAACTTAAATTATTAATAAAAATCCAATTTAATTGATTTTAGATCAAATCTAAGGATTAAATTAAATTATCATATTAATAATAATTGATTAGTCTATATAAGATATTTATATTACGTGTATTTTGGTTTTTAGAATATTTATAGTCCAAGACCTTAAAACTATTCCACCAGCCATTAAGCTACAATCCAAATACACACCAGACCATATAGCTCTTGAAAGTAGCAAAAGTGGAAGTTCATTCATTTTCAAATGCAACAGCCTCCCGTTAAGAATCACTCCTAATGTAGAAGAAGGAATGCTTAGTATATGTCCATGGAAGAAATCAAACAAGCATTATTTATCAATAATACAAAGTTGGTAATGATCCAAAGACAGACAATAACAGGGACCACAGTTATGGGCTAAGAAATGTACAAGGCAATCCCCGACTGCTCACACCACCTTGATGCCTAAAAGCCACAGAAACAAACGGCTGCTTCGCTCTATATTAATCACAATCAAATGATTGATCAAATCGTCGTCTCGCCTCTTCTGGTAATTAGATTAAAGCGACTGTAGGATGATTCCCTGCAGGGCACCTTTGTCGTCGGGGGCGTCTGGTTGTCTTCCCCCACCCCGTTAGGCGTCTATCCTCCAGTCCGACCTCAATGTTAATAAGTTGCTGTATAAGAGGAGCACAAGGTTGGGTAACTGTAACAGCGGGAGAGGGGCAAGTGATTAAGCGCCTCCTCCCCCTTGCACCTCCACCTCTAGCAGAGTTCCTTCTCAGTAACCCTGAGTGCCATTGATGACCTGTTGCTCTCATTAGCCCTCCAAATGTCTGAAGATCTTCCGTAACCTCGTGCCGTGATAGAGAAGTGAGGCCAGGAAGAATGTCCCTTTGGAAGTCTCTTCGCTGCCTTCCTCTTCTTGCTTGTCCCTTTCGAGTTCGGGTTGGTAAGGGAGTGATACCTGTTTCTTCCAGATTCAGGTTTTCTGGAACCAGAGGTGTTGGCATATAGTCTTCTTTCTTAGTTTCTATCAGATTCAATATCATGGACTCAAAACTGTCAATTGCCTCTGGAGATCTCTCATTATCTCCACCATCTTTGGCCTTCAAGGTGGCATCAATCTTGCTCTCTATATCATCTCCACAAGAGGAAGCAATATCTGCGAACCATTGAAGAGGGTCTTTCCCTGAAGCTTCTGATGGATTTCCAGTTGCACCATCAAAATCTTTCCACTGATCAGAAAAAGAGATCGCAACTATTGCTTCAACAGCCACTCTTACAAGTTCATCCTGTAGGCTTTCAGCTTTGTACTGTTTTAACTGCAATGATTCTCCTTGCAACTTCTCTAAATGTTCTTCTTCAAAAATGGCAACCTCGTCAGTATTCAGAATTACAGGAGCCTCCAAATCTATGCCCGAAATAATCTTTGTATTGGAACCTGGAACAGAAGGTACCAAAGAAGCTTCATCATCACTCATACAAGAGTTCAAATCAATCTCACATCTAAAATTGACAACTTTAGCATCTGTTTCCCTTTCAGTGAGCAAGCCTTTTGGTGCAATTTGTTGACCTAGTTCATGAACAACTGGATCACAAGGCAAGTTAATATCAAGAATCCTAAGTTGCCTCTTATTTTCTGCTTCCCCTTCTGATGGCTTGCGAAGAGAGACAGAAGGAGAGGAAAAAGAAGATGACTCATTCTTGCAAATATCTGATTTTTCAAAAATTGGAAACCCAAGAAGTTTCTTGCAACTTGGGGACTCGCTAATTTCATTCCTAAAGGCCTCACCAATGTTGGAGCCAGAAGGTGATTTCAAGTTCTGAAGCATAATATGATTGTGACCCTTTCTAGTTTCATCTGCATCTGACAACTGATCCACTGAAGATTGCAAGGAACTGATTCCACCTGTATTTAAATCGAACCTTGCATCAGTAACCTCATTCAGACAAGTAGGCTTAGGCCGTAACCAAGGCAAAGTCCCAGGACTGTCATCAGGAATTCTTTCTATGTCTATTAGCTCATGACTGTGGCGGGGATTAGGATTGTTGGAAGAACTGTTCGAAGGAACAGCATTCAAATTCACATCTTTGACAGACTTCACAACCGTGAAACTTGAACCATCATGAAACTTTGTTGAACCTTGGTTGACAAACTTTTCAGGGGCTAAATTGTTTTCAGCATGGCAGTTCAAATAGTCATACTTGCCAGAAGGAAGGCAAACAGAAGGTTCCTTGTACCCTGATGAAAAACCATGGTAAAATCCATTTCTCTTAGGCATTTCATTTTGAAAGCTTGGGTTGCATGCAGCATTACTGCTGTAATTCCAACGCTCTCCAAAAATCCCTTGACTCTGAGATGAAGACTGAGAACTGCTAAGGGTTGCAGAAGAGTTCAAGTGTGTGCGTGTTTGAGCCTGGTTTAGACTCCCGCTAGGCCTATCCCAAGGGGAAATAGAATGAGACCAAGGCTTTTCCAAATTGATTGAAGCAGTATTGTATGGACTGCGTAAATGGGGAGTAATGAATGATGCCGGACGGTTACTATTTGACATCTCAGGATTTCTTTCAGAGTGTTCTGAACCATTAACCAGTCTCCCTCTCAACTTATCTATCTTGCTTTCATAGGTTTGGTAGAGCTTTGCCTGCTCCTGATTATTATTTAACAGAAACTGAACTGGGTGGGAAGATGAACCCAACTTCTCGTGTTTAAGACTCTGAGAAACAGATTTAAGGCTGCTTTTGTTGCTGTCTGCAAAAAAAAAGGATTGAAACAAATGTTCATCAGATACAGAAGGAAGATTTGTAAAAAGTTATGTCAAAACGATGAAATGTATAGGAAAACAACCTTGTAAAGTAAGACTTGAAGTTGAGCAATTTGGAGTACCAATAAAGAAAAATTAATAAGTACCCACCTGAAAGTGTAGCAGTCACTCATTGCTTCGTTGGCAACTATACATTTTTAATTTGAATTATAGCATAAAATTTCCTCAAATCTCAAAGATTTGAATATATTCACTTAATTCATTTTCCTAATGTTATCAATTACCTACATTTAAGATTACAAGAAACGTAACTCACAAGGCTTCATAAATTATCTGTGCTTGGCATTTGATGCCCAAATCAAAACCAAAATTCCTAGTAATTACAACAACAAAGAAAAGCCTTACCTGCAACAAGCATGCGGGAAAACCAACATTTTGAATTTGGGTCATTATGAGATGATGGACTATTGAGAGTCCCAATTTCACAACCAAGATGCATCTTCTGTGGGATATCCTTGGAAAAACTTAGAGGTTTTGACTGTGGATTTGTAGCCACCTCATGCCTTTGAAGCTCCCCGTGAGAATTTGTACAACCTAGAATATCAGCACACGGAGAGGCATGTACCTCCTCAACCTCAACAGGTTCATTTAAGTCGGCCACATTACTTTTATGCCTTAGATATGATTTTGATTGCAATACATCTGGCTGGCAGTCATTCTTCTGATAATCACCACGAAACAAACTTGTACCACCCTCAGATGCTATTTTATGATTCTTATTGGTCAGATAACTTGAAATGCCAGATAAATCATCATCCCTCAATTGTTCTTCTTCCGTATCAATGTACTCATCAGCTGGAAGTTGTAGGTCGATCATCTTTCTCCTGACTTTTGTAGGTCTGGTCTCTATGATCTTGGTCTCTATGATCTCCACATCCTTTGAAGTACCTCCATTTTGAGATGGCAAGGGACTAGCTTGGAAACTGCTTCCTTTCATAGAGCTCAAAGGGGAATGAATGTCATCAATGCCTGAAGCAGATGGTCTAGCACAGGCAGAATTTCCCAAGGGGAAGCTAGATGATATATGTAATTTCCTAGCATCTTCACATGTAATTTGAGAAACCAAGGGGCTTGACAACGAGCCTTCGAAACGGGTGAGATTCCTGTTTTCTTCTTTCCTTTCAGCTTCATTCATCAAGTCCTTCTGTATTTTGTAAAGACGGTGCAGTTCATACAGCTAGACCCAAAAAGATGAGACAATACGTAAATATATAGATTTATAGGTGTAGCACATGAACTGAATCTTAAACTAGGGGTCTGATTGACCAACAAGCATTAGATCACTTCAGGACATGCTAATCATCAATACCTGGTGCTTGAATGTTGCCTCATGCTCAAGCATTGTTCGTTTCAGCAGATCCTTATCATATCCTGGATATGCATCTGCAACAGCCCTGGGCAAGAAGCCATTGTAATATTGCCCATTGCCTAAAGTTTTATCTCCATAGTGCAGGGGCCAGCTACAACTGCTAGAATCCTCAGTGAGATCCTTCATTGAGACATGTTCTTGAAAGTAACTTTCACAATGCACTTTCGTTCCCATTCCTGCAGTCCATCAAACAATGTAGATGAGACCAACTGTGCATCCAAATTATTACATGAATTTTTTTTTTCAAGATACTAGCTAAAAAACACTAAATATTCTTTTATCTAAAGATTTTTCATATCACGGAAAAAAAAAAAAAAAGAATAGTTTCATAAGCTCTGAGTCATTAGTAATCAATATGTAAAAGCAAACTTGCCACCCATTGGAGTTCCTTGACTCCCGACACCTAAACGAAAAGAACACATGCAGTACATGGAATTGCAAGCTTGATTCACTTGAAGTACACTCGTCTAGCTTTCAGATTTCATTTGATCCTATAAGTACATATCTCATGATGGAAAGAAGTCCAACCAGTACACCTGAACATGGCATAGATCAACTGCTACGATACTTGTATAAACTTTATGATACAATGAGTTAAGAAAATAAACAACTGGAATTGATTGATAAATTTCTTTTAAGGGCATAAAACTCACACAGGAAACTCATCAATACACATGGACAAGAAGCCAGAACAGACATGGCAATTTATTCATGTCACAAACCAATATTTGACTTTGACACCCTCTACATTTCCAAGCTTGACAAATGATCAATATTCAACTCCAATCAGCTTCTAACCTAACAATTAATAATTTACATGTACATCAGCTTAAGCATTCAATGATCCTCCAAAAGTAGTACTCTTACGTTAGACAATATCCGTATCTTCTTCACTAGATTGCATTTCCAAATTTAGAAGTCAAATTCAAAATACTTCACTAGAAGACATTCTTAAAGGTTCACTTACCACACGCTAAATCATTTACTACTAAGACTCAGAAATAGTGGCATTCTAATTGCAGTTCCATGACTTCAGCTGCCGCTGTTAAGTAATTCACTCCAAGCTAAATTGAATGCAACATTTAGGTAGAAACATAAGAGATTCTGCCGCTGTCCCGTAGTTATAATATTCTCAGTTAATGCAATTTAAAGTAACTACAAAAATTTGAGACCAACTTTTAGAAAGAAGACAACATCAATTATCATCATAATCTCTTAAAAGCTCAAGTAAATTATAGATACTACACTTCCATGAAATTTCAGATAGACCCCGAATAAGCAATAATCAAAAGAAATTTTAAAGGTTCTCGGTGATAAAGTAGCAAAATTCAAGCATAATCTCCCTCAATCATCCTATGAAAAAGCAAGTTCATGTAAATCGAAAAAAT
>JAOQMQ010000001.1:1664362-1678354 GCA_027563845.1 Erythroxylum subrotundum | reverse complement strand
TGTGTGAACTAGTCTGATTTGTTTGTTCTGTCTTGGGTGGCATCCACATATCCTCCCAGGGGGTATTTGGGTGTTACAACCTATCAATAAGTTTAATATAGAAAATGAATATAAGTAAATAAATACATATTATACTTAGATCTATATTTTGTTGACTAGGTGTATATTACTAATTTGGTGATCATCAACATTGAATGTTAATTTCTTGAGCATAATTTTCTTATTGTCAAGGAAGCAACATATTTCATATAATCATATTTTTTTGAAGGAACGCAATATGTTTTTATCTATGAATGTATCTCTAGATGTTGGTCATGTTAATACTTTTCCAATTGTTGGCTTCTTAATTAATTAGTGTTGTTGAGACTTAAAAATAATATGCATCATGATATCATAAAAATTAAAACAATTTTATGTATGCATTCCTACTACTGCTCCTATAAAGCTTCACCAACATCATAACTAAATTAAAATGACAGTTATTTAAGTTCACAAGTTGTTCATTAGGCTTTCTTACATTGTACCTTTTACTATTGTGTTTAAAAGTACCACATTTCCTATATTTTTATATTTGACCCTATTGTCACATCTTGTTTACACATGATACCTTCCTTGATTCATTTTTGTCTCTCTTTCTTGCCTTTTTTTGGCCTTTCTAGTTAGTACTTAGTAGTTGCATTTGTTTATAATCATTTGCTGGATAAAATATTACTCCCCTAATAGGGTATTATTATGCCCAAATAAGTTCTAAAAATACCTAGACTATTTTACTCGCAAGTATACTAAGTAGTTGTAGTGATTATCTAGAGTCGTCTCCCACGAAGGTGAAATTGATCCACTTAAATTAACCTTGAACAAAAGCAAAAATAAAACAGATGCAATCCTAAACATTCTATCCCGATTTTTTGAGTGAAAAATTTAAAGAAAAATCACAAAATAGATTGAAAAGTAAACAGAATCAACTAGAAGTAAAGATGAATAAATTAATCGAAATGGAAGACCTTTGAGAATTAATTTCACTAATTTAATCTCTTATGCATGACTAAGGGGCAATGATTGGGTTGTCGCCTTACTAAAATTAATAGTTGGGTTATAAGATCAACTTGAATAATAAACTAAGTCTAACTTTCGTATTCAACAAGTTATCATCCAAATTACTTATGGAAACCCGGTTAACATCCACGCAATATTCACGTCATTCACACTCAATTCACCACAAATTCGAATTAAAAACTAACCAAAATCAAGGTATGAATGCAAGCAAAATTTAAGAGAAATTAGACACAACAATTCCCCCACACTTAAACTATGATTGTCCTCAAGCAAAATAAAGAACGCTGGCCTATATAATAACAAATAATGGAAAGAACAATTTTTCCGAATAATAGTCAAAGATATCAATGATCATTTTAATAAGCACAACTTAAGAACTTGAAACTTATAATACTCCATGAAAAAACAATTCTTCGCATATTTAGCCAAAATCAATAAGTACTCAATTCAAAGAACTATCAACAAGTGTGATAGATAATCACTCCACTCTCCATACTCTCAGGAGGTGGACAGTTAGTATGGGGGAATGGCAATAGGAATGAGAATGAATATACTGAGGAATGAGAATGGATATTATCATTATAATTGTGATGGTTGGTTAAGAGGAATGAATGATTACCATTACTATTGATAGTGGTCGGTTTGTAAAAGAATTAAGAAATAAAAATTTATTATATTTTAATTTATTAATTATATTTTAATTAATTATATTGCAATGAATTAATTACAATATTTTAATTAATGAATGAATTAAATAATGTAATTAATTAATTATATTTTAATTAATTATATTTTAATTAATTATAATGTAATTGATTAATTATATTATTGTAATTAATTATATTTTAATTAATTATTATTAAAAATATTTTTTAAAAAAGAGTCACTACTAAGGAATGAGTTTTATTCCTCTAATAAATGGAGGGTATGGAGAATTCTCCAAAAGTGGGATATCAAACTATTGCCCCTATAATGATAATCAATAACCAATTACTCATTTTTCATTCCTTACCCATTAACCCTTTCCCAAACCCTTCAACCAAGCACCTCCTCAAGCATTCAAAGGTAAGATAATATATTCACTCATCGTTCATTTCATGTAAGGCTTATACCATAAGCTTGTTTACCGATCCAATCTTCACCGCTCACATCAAACACAAACATCAATTTGAAGGTCTTTATTTCGGTTGTAATGAGGTCGGGCTAAGGGTTGGAAAAAGGAATATGACAGTTTAAAACCACAAAACAAAGCGAGCATTTAAAGTAATATAAACAATGAACCATAAAACACTCAATTCTTTCCTTTCAAGTTAACAAGATTAGCACTCCCCTTTTTATGCCTCTCCTCTTTCCTTTCATTTTTTCATCTTCTCTTTCTTCCTTCCTTTTCTTTTCTTTTTCTCTTTTCTTTTTTTCTTTCTCTTTTTTTATTTGTTTAAAACAAGGAAATCAAAAGAAGAAAAATATAGAGGAGAGATAATTACTACAACCATACTCATTCCTAATGCAATAGCCAACTATATCCTATGATTCCCCTACACTTATTCAAATAATTATTCCCTAAACCCAATCATACACATTCAAATGCTCAACTTACTTTATGATAGGTATAACGAAAAGGATAAATAATTAAGGTTAAGGCTCATATTTTGGGTTTAAAGAAAGAATTGGTTTCATGTTGAGCTCAAAAGGGGGGTTCACTAAAGGTAACATCACGGTGACTTTTTAAGGAAAAGGGATAAATCCTAATTGCCTTCATCATTTCAATGTTTGCATAAGATTATGTGATCTCAACTAGTATTTTCAAGTAAGTTCTAGAGTTCCTCAATCATGAAAGAATCCTCTCAACAAAGAATACTTTAATTTGACGTTTAGTAATTTGAAAAGACTCAAATTCTTACCAAATGAAAATTGTCATTCATCTATCACAACAAGCTAAGGTCCTTTTAATCGAAATCTAATTCAATTAGGCTAAGCATGCAACTATACTCATTCACTTATATTATGCATTTCTAATCCCAATAAAGTTTATGTCATGACCATGCATCTCTAACTATTAAATGAAAAAACAAACACACAACACACAAATAGAAAAAATTGGAGGAGTGGAGAACAATTGCGAGGAAGACAAATAGAAAAGATTGAAAAGTAGGCCTATGCACACAAAGCAAATAGATTAGGTCGAGTTTCACTAAAAAGAAATAAAAATCATCTAATTAAAAAAATAGAAATTATATGGGTTGCCTCCCATTTAGTGCTTCTTTAATGTCTTTTTGCTGGATACCTCAATCATTATGCTCAAGGCACTTAAAGTGATTGAGTCCACTGTTTTCTTCTTTTTCATTAGCATTTTTCTCGAAGAATTTCCCAACTTGTCCTTTAGTTGCATCGACTAGACATTGACAGCATTTATCACTCTCTTTAACCAAGTCCAGCTTCTTTTCTTTATATTCCTGCAAGGCAAAATCAAAATTGGCAGCATTAACTTAATCAATAAAAGAACAGTCTTCAGAAACAGTAGTTGTAGGAATGAGTTCAACATTAAAGATAAAAAATTCTACTGTTTCTCCGAAAACAGTCATGCTCTATTTTCCATTCTTCACATCAATCAAGGTATTGGTAGTGGTTATAAAAGACCTCCATAAGAGTATAGTGTTCTCCTTCCCTTGTTCTTTAACCTCCCCTATGTCTAGGACAACAAAGTCTACGGGAATAATCAATCTTCTAACTTTCACTAACACGTCTTCCATTATTCCTTTCAGATAATAAATTAACCTATTAGCTAATTGCAAACACATGTTTGTAGGTCTTAACTGTCTTAGATCCAATTTCTCATAAATAGAGTGAGGCATAAGGTTTATGCTTGCTGCAAGATCAAGCATACCCTTAACCCTATCACCATTACCCATTGATCCTTTCACGATAAAATGTCCTGGGCCTTTAAGTTTGGAGGGTAAATGCTGCTGCAAAATTGCACTTGCTACTTCCGAAACCAACACCTTTTCGTTAGGCTCAAAATTTTGTTTCTTAATGCTTAGATCCTTGAAGAACTTGACATAAGCTAGGATGTTCCTAATCACATCTAACAAGGGCAAATTAACATTGACCTTAGAAAGCATGCCATATAGATAGGAAAGCAATTCATCATGTTTCAATTCCTTAAGGCGGTTTGGATATGGAATTGGTGGTCGATAAGGATCCATCGCCTTGTGCAATTTTTGTCCTTCTTTGTCCTTAATGCCATGCTTAAGTTGTTCACCCTTTTCTGCTCATCTTCTTCTTTGGTGAGATTCTCCTTCTCTTGATTATCAACATCAAACAGCTCAGAAGGAAACTCAATATGATTGTTAATCGCTTTACCACTTCTCAGAACAATAATTGCTCGGGCTTGTTCGGATTGACAAGGCAACTTTATTTTTTGTTTATTATGCATTTGAGCAGTAAGTTGCCCTACTTAAATCTCAATCCTCTTGACAAATGCTTCCAAGGAGTCGAATCTCTTGTTGTTTTTATCCTGATTTTGAGTTGTTACCTGAATGAACACATTCATGCTTTCCTCCAAAAGAAGGTTTTGTCAATAAGTTTTTATTTGAGGATTGCTCTTGAAAATAGTTTGGCCTCGTGAAAATTTTGGTACTGTAGTTGGGGTTGCACTGGTAGGTTGTTGGTCTTCCACAAAAAAATGGGGTAGTTTCTCTAACCAGGATTGTAGGTGTTTGAATACGGATCATTTCTCTCCCTTGGCTGAAAATCATTAAGTGAGTTTACTTGTTCTTCCCCATCTACAAAAGGTTTGCAAGAATATGAACAAACATTAACTTTATGACCAAAAGTTCTACATATATCACATACCTCTTGATTTATAATGTTTTGAGGTAGTCTTGTAGTTAACATCTTTACATGCCTTGTTAAATCAGCTAACTGCTTAGCCAATTCTTGATTCGAGTTCACTTCATGAACTCCAACTCTTCTTCCCTTCTCACTCTTTTGATGAGAATTGGCCCCCAACATTTCAAAGATTTCATACGTTTCTTTGGTTGTTTTCTCTCTCATAGCTCCTCTTATTGCATTATCCATCGTGTACTGACACTGTTGTGTCAATCCCCATAAAAGAATTGGTTTTGCATATGAAGTGGAAAATGACGGTGTGGGCATTGGATTAACAAGAGTTTGAAGCGTTCCTATGCCTCATGGAATGACTCTCCCTCCATTTAAGTGAAAGTAACTATCTTCGTCTATAACTCAAAAGTCATTTGATGGGAATATAATTTTCTCATGAATTTGTTGTACACCTCCTCCCATGTAGTCAATAAACCGGGTGGAAGGGTTATCAACCATGCCTTGGCTCGATCCTTTAATGTGTATGGGAAGCATCTCATTTTGATTTGATCTTCGTTTAAGCCATCTAATGGAAAGGTTTGGGGAGTGGTATAGAATTTCCTAATGAAGTTTAAAAGGTCTTCATTGGGAACGCCATAGAAAGATGGCAGCATGTTGTAGTGGATGCTCTTCAGTTTATAATTTATGGCTGCCTTTCCTAAATAGACGCGCGAAGTGGCAGTACCGATCACAAGTCTGGCATGCTCCTTCATCACTAACTGCCTTTCACCCATATTTTGGTTATTAAATTGATCTTCAAGCTTGGGTTCCTCGCGATCGTCTTTAGAGTCCCCTTGAGGTCTTTGTATTCGATGTATGTTATCAATGAAAGGGACGGGTTCATTATCTAGAGATATCCTTCCTAGCATAAACTAATTGAGTGCACTTCCTAGAGTCCTCCTACCTAGCTTAAACTAACTAAAGGCAATGCTAAATTAATAACAAAACACGTAATAAAACATGTTAATAAAATAAGACAATACTAAATTAATAATGAAAATTAACAAAACACGATAATAAAATATCACAATAAAGCATGTATGAATAAACAAACATAAACAATCAAAATCACTTTAGCAAACAAAAGCAATTAAAATTAATTCAATTTCAAAATAACCTCCCTGACAACTTTTCCAAAACTTATTGTACCCAAATAAGTTCTAAAAATATCTAGGCTATCCTACTCGCAAGTATATGAGGTAGTTGTAGTGATTATCCAGGGTCGTCTCCGATGGAGGTGAAATTGGTCCACTTAAATTAACCTTGAACAAGAGCAAAAATAAAAACTGACGGAATCCTAAATATTCTATCTTGATTTGTTGAGTGAAGACTTTAAAGAAAATCACAAAATAGATTGAAAAATAAACAGAATTAACTGGAAACAAAGATGAATAGATTAATCAAAATGGAAGATTCTTGAGAATTAATTTCACTGATTTAATCTCCTATGCATAACTAAGGAGAAATGATTGGGTTATCGCCTTACTAAAATTAACAGTTGGGTTCTAAGATCAACTCGAATAATAAACTAAGTCTAACTTTCGTATTCAACAAGTTATCATCTGAATTAATTATGGAAACCCGACTATTAATTACCACTTAGGTTAATATATTTCTAATTCTTAACTTAAGTGTCCATAGTTTCTCATTCCATATTAAACTTTTTCTCTCGATCCTTCGTTTAATACAAAAACGATGCAAAGTTTGATTATGTTGATACATCCATTCAGTTTAGAATCTGTAGCAATATCAGACAATAACACAATCCCTCAATCATGCATATTTGACTAAAATAGTTACATTAATACTCAAGAAAAAGAGATCAGCTCATCACAAAAATAACAAGATTCATCATATTCAAATACTTCAATCTCAACTTTATCAGTATAAGAGAGGTATTTAAGTAGTAAACCAAGTAAATAACTGAATGAACTATGAAACGATAACAAATAACAGTCGGCTAAGCTATGAAAGTAATAAGTTCAGTAACAAAAAAAGAACCAGAGCAACAGATGAACATAATAAGCAAACAAGGATTGAGTGAGTGTGAAGGCGGTGGTCTCCCATACCTCTCAAGCTTCCCGCATTAGCTCTCACCTTCTGCATCAGCTTGTTGTCACCCAGATGCTCACACTGCCTTCCCCTCTTTGCTATGTTTCTCTTCATTTGCCTCGGGTTTCTGTTAAGTGAAGAATGAAGAATGGAATGAAAGATGTCGCCGTCACCCTCCTTTCCTTTCTATTTGTAGCCTCATCTAGTTTTAAGTTTTTGTGTTGTCCCTCCTACACATGACACGTAACAAGTTGATAAATTAAAGAAAAATTGGTCATGGGAGTGTATGAAATGGTCACGGGGTGTGACCACCTTTGTCACCCTCGTGTAGTTATGGTTAAGACCATGGCTGCATACCCATGACTCACATGGTCACAGGTGTGACCATGGCTGCACACCTGTGACTTACATGGTCACAAGTGTAACCATGTAACTCACACCTATGACTTACATGGTCATGAGTGTGACTTTAATTTGTGACATGTAATTAAATTGTTACACCCATTTTCCCGCAAAATTCCTCTGATTTTCAATCCAACATTCACAGTACAATCCAATTAATATCCATGCAATATTTACTTCATTTTCACTCAATTCACCACAAATATGGATTAAAAACTAACCAAAATCAAAATGTGAATGCAACCAAAATTCAACAGACATTAGACACATCAGGTATAACACTTCATCATACACACTTAAAAAATGGCCTTCTTGTACCAATCATTGACAAAAATATCAGGTTTTTGTTTGGAGTGATTGATAGCACTAATATCATGTTTACATAGATAACCATATGGGTCTTATACCTTCAATTACAATAACGAACTCTTTCTAACCTAATAATATACTTCTTATCCCTTTTACTAACCTTATATGCTCAATCCATCTTCTATACAATATTACATTCCATTGCTTATTTCTTTTTTAAGCTTTTAACAACTAAAAGTACAATATCTAACTTCTATCTATACACGTATATCCTTTTTTCAACATGACTTTTCATGATTATGGTTTTTATTATTTCTAGCATTTTGATTACTGGTCTATCCTTTGCTGATAGGATCTATTTGTTGAAAATCTCATTCATGTTATCATTAACAAATGGATACTTTAAGTAAAATGACTAGTATGAATTAGTCCAAGTCTTCTTTAGATATACTAGCAAAGAAGAAACATACCCAAGTTTAATTTTTTCCAATCTCTTTATTTACTCATTGAAGTCTTTAACACATATTAAACATGCATATGCCTATAATTGTCTCCTTAAGTCTTTTCCACTCTAATGTCTCTTCCAGTTTTAATAGATGTATCTGACGTATATTTTGTGATATAAATTTGGTAAATATGATCTCAGCAACTTTTACTAGTCCCAAAATATATAAGTCAATCAACATAAGTTTATATTAAAGTAGTTAAAGGCAATATTATATTAAATAACAATAAATTTTTATTTACATTTTGCATATTATGTATTATTTTAACTCCATCCATGTCTTCTAATTCCAAATTCTTTGATGAGAGTGACATAAATTAACTCCATGAATTAGTATTTTCCATTTCCAACACAACTTATGTTAAGGGGTATATCCATTCATCTCTATCTTTTCCAATTGCACTGATTAGTTTTTCTTAGAATTCTTGTCTTTAAGAAACAACCATCCATCCTAAGTATGAACCTCAAGTATCTCCATTATGCTTTTGCAAAACAAATATATAACTTCTAAAATTAACCGTAAAATAAATTGATAACCTCTTAAATTATAACAAGGAGGTTTCTTGATTCCTTAAGAGTTTCAATTCTATAATAGATCCAAGATTGTTGACTTTTAACTCAAAGATATAATCTTAAAGCTTAGAATATTCACTAGCGTAGTCTAATTTTCTCTCCTTTCTTAACTTCCTCTAAGAATTCTTGCACAAACTTGCATTCTCAAACATATTCAACTTTTCTCTACTTTCTTCAATCAGCTAAGCAGAAGTTATACTAGAGTTTTCCATAATTTTATCTTTGAAGTGTTTACTGGGAACTTGATTATTGTCAATTTATGTCTGTTAGTTATAAAACATGTATGATCAATTCTATATGTCTTGAATTTGAAATATTTGTCATTACTACTATATGATACTTATAGGTCCCACTTGCATTATTCACTACATTATACTCTAATCAACTTATACTTACTTTTTTTCAACTAACATTGAATCATATTGCCATTGAATACTCGACAATAATATTTTTTTAATTCTTTAATATTGCCAAATTCCATACCTAATATACACTATGATGTTCCATCACCTGGTTGATATCTAACACTTCTACTAGGCCTGCTTAATGTCTCCCCAAACTTCTCTGTACTAGAGTACTCATCACTGCCAAGGAGGCTCTCTATTAAGGTACTCATCACTGTGAAGAAAGCTTCTGCAGTCGGTGAAATCAATCTTTATTGGTTGATGGCCATCTATATATCAAATATATCTTGCCCTCCTTCAACTTCATTATAATTTCCATCATGTGAACTAACATTGCCAACTGAATTGTCATTATTGTTTCCAACACTACTTTTTAGTTTATGAACATTATAATTTCCATCATGTGAACTAACATTGCCAACTGAATTGTCATCATTGTTTTCAACACATACATCCTAAAAAAAAATTCTCAGTATATTCTTCATCAGCCATAACATCTCCATTAATCCTAATATAATTTCTAGCAATAGCTAAAACTTCTAGAAAAAAATAGAAGTGTCTAACTTATGCGTAACAAGCACCTTAGTATTTTTAAAAGGTTAAACACTCGATGCACAATCACTTGATACATTTTTAATAAGCACATAAATGAATCAAAGATTCAACAATAAAGATTTTTAAAGGATAATGTGAAGTTTTAGGTTTTTGGAAAATTGTTTCAAGTAACTACAAACTCTAGTTCAAGAAAATAACATCATAATAAAAATCTAAAATGCAACAAGCATTTGATATAAACCCAAAATTTAGCTAATCCCTATCAATAATAAATTAAACCATAAAAACAATGTTTATGGGTTAATAACATGTTGATCAAAATAAGGATAAACATAATAAAATGAGTATCACAAACATTGCACTACTAGTAATAAAAATTGGGACCACATGCATGCATAATATATATAAAAAAGATAATGGCAACACTACATGCACATACGTACCTATAAAAAACTCTCCACATAGATGAAGAAGGGGTCATAATTTCTCCTTAAACTAGACAATAGAAAAATGTATTTGATTAACAAAAGTTTAACACACATTAAGAACACACAACTTCAAACAAAGATTTACTTGTGTATAAGCTGAACTAGCTAGCTTGATGAAGAAGAAGACTATGGGCATCGACAAAGACAAACAGAGACACATGAGAAATGGAAATTGAGAGAGGAAAAGGAGATAATGATGGCCAAGACAACAAAAGTGAAATGTTTTCTTAATGTTACCAAGTATTTATGTAACTAGCAGGATAGACATTATTACGTGTCTCGGATCGTTCATGAAAGGGTTAAAAATGAAAGAAATGCGGAATACCTAATTTTGGTTTCATCCGATATTACGAAGCAGTTTCTGAGGCCAAAACGAACTTCAATCTTCCAGGAACCTTTGCGGAAGTCGATTACTGACACTTGGTTAACACTTTTCTTTAGTTTTTTTAAGACGTAAGCGCTCTTAACGGGTCAGAGATCTGTATGCTTACGAATTACATAAGTAACTGAAGGAGATCTTAACCTTTATATATAGCTTTCATATCGGGCTTTCTCATCACAAGCTCGATATGGGTCCGGTCCACATTAATTGAGATTCATTTTTCTCCCGGACTTCGACCTATTAATCCAGATCATTTATGGAGCTACTTTATTACCTTTGTTAAGATCGAATTACGTAACTTAACCGATAAGTTATTAAAAAACCGAAAATACAATTAATAGTTGTCCAATTTATGGAGAAGGACAAAAATGTCGAACAATTTAAACTTAAATTAAATTCCTGTGCAAGTATTTAAGTTTAACTTGCATCTTTTGCCAATGACTTCGCAATAAATAGATCCTTGTAGGTTACTCCATCCTCCTCTAGCACGTAGTGGTTATGTTTGTTGTTTTGCAATCTGTATAGAGTCGCTTTCTTTCAGTATACCTGATTTTTGGAATTGGTTGACTTCGAGGCCACTTTGCTTTTCTACGGGAATCCAATCGGTAGACTTTAACACCCACATTTGTTGAACCTCCGAGCCATATGGAGCCAAAGCATAGGATCGCAAAAAGCGGATTCAAGGTGTTTGTTGAACATGGTAGAGTACAAATCCCCTCTATATATATATATATATATATATATATATATATCAATCAAGCACATGGACTCGGATATGCTTGAACCTTGTATAAGCAGCCAACGCTTATTAGTCAATCCTCCATTCCCTAGTTATAAGCATTCATACCCTTCTCAACCTATTCTTTCATTGTTATTTCCGTCTTCTACCCAGGAGTCATTCTAATTTCTGGCTTATGTCTCCTAGACGATGAGCTAAGAAAATCAGCTACTTTGTCTTAACCATACGTTTTCTGATAAGCTTTGCTTAGTTTGGAAAAGTTAAGTGAAAGTATAGGAGGATATGAAGAAAAGGTCGACGAAATGGGGTTGTTTAAGAGTACGAAAACTTGTTGTCTTGTGTCTGGCATGCTTCTTAACCTTCCTCCTATACCAGATCAGATTGTCTTCTGTTCATCTACTGAAATCCAGAGTTCTTACAGCTCCAGGTATGGCTGCCCTACATAGCTCCTACCCTGTTTGTCTTATGTTTCAAACACATGGCTCTTAATTGCTTTCTTAGGAATTCGATATGCACTAATGTCAATGTTTACGGAACTAATATTCATGTATATGAACTATTCAATAGTCAAATCAGATTAAGCAATAATGGATATACCCAATAATGTGAAAGTTGTATCAGATTCTCTTTTTTTTGGTTAACCACTTCTTACTAGGTTACATTAAATCTTATCTACATATTTACATAAGATCTACACAAATATATGGATAAGATTAAATAGTACAGAATTGAAACACCTTAATAGAAACAAGGTGCTCCAACTTATCAAAGTTAGGGTGAAACTGCGTATTACTATAAACTTCTTCAAAATTCACGCTTTGATAGATATAATATACTAATCGTGATTCAAGAATAATTTAGCTGCTTTTAATTAGTAGTCCATGGTAATAAGTAATTAGTATTTGAGCTTGTCCAAAACTTAGATATAACTCTTAAAAAATTAAGAAATAAAGTTAAAATATAAAATAGTTAAAATTTATATCAAATCTACAAATTTAATCACCTAATATATGATTGCTAAATTAAAATTAAAATTAAAATTAAAAATATATATTAAATTTCACAATTTTAATAAAATTGATTGATAAATAATTTATTAGCCAAAATTTAAATATTAGTTTTAGATTCTTTACTGAATTGGTGTGGCAATTGATTCTTTTTTATACAATAACTAATTGATTTTGATAACTTTATTACTAAAATACAAAATTCCTTTTGCCTAAACTCCAAAAATTCCAAAGTAAAAGTTAATTAGAAAGATAGGAAGGTTTGTTCCCTGCACCATTCAACTTCCATTGTGAACTAGACAAGCATTAGAATCTCTTCATATCAAAATTTTAATGTGCAAGCTTTAAAATAATAATAATAATATCTATCTGTAGAGATGGTAATAGAACCCCGGCCATTTTTGAAAATTGCCACCCTTGAGCTGGTCACAGGTTTAAGTTGTCCAAGCCTAATTCTGCCTGAGACTCGACAAGTAATAACAAAGAATTTTAGAGTATTAGAATTTAAGGTTTAGAGTTTAAAGTTAAGCTTTGTTTTGTAAAAAACAACCTTATTTTAACATTTTTATTTTAAAAAAGTTTTAGACCTGTTGCCCGAGCCATTGTCATGTCTATTTGTCCTGATTAATTTGACTTCGCACATTAAATGGTTAGAACGTGATTATTTTTTATCATTAATATATTAATCATGGTTATCTGGATTTTAAGGCTTTCTTTAATTCATTAGATTAATTCTTGATTTTGCGATTTTCTATTACTTAAAACAGAAGTGCCTCGTGGAAATTTGTTGGCATTATATCTTCCACGGGGAGGTCAAATCCGGTGCGACCGCACTCAGTTGCGATATGATCTCTGCATGATCGACGGTGCAACTGTCTTGGACCCCACGAGCTACACTTTCTTTACAGGGCCCACCAAGTCTACCTCAAATCCAGCTGTCAAGATTAAGCCTTACCCCCGCAAATTTGAAGGCTTCGTGATGGACCATGTCAAAGACATTACAATCACCTCAGGCCTATCAGAGAAACCGTGTCAGGTCCCACATGACGTGCCAGCCCTTGTGTTTTGTGCAGGTGGGTACACTGGAAACTTCTTTCACGACTTCAATGATGGGCTTATACCCCTCTTTATCACTGTCAACACAATCTTCCCCAATCAGGACTTTGTGATTGTGATATCCGAAGGTTATGATTGGTGGGTCAACAAGTACGCTGATTTGCTCAACGTGTTCACCAAGCACCCAATCATTAACCTCGATAATGAAACGACGACGCATTGCTTTCCTTCTGCTAATGTTGGCCTAATATCGCACGGTTTTATGATCATAAACGACACGTTAATACCTCACTCAAAATCATACTTCCACTTCCGGGGTCTGCTACATAAGGCCTATGGTCAAAATTTTGCTTCATCTTCTCCCATGTTTTCTTTTCCGAAGTTGACGTCTCGGCCGCGACTCTTGATCGTAAGTCGCAGCGGAGACATTGGTCGAGTTATCGTGAATCAAGACAAGGTGATTAAGGAAATGGAAGATGTTGGTTTTGATGTAATTGTGTTTCAACCTACAAGTAACACTTCATTACGTGATGCATATGCATTAGTTAGCTCAAGTCACATCATGGTAGGGGTGCACGGGGCGGCACT
>JAOQMQ010000001.1:1647723-1660823 GCA_027563845.1 Erythroxylum subrotundum | reverse complement strand
TGGAGGGAATGGTGGGTCCGGAAGTACGCTGATTTGCTCCTCCACCTCACTCGCCACCCTGTGATTAACATGGACAAACAAACGGCTACCCATTGCTTCCCATCAGTTACCGTGGGGCTCATCAAGCATGGTCCGATGGTGATAAACCCAACGATGATACCCCACCCAAAAACACTCATCACTTTCCAAGAACTACTGCAAAAAGCCTATAGCAACGCAAGTAATATTCAAGGTAACAAAAGTTTCGTTTATTTTTGTATTAAATATAAAAATGGCAATAAGCTGGATCGGGCCTGACTTGAGCCTAACAGATCGAGCCCTGTTTGGCTTAGCCTCAGTCCACAGTCCAACTTGGCCTGACTTTAACTATTTATTTTTGAAAATTAAAAAAGTTAAAATGACATTTTTTATTTATAAATGTTGGGTCTAGAGTTGGGACAGACTTGTGTAGCCTGAACTCAAACTGGGACGGGTTCGGTCAAACCCGAATTTGACACATTAATCTCTAGGTGGGCCGGGGCGAGCCAAAGCCCAACTATCATCTTTATTAAAAACTTTGATTTTGACTTATAATTTTATGATTAATATTAAATTCATTTACTTTTCTCCTAACAAAATTTCATTAATTAAATTAGTAGCTGAGATTTTTCTTAACTTTAATCACTAATTGGATATATTTTTTATAAGATTTTTTTCTTTTTTAGTAGACATTAATATTTTTAACAATAATAATAATAATAGTTTTTGGAATGTTTATTATATTTTTATGTTTATACTTTTCGGGGACATAGAGATATCATATTAAAAATATTATTTTTATAAAATATTTGTATTTAATAACGAATATCATTATTAATTAATAAATAGAAATTAAGTAATTGGTAATCATGAGTTAGTATAGAACAAATTTAATTATTCCTCAGATTAGTTTTTCACCATATTGCAGGACTCGACAATATTGACCTGGAAAAGCATAAATCATCAAGAGCAAGGCCACGACTTGTCATAATCCATCGGGTAGGTGCCGGAGTTGGGAGGGTGATATTAAACATCGAGGAGGTTACGGCGGTAAGCGAGGAGGTGGGTTTTGAAGTGGAAGTGTTGGAGCCAAAACATAGCAGTCGGTTGGCGGATTCGTACAGGTTGATCCATGGAAGCCATGCAATGATTGGAGTTCATGGAGCAGGGATGACACATCTGTTTTTTCTAAGGCCGGGTTCGGTGTTGGGGCAAATAATACCGCTTGGAACAAAGTTTGCTTCATGGGATTGCTATGAAAAGCCTGCAAGGGTTTTGGGGTTGAGGTACTCGAAGTATGAGATTGAAGTTGCAGAGAGTAGTTTGATTGAGAAATTTAAAGTTGACGAGTTGGTGCTCAAGAACCCTCAAGCTTACGTTGGAGGAAACTGGTCCAACATGCATGTGTACATGAAAGTACAGAATGTGAAGCTCCACATTCCAAAGTTTCGGAGATTCCTAAAGAGGCTTTATGAGAATGCTAGGGAATTTATGGATAAAGGGTATTGATTAATTAATTATGTTTAGAAGGTAAATAAGTTAAGGGTATTGATTAATTAATTATGTTTAGAAGGTAAATAAGTTAACATATATGAATAAGAATGCAAAGAAAATGCATGATTTCCTTCTCAACTTTAAAAGATATAAATCTCCCTTATACTTTAAAAAACTTCTAAATTTTTTTAATCTTTTAAAAAAATTTACTCTTTTAGAAAAAAAAATTCTTAAATTTCAATTAAAATAATAATAAATTATACGCAATATGAACATCAAACGTGTATTAATCAAATGTTGTTTATATAATCATTAAAACAATCTTTTAAACTCGAATTGAATTAATTAAATTTGATTCAAACTAATATTTTATTATAATTATCTTAAATTATAAATTAAATCGAAATTACTTGGTTGAGATAACATTTGATTAATCCATATATGATGTTTATTTTTATGCGTATTTGGTTATTACTTTTTAACCTAAGTCTAAGAGAATAAGTTTTTTTTCTTCTGAAAAACTAAAAATTAAAAGAATATTTTTCGATAATTTTAAAAATAAACTAATTTTTAAAATAAGAAGAGATATCTAATTTTAAGAGACCAATCATATGGTAATTATTTGATCATTTTTATTTTACAAAATAATAATTTTTAGTATTTATAATATTGATTATCACTAATATTCATGTATCCATTAATTGTCACTTATGAAACATTTTTATAAAGATAATTTGACAATAAGAAGAGATGTATACTCCCAAATGGAGGACAATGTAGTCATGATATGGCACTTGCTAATCCATACGAGCAAAATGAGAGAATAGAGGAATGAGTAAAACATCACTCTGCTTGATACAACATTAAGCAATTTTCCAAAACCTTTTTGGAAGATTAGTGAATAAAATATAACATAAGTCTCTTATTTCATTTACTTAGGTTGAGACTAGAATTCTACAAAAGGAGTTAGCCAAAAACTCATAATTATATCCAAGGACTGTAATTTAATCAAACCATCATATTTATAGATTGATAAGGTATTTTATTTCTTTATATTTATTAAACTTTTTAATTCTTATGTTTCAATCAAGTCTTACCATCATATTTGGCGTTGGGAAATTGATTAATTTACTTAACTAACCTTGATGTTATTTCACGAAACCTAAATATAGTTAAAACTAATATTTTAAAAATTGAACGGGTTAGTTTAACAATTTTTGTTTTTAAAAATCAATCAGCTTATTAATTAATTGGTCAGTTTTTGTAAATTAATCAATTTTTAAAAATCAAAATAAACCAATCAATAAGTAAGGAGAAATGTTTTCATTAATTTTTTAAATTCTTCAATGTTATCCGATCTTTAATTTTTTTTATGATGATTTGATACCAATAGAACCTTTTAAATTTTAAATCTTCTATCTTATTGATTTAACTTTGGTCAAGTTTTGAAAACATTACTTAAAATCATGGGAGGAAAATTCAGTGGCCTGAGCCCCATCATATTCAGTTGTACTTTGGTCAAGTTTTGAAAACATTACTTAAAACCATGGGAGGAAAATTCAGTGGCCTAAGCCCCATCATATTCAGTTGTATCCACTACAAGAAAATAAGGAATTAGCGATGCAAAATTAACGATGGAAAAGAAACCGTTGCAAATTACCGACGAATTTTATTATTCCGTCAGAAAAGTTGACGGGAAAATTTTCATTTAGCGGCAGTAGTAATATCCGTCACTAAATACTAGGGGAAATCAATTTGCGATGGAATATAGTGACGAAAAAAATAATCGTCGGTAAATAAGGAGGGAATTATTAGCAGAAAGGTAAAGTTTTAAGTTTGCCGACGGAATATTTCCGTCAGTAATTTTTAAACCTACACGTCGTTGTCTGCTTTCGCTTATCGCTCCTTCTTTCTTCTTCCTCCCTGTTGCAGACTCTCCTCATACAATTTTTGGTCTCTCGTTCGTCGTGTGTCGTCAGCGTTGTTGTCTTATAATGCTGCGTGGGAAGCTCGTCCTCTTCTCCGACCATTGTTCCATTTTCACAAAGGTATACATGTGAACCCATGGATGTTTGTGCTTATTTGATTAGTTTGTGACTTTGATTTTAACTTTAATTTTGGTGTTTTGTGAATGGATAAGAACATTTAAGGTAGAAATGTTAGTGATAGAAGGGAAAAAATATGAATTTGGTTGTGATGTTGGGATGATTTTTTGATGCATATAAGGTGTTTAATGAAATGCCTTTTGTTTGAAAAATGTATTTGTGTGAAGATGAACTTTATTTGTTTAAATTTACTATCTTACCAATATTTTTAGCTTATGTAACATTTGATGCTTGTGTATAACCTAGAAAAATATTTCACCCATCTAAGTGGTTACTAATTAAGGTCTTTAAAGCTTTTATAAATTTGAGAGTTTAAAATAAGTGACATTATAAGTGTTTTAACAAGTTAAAAATTAAAAGTGAAAACGTTTGGGATTTTTCAATTTTACATTAGGCTTTAAGAAATGACAAAGATACCTAAAGTTGTATCATAAAGCTTAAAAACAAAGAACAAGTATGAAGTGATAATTTAATGCTTCAAAATAAATGAAATTCATTTTTGTTTAATTTAAAAAGATCACTAAAAATTAACCTGAATGAATAATCTCAAACCAAAAAACCAATACGAAAAATAAAACTAAAGAAAAAATACTTTATATATTTAGAAGACAAAATCATGCATTTATATGGAACAAGACACGACAAGTTTTCTAAATTTAGACATTTAGGCTTGATGCTTTAAAGGCTACAAAAGCTTGAAAGATTTTTTTAAACATTTTAAGTGGCCTATCATAATTTGACTCATGTCCTGGATTCAAATTATGTTTTATTATTTTATAAATTTCTTTAGAAAATGATCCATCCTTGCTCGTCACTCTCAACTTTAATAACAACGATGTTTGAAAATTGATTTTAATAATAAAGTCTCTATCAATCAAATTTAACGGAAGATGATAAAAACCTAAGGATAATCTCTATAAATAAGAACCCTTCGTACCTATAGAACTTTCCAAATACAGAATCCACACGTGCTTTAAACATATTATCAAAATCAAGATCATCAGTATATACATCTCTAATAAACTTAGAACCCATAATTTAGTATGCATAATACTCAATAATGCATGTATCCTAGAAAACGTATTAACTGCTATATTTTCCTTAACCTACTTTTACTTTTAACACATAAGGAAAAGTCTCAATAAATTTTTATACTGTTGGTATGTTTCTTACTCAGCTTAATTTGACCTTGGCTATATTTCAATAACTCATAGTCCATATGTATCAAAACTCCTTAATGTATAAGTAATATTGCCAAGTCTCTAACGCTCTTACCAATGTATACACATTTGTATTTTGAGTTAAGGCAATTTAAAGTTATTCCATTAAGCTTCTCACTAAATTATGATATTAAATTTCTAATTTTATCAAATATACCGAATTCCTACACCTGAAGCATCATACTTCTCTCAGAGCTATTGAAAAAGTTAGATAAAGAAAACAAAGGAGTTAGACTTAACTTATCTTTCAACAGTTAAAGACTCTTTTTTTATATTTACGTCATTTAAATCCTACACATTTTTTTACTATTTCTGTTAAAGTTGCATTGATTATGCTAAAGTCTTTAACAAATCACCAATAAAAACTAACTAACATATAGAAACTCTTAACATCACTAACAATTTTGCGTGTTGACGGCTCTCTAATAGCTCCCACTTTCTCCATGTCTACCTTTATTCTGTTTTCACTTACCACGTAACTAAGAAATATAACTTAATTACTACAAAAAGTACACTTCTTCAAATTTGCATACAACTTTTATTGCTTAAGCGCATGCAAAACCTTTTCTAAATGCTCAGCATGTTCATCTAAGGTCTAATTTTATAGATAAGAATATCATCAAAGTAGATAACTATAAAATTACCTAAAAAGTCATGCTAAACATAGTTCATCGACCTTATGAAAGTGCTAAGTGTATTAGTGAAATCTAAAGACATCACTATCCATTCATACAATTCATGTTTAGGTTTAAAGGTAGCTTTTCATCTATCTCCTTCTATAATGCTAATTTGATAATACCTAGATTTTAAATCAATCTTACAAAATAAACATACATCAAATAACTTATCAAGCATATCATCTAACCCAAAAATATAGTATCTATACTTTACAATGATTTTGTTGATAATGCAATAATCCAACATATTTGATATATTCCATCCTTCATTGGTACTAACAAAACATGAGCAAAACATAAGCTTAAGCTTCCTCTCACATTTTCTAAGAATTCAACTACTTGCTTATACATCTCTTTTGTCTATACCAAGTTGAAATTTATACATTGGTCAGTTTTAAATCTAAGTTTTTGAAGTAAAATCAATTTAGTACTCAATCCATCTCACAAGGACTAATCTACCTAAAATATCATCTTGAAATAAAACAAGAAATTTCTACCAAAAAATGCACAATACTACTAGGTAAAATAGCATTAGCATCAATATCATAAGAAAGGAAAGACTTTTTTGTAAATACTAAAAAGCATATAGCGCTTGACCAAGTATGCATCTCTCACATCCCTTACACTACTAAACTTAATCTTTGTATTTATCTCTTATTTTTACTTTGGCAAAGTGTTTTAAGTTTTCTCCAGTGTTTGCTCTTATTTCTTTTCCCTTAATAGAATTTGCTGATCCTACTGATCAACGGTGTATCTATTAATAGAAATGATTATCAATTTAACCTTTTTTTCTCTTTCGAAAAGTTATATCAATAAAAAATTAGCTCGACAAGTTCCCCACTCCAAGTACAAACATTGCTTCCTAATAGGACCAAATACAAGAAAGCATTTAGCGACAGTCTTAGCACAAACAAGCTGTTGATGAGAGTCATACGTATCTTGATGCAGTGGGTGGTAGGGACCGTCATGGAAGGATCTTCGGGTTAGGTTCATTTGCAAACACATGTTATTCGTAATCCTCCTCATCCAGTAGAGTAGCATCTAGTAGACGGTTGCAAATCAATCAAGTCAATCGACTTCAGACCATAGTGGGCACATTGATGGACTATATAGCTCAGTTGAGACCTGTGGTGGATGAGTTGAAGGCGAGGGGTAGCACCTCAAAGCACCCGCGGTCACCAGGACATTAAGATTATTGTAGTCATTTGCTTTGAATTACAAAGACTTATTATGTATACTATAATGTTTTTATTATCAATTAAGATAATTTTGACTTTGTCCTTCAAAAAAAAAAAGATAATTTTGACTTTATATTATCAATCAACTTTCTGTTTAAATAAATTAAATATATAAACAAATTAATAATCTAAAATTCGTTCAATTTAATCTAAAATTTAAATTAATTAAAATTTTAAGATGAAGTTAGTCGGAAAAAATCAAGTTAAGCTCGAGTCGTGAACGATTCGAGTATGTTGTCATCTCTAATTATTATTATAAGTCCTAAATTTTAGGTTTTAATTGTTAATTGTTAGTTTCGCAATATTAATAACGTGCTAAAAATTCTGGTCATATTTATATATTTTCGCAGACATGATGGTCTTAATTATACAGATTGAGATGTTTCATCAGTCATCAGATAAATAATAATGTGACATTAATAGAAATTCCATCATATCATCTACAGCATGCCCTCTCAATTATAGAGATTGAGTACGTGAAAGTTATTAAATTAATAAAGTAACATAAATTTTCATTTTTATAATAAAACGCTTATCTTATTTTAAATGTGTGTTAGATAATTTTTATTATTTAAGAAAAATGGAGAATAACGTTATAATCATTTTAAATGTTTAAAGATTTTAACCAATATAATAATATCGCTATTATTATCAATGCTTCAAAAATCTAATTGGTTTAGTCGGTTTAATCGTAAAAATCTTAAATCGTTCAACTTTTCAGTTCGATTTTTAACTTTTTAGTTTGATTTTCTTTAATAACTCTTCTTGTTAAAAATCTATCAGTTTATTAGTTAATCAATCAAATTTTATTAATTAATAAGTTATTATAAACTAAAATAGATCAATTAATTTTCAATTAACAATCTATTTTTAATTAAACTTTAAATTCATAAGACAATCTCTTTCGATTATATTTTAAATTATTTAATTTTATTTAATCTTCAGTATGTTTTATGACTGTCTAATATCAGTTGAACCTTTTAAACCTTAAATTTCTTGTCTTATCGGTTTAGCTTTTGGTCTGATTTTTAAAATATTAGAAGTATTTTTAAAAAAGAATCCTAACTTTTTTTTGATAATGTTTTTTTTTTTGTTAAGGGGTAGATAATGTTTTTTTTTTAACTTGCAATTCAATTACAAATTTGATGTTAGGTTTAGAAAATTTATCTACAAGAGTCTTTTGCATAGGACTTTTTGAATATGTAAAATTAATCTCAAAAATATTTCATTTACCTGAGCCTACTCGTTTATATAATCCTTCCCCCTGATTCATAAGCTCGTCCAAATTGCAAGATAACATCTTTTATGAAACATTGAACTATAAAATCAGCCTTGTCCTAATGTTTGAACTTCTGGTGATCAAAAGAAACTATCTTTTTTCCCTCAAAAAAAAAAAAGAAACTATCTTTTTATTGTTTTTTATTCGTTTCATGGATAAGTGTTCAAAAGGCGCCGCTTTTTTCTTCAAGGTGACACTGTAACAGCTGCTTATGTTGGCTTTATGTGCCTGCCAGCTTTCAGACCCATTTGGAAAGTCCTCAAAGTGTGAGAGAAAGAAAGCCACTGCTTTCACTTGGCTTCTTTCTTTGGTCTACTACTTCGTTTCATTTCTACTTGATAGTAGATAGATTTGAGAGTGAGAATGGAGAAGGCATTAACTAAAGTTAGGAGCTTGAAAGTTGGGGGATCATGGATCTCCAAGAAAGCCAAGGAGGAGCTCTGTAACATTACTGAAGACATAACAGTTAGTAGACAGATTCTTTCTTTAATAATGTCATTTTAGTTCTCTGTTTTGTGCTTTTGTATATTCCTTTTGTTGATATTGTTTTTTGTGTGTTTGTGTCTTTTCTTCGTTTTAAGTGATCTTTCTGTCGTGGGATTTGGGTGATTTGTGTGATGTGGGTCGAATGTACTTTCCCCATTTCATGGCTTCTGCCAATTTGTATGGATCTAATGGATTATCCTTTTAGGGGAAAGAAATGATTTTGGAACATGGGTTGTTGGGATCATTGGAATTGGATTCAGAAAAGCAAACGGATAGGGAATTTATGAGTAGAAATTCATGCAATGGTGGTGGCTTCTTCCATTCCTCGTACTGTGGGTTTTAGGATCTGTTGTACTTGCCATTTCTGAAATGTAGTTTGCAGATGAAAAAGAAAGAAAACGAGTGGGAATGAATGAAAATGTTAGATCTTTCTACTTTTCTTCATTAGATTAGGCAGTTCAGTGCGGAGCTGATGAAAATTGAGTAAGATTTTGAGTTTTAATCATCATTCTCATCAAGTGAATGTTGTTTCTGGTTCATGTGAAAATGGTTTAAATTCTAATTTACCTTCTGCATTCTGCAGACTTTTTCCAACACAGTTGAAGAGAAGGCAAAATGGATTTTCAACAAACTCAAAGGTAGGAAATTTTTACTGATTTGGATTGAAAAAAGGACAACAAGAATGATTGTTTTAACAGATCCGTTCCAAGAAACTTGTTTTTAGAATTAGATTGAAATGGAAGCTGATTCTCTTGTAAAACATGGAAGTCATGCATTGCTTGCATATTACCGTATGCTTACCTGTGTATTCTCTTCTCATGCAGGAAAGCCGCTGAAAACTTTGCCAGATCTTCTCCGAGAGTACAACTTACCATCCGGACTCTTTCCTCAAAATGTGACGTGTTACGAATTCGATGAATCAAAGGCCAAGCTGACAGTATACTTGCCTTCTGTTTGTGAAGTCAGCTTCAAGGACTCTTCTGTTCTAAGATATTCCACTAGAGTGAAAGCAACCCTTATGAGGGGAAAGCTTACAGGTATAGAGGGAATCAAGACGAAGGTCCTCGTGTGGGTTAAGGTTACACATGTGGCAGTTGAAGGATACAAATCTGATAAGGTATGGATTACAGCTGGTGTTAAGAAATCCAGGTCCAGGATTGCATATGAGACACCACAGGTTTCTGTGACAGTGAAGGAGTTTTAACTCAAAAAGGAAGATGATGAGCATCATTGTAGAAGAAGATCTGAGCTTCTGTTTAGGATAACTTCTTCAAGGAAATGAACCTTGTGATGCAACAGAATTGGACTTAAGACTCTACGAATTTCTAAGGAGATTTGTGGGGATCTGTAATTTCATGAACACAATGAAAATTTCTGAGGAGATCCTAAATGATCTTCACACCAATAGCCACACTAGAATAACGAGGAGATATGTAGGGTAACATGTTCACATATTTGCCTCTACAACCTTTGACATGACTGTGTCTCTAAATTATGATCTCTCTATTTCTTCTTTGAATTATACATGGTCTCCTGCATGGTCACCGCTTAGGTTATGTCACTTGCTACATTTAATCTTTTTAGGGCAGGAAATAGCACGCAAGTGTAGACAGGTCTTGTTCTTCTAAAAATTATGAATTTGTTCACTTTTTTGGGGGAATAATATCGTCATAAGGTCCGATTTGTATAATTACCTGAAAAGATATGAAAAACGATGTAAAATAAGATAACTTAGCATTAAAATTAAGACAAATATTTAAGAAAATATGTGCATATTTCATGCACATTTTTCATGTTCATATACATCTAGATCTCTTTTATTTAAGGCTATGTTTGGTTGGGGGTTTATTAATGAAATAGAAAGGAATGTAATATTATTCCATTGTTTAAGAGAATGGTTTATAATGAAATGGAATGAAATTGATGGAAAACGAGGGTTTTATATTATATCTCATTTCATCCTAAATAGTAAAAATGACAAATCTCTGATTTGAGGAGCAACCTTGGATTCGTTTATGGAATTTAGCCATCCCTCCAAAGATTAAGGATTTTATTTGGCGATGTCTGAGGGAGTTCATTTCATGCAAAGCGAGGTTATTGCTTAAAGGAATCACGCTCCGTACAGATTGTGATGCTTGTGGCCTTGAGGAAGATCTGAATCATGTGCTTTTGGAGTGTCCTCAGGCAAAAGGAAGTTGGGCTATGACGCAGTTGAGTCTTCCGAATCAGAGGATTGAAACTTTGCTCGGGAATATTCTGGTTAATTTCTCTGTATCTTCTTTAACCCGGGTGTTAGCTATTTTGTAGAGCATTTGGTACCATCGCAATCTTAGAGTCTGGCAAGGTAAGATTGTCTCTCCATATATGATTGTTACTTTTGTTGACAATTTTATTAAAGATTGGCAAGAGTATAGGAGAAGTTTTGAGAGAGTTAGCGTTTCAGCTAGCAAATTAAGCCCTCGTACCGAAGGTTGGCGTCAACCTCCGGCTGGTTTTGTGAAATGTAATGTTGATGCGGCTGTGTTTAATGATCAAAACGCAACGGGTTTTACTGCGGTTCTTAGAGACGAAAGGGGGAGTTTTGTAGCTACGCTTTCCGGGCATTATTCGGCTTTGTTCGACCCAGTTATTGCTGAACTCATGTCGATTAGAGAAACACTTTCGTGGTTGAAAGACAAACAAGTTACCCATATTGTTGTGGAATCGGATTGTTTGTTGGCTGTTCACGCTATTACAAATTCGTCTTTTACTTATTCAGAGATTGGATTGTTGGCTCTTGATTGTTTAGCGTTCAAGCGACACTTCCTTCACTTGTCCTTCCAATAGACACGCAAGATTGCCAATAGAGCGGCTCACTCCTTAGCTCGGGTAGTCCTATTACATGCAAACCTTCATCGTTGGAAAACTAGTCCTTCTTGTTTGGTCCCTATTTTATTTTCAGATAAATCTATTTGTAATGCTTCTGATATTAAAAGGCTTGTAGGATCCGAGTGTATGGGATAAACCTGATGGCTTAGGTGTAGACTTTCGCCTTTCGGTATCTACGGTTTTTATTCGTAAAAAAAAAAAAACTTTTTACTATATTACATTATAAACTCTTCTTCCAAATAATATTTTACTATATTACATTATAAACTCTTCCATTCTTCCCAAATAAGAATTTTCTAATATTACATCCATTTATATGTTATTCTATTATAAATCATTTCATTCTATTCCGTTACATTAAAAATCTTACTTCCAACCAAACATAATCTAATGATAGATGAAATCGGATGGGGTCAAGTCCCATTTTTCACAATTGCGGTCATTTGTTCTAAGGTTCAAAATATGATGGTCATTTATACAATATTTAATTTCAAAATTTCTATCAACTACAAAATGAGTTAAGTAATTAGTATCATTGATTCTTAATTTCACTTCATAAGGTCATCCATATAGTGTTCAAAGTCAAATTTCCCATCACTTGTAAAGTGAGCCAAATATAGTAGCATCTTTTTAATTTTTATCCAACTTTGACACAACATTAGGACATATACTGCCATTGTATGTAACCATCCCTTACTTTTTCTAATGGAATCTCTTCATAATTGCTCTTCTCATCACCTTCAAGCAAGTCAGAATTAGTTTGTCCTGTACAATTCTCAAGCTTGCATTAAAACATTATGTAGTGTTGCTTGATAGCAAATCACTCTTGCATCTTCTCTCAAATGGATGTCAACAATTGCACCCCATATCTTCTTTACAAATGACACCTATCAATTCATATAAATGGTTTACAAGCATTGACAAATCCAAATTTCACTTATTCTAAACAAATGTAGCATGGACTAAATTGTGCCTCTTCATCTTCAAATAGTAAATGCAAGTCATGCCCTTTAACTCTATAGGCTTTGATATCTAACTAGTAGAGATACTCTTTCCAAATAATCCAAAGTAGTATTAAGTGAAACTTAAAAATATATGTGTTGTATCAATAATACTAAATAACGTCATCTTAATATTTTGAATCGATTCAGTCGGTTTCATAAAAACTTTAAATCGTTTATCTTTTTGGTTTAATTTACCTTAATAATCTTTGTTATTAAAAACAATCAATTTATTAATTAATTGGCAAATTTTTCTAAATTAATTGGTTCTTATAAATTAGAATAAAATACGTAGTTGGTTTTGATTTGACGGTCTCCTTATTCAATGAAACTTTAATATTTGATGCCTTCTTCAATCATATTTTAAGGGGTGTTTGTTTCCATTTTTGTTTTTATTTTTAAATTCAGTAAAAAAACTTGTTTGTTTGAGTTTTTAGTTTCTATTTTATGTTTTGGTTTCTTTCAGTTTTAAAAAATTATGAAAACTATAAAAAGTGGTTTTTGTTTCCTGCTTTAGTTTTTTTTCATAATCTAATTTACTATCATTTAAATATATATTATTAATAAATATAATTAAATTTAAAATATATAAATGTTCAAATAAAATTTGATTTAATAATTAAAATATATTTCAAATAAATAGTAATTTATAAATAAAATATTAATTTATAAATTATTTATTCCATTAAAATAACATAATTTTATTAATAATTT
>JAOQMQ010000001.1:1603947-1629201 GCA_027563845.1 Erythroxylum subrotundum | reverse complement strand
TCCATTAACCTTTCAGTAAAACGAGGGAAAGTGGAAGAATATAAGGAAGACCCAAAACCTGTTCTGGTTCTTTGTTTTTGCTATATCCTCTGAATACATTATTGTCTTGGCTCGCTGCATTTGGGGGGAATGAGGAAACATGGATGGCAACTACCTTATCATCCACTTCAGGTGCTTGTTCATCGGTTATCCTTTTGTCGGTGCTACTTTTTGTTGCTGGTTTCACTTAGTTTTTAGTCCCTTGATCACTTGAAAGTTTGGATTTTTACTGTAAAATCTGTCTGGTGAAGGTGGTGGCTGTTGCAGTTTTTCTTGCACTCGGGTTTGCTTTCTATGTGTTCTTTGCACCTTTTGTGGGGAAGAGGATATTTCAGTACGTTCTGACGGGAATCTACACTCCTCTGGTAAAACATTCAAAACCTTACCTTTCACTTTAGCAGATGCACTAATACTATACTTTTGTGGGTTGAAGAGCAGAGATCTGAACGATTACTAACTTTTTAATTTGCTTACTGTAGTTGTAATCTACTTCTGTTCTCTGATAAACTTGAATTTATTCCTCAAAAGGAAAGAATTTTGGCTCCTTGAGTGGACGCCTGTGATAAGAATCCGTGTTCTTCGTTGTAGTCTTTCGTATTGGATGAACGTGTTAATATCGTTGCAACAAAATTCGAAGCTAGCCCCACAGCAGCTGAATTACTTGTCTCTTGCCGTTGTAGATATCTGTTTTGTCTTAAAATTGCTCAAAATGCCAAATTAGTCCTTAGTATTTTTACCTCTCTGGGATAATGATGTTACATCAATCATTCTCAGTGTTATATATTTTCATACTCTTGCGAATCCTGACAGATATATCAATTTCTTGTGATGCTTGCGGGCTCTGAACAGTGCAGAGGTGTATCTGATGTGTTATTCAGAACTTTGAATCTTGCGTTGTACTAAAAATAAAGGCATTGTTGTGTTAACTGTTATTACTTGGTTAAAATGAAACTCAGACAAGCAGTTTGGTTAAAATGAAACTCAGACAAGCAGTCTTTGGCATGTTTGTGATGTTTGACATAATGATCCTTCATGAAGACACATTGAGCTTTTCTACTAATGTCTGGAGAACATTTCTTATTATTGGTCCATGATTATTTCTTTGTAAGTTCAAAAGAGACCGTGTAATGCATTTTTCTTTGTATTCACTAGTTGTTAAACGGATCTTAGATAGTTAGTAATAAAAAAGCCATAAATCAAACATTATTGCTTTGCCATCTGATATGGGTGACGACTTTGGTTCATACTTATGATTCTGTCACAAGGGGGGCAAGCGAGGTACTTTGACTAGTTAAAGCAGCCCACTGTTATAGCTAGTTAATTAGGTTTTTTGTTCACCATCTTCTGCAGATGATGGCGATGTCCCAAAACAATTTTAGGACAGCATAATTGGCACAGATTAATAATAGCTATATTTATATTTGCAACTTTCCTATAATAGGAGGGACTGTCATATCTGTTTCTTTTAGTTGTAGTCATATAATGGATACATTTTGGGAAGGGCTAATAGTTGGATTGCATGTGGACACAGAATTCTAATGTACTTCAGAGCTTTCCATAAATTTCAAGTTCTAAAATTTCATACGTATCATTCAAATAATTATATGTTATTTTTGTTTTGCTTATATGTTTTCTCTAGTTGATATATTGATATCATTTGTTTCTTTCCAGATTACGTGTGTCTTTGGTCTATACATCTGGTGCGCTGCTGCTGATCCTGCTGATCCGGGAGTTTTCCGGTCCAAAAAGTATCTGAACATCCCAAGTGATGGGAAAGAAACAAATCAGAAGGATTCTAAACTAGGTGGTGGGTCAACTTCATCAATGCATGATGCAGATGCTTCTCAAGTTGCAGGACAATCTCTAGATAAGGATGCCATGAGTGCGGATGCAACTTCAAAGGACCTGAATACTGACATTGATAAGGTGTCATCCAGGAAGACATCATGGTTTCTATTGGTTCTCTCTCCTTGTTCTCTCATATGCAATTGCTGCAGTTCAAGTTCTAAATCTTCTGAGCAACATATGAGTGAAGATGGCATGTTCTATTGTAGTTTGTGCAAGGTTGAGGTTAGTGGAAATACTCGACATCTGTCCCTCATTTTCCTAATTTCTTATGATAATGCGGCTGTGTTACTCCTATTGATAACATTGAATAAGTTAATAATAGGCCTTTTGCCTAATGGTAGCTACATAAGCAAGGCTTCTTCAGTTTGCAGCAGGAAGCTGACAACAATTTCCTCATTTTTAGATAACTGATCACCTATACTTAGTTGTTTCTCATAAATTAAGCATTTCTGCTTATGAAAGTTTGGTTCTGGTCAGGTTTTCAAGTACAGCAAGCATTGTAGAGTTTGTGACAAATGTGTAGACCGATTCGACCATCATTGCAGGGTATGCCAGATCACTATTGTTGAAGATATTACTCTTGTATGATTACTCTTAATTGTTTTTGGTTTTGGTTTTTTGCAGTGGCTTAACAATTGTATAGGCAAAAAGAATTACAGACAGTTTTTCACTCTCATGGTTTCTGCTCTTCTCTTGGTAAGCACAAGCCTCCAAGTTATACCTCCCGTAGGATCTTAAGATCAGATTCCAACCTTCATATCCTTCCCCATAGTTTCTTGATCCCTTAGCATGCAAAAAGCTGATTGGAAAACGAGTCCATACTGGCAATAAAACTACTTCTAACTCTGTTTCAGAATTCCCAGTTGAAATATCTTGACAGAAGCATGAAATCTTTGTTTCAATATTACAAATCCTCCATAAAATGTAGCTTTGGGCTCCTCATTGGTTGTATTTTCACCACCCTCCCATCAAATTTCTGCACTTTCAAAATATTCATGATAACAACCTTTACATCCTGAATTTGCTGGTATCATTTCCACTAGCAAAATGCCAGAACTGAAGATCACCCAGAGTAAGCTCTTTATTTTCATGTCATTTTCATTTTAATTAAATATTGACAGGTAATATACATGGTTTGTGCACCTTGGGCTTGAGATTGCAGCTTATTCTACAATGGGCAACTGGAATCCTTGTGCTTATTTGTTGTTTTCTTGAGCGAAAGCGGTTCGCTGCGGATATATCCTCCAAATTAGGAAGCAGTTTCTCCTTGGTTCCATTTGTCATTGTGGTGGTGAGTGCTCTTTGCAGCATTTTTCTTGTTGTCTGTGATTTTCTTCGGTAAATATTCTTAAATGCATTAATATTTTTTTTGAGTGACTTGGGGCTGTGGATTTCATTACTTTTCTGGGGAAAGTGGAACATGAATTAGTAATGAAATATGCATTTGCATTCTTGCAGGCTATGTGTACCATTTTAGCTATGGTTGCAACCCTACCCCTTGTCCAGCTATTCTTTTTCCATATTCTTCTCATTAAAAAGGTGAATGCAGAACCTTTTCTTACTTCCAAATATATTAGTTCTTTTCTTTTATTTCAATTTGATAAAGGATACTCCCAAGTTTTTCATTTGGGAATATATTTTGTGAGTTTCTATTGCTGGGTTTGTAGGGAGTGATCCGTGAAGTATTTACTAATTTTCTGACGATTACATTAGCGGGCTAACATAGTGAACCTGTACATGTGTCATAGGGAATCAGCACATATGACTACATAATAGCTTTAAGGGAGCAGGAGCAAGATCAACAAGGAGTGGGAGGACAGCAAAGTCCCCAGATGTCTCCGGCAAGTTCTCTTACTGGTTTAAGCAGTGCAAGCTCCTTTTCTACTTTCCACCGGGGAGCCTGGTGTACACCACCACGCCTGTTTTTGGAAGACCAGGTACTTTCTGCTGATTTTTATTCAGTAGGGAAGCCTATACTTTATGCAAGTATTCCGTACTATCTTTTGATCGATTCATTTCCTGTGCTGTGAAACCGGTCTATGTTTGCATGCAACCTGTTGTTAGAGGCAGTGTTTATCTTAGCAGTTCTGTATTGCTCACTTTTATTTCATTTGCGATAAACAGTGAGAGTAAAGCAGCAACGGTTGTGTAACATAAAGCTTATTTTTTAGTGGAATTTGGATTAACTTGCTAGAATGAGGGTTTCCTTAATGTGTTTTCTTAAGTGACTCTTATTTCTACTCTTTCAGTTTGATGTTGTTCCTCCAGAGACCGGATCTGTGAGTTCGTCAGGAAAGAAAACTTTGGGGGAGGAGAAGAAAAAGAACCCTGCAGCAGTTAAGATAAGTCCATGGACATTGGCCCGGTTAAATGCAGAAGAGGTTTCTAAAGCCGCAGCAGAGGCAAGAAAAAGATCCAAAATCTTGCAGCCTGTGGTTAGAAGAGAAACTCCTTTTGGTCTAGAAAGAGATAGTAGCTTTGGCAGCAGTAGCCGTCTAAAGTTCCCAAGGCCTGACAGTAACAAAAGGCGAGGCAGTAAGCGGGTTCGCCTTCCAGCAGACCAATCCCTGGAGCCTGTGACAATGGTTTCTAGCATAACAACTAAGAAGGGTTTCACTGACACATCCACTAGTTTGGCACCTCTTCAGCTTGAGGCGCGGAGTGCTTTCCAAACAAGTAGAACAATGTCTAATTCAGTTGGAATTGCTAGTTCTTCTCCTGAGAGCAGTTTAGGCTCGCCTGATATTCACCCTGTCCGAATTTCCTCATCCGGAGCCGAAGAGTCAAGGAGGCTAACTGGCCTATCCGTAGCTGGTGTTGGTTCTCTAAATGGGTTCCCTTTATCAAGGTCCACTAGTGATGGATATGAAGCATCTGGTGGAGAAGACAGCGACAGGGTTCCTTCCAGGATTGCTCAACGACCAACCCAATGGACTAATCTCCTCTTCCGACCTGATCAAGATGAGGGGATTCTTAGATTAAAAGCATCATCTTCATCTAGTCAGGTTAACATCAGAAAGCTTTGATTTTGAGTAAATAACTTTTGGTTGTCATCAAATCGAGAGCAAGAATTGAATTATTCTTTCATTTTTGGCCAAAGAGCAAGGAGAGTTCACAGGCCTTTCTTTCACTTTGTCCAGTGATTTGGCTTTTGTTATTCTGAGATCAGGGCTCATGGGAAAAACACTGTGAATGTAAAGTAAAGAGGTCTTGGTACTTGCATATCTCAGACCTACACAATGTATGTGCTATCAAGGAACCTTTTATCCCTGGCTATTGAATCACCAGTTTGAACTGTTACATCTGTTCATAACTACTGAGTTTGTAGTCAATTGGGAACCTTTACTACAAAATGTTAGTTTATTGAATGACATTGGTTCACTTTGATTATCTAAATTATATTTGTTCTCAATTTTTAGGATAATAAAACACTTGTAATTATATAAAAATATTATTATTAATTATTTAATAAAATTTATTTTATTCTATTATATGTGATTTATATTTAAAATTATTATTAATTATATACAATTTATAAATGAGTATGAAAAAAAAGGGGTTAGAATTAAAAATAATTGGTATTAAAAACATTATTTAGAATATATTAAATAGTATGTATTTATTAGTTTACGTTTTATTCTAAACTCGATAAAATGTAACGTAACATAAAACTTATCTGCTTTCGTGCCTTTTCGTTTCATTTCATAATAAAACCTTCAATCAAACAATAAAAGGGTGTTACGGTATATATATTCTATTACCAATCCCTTAATCAAACAATGCTTTAATTGGCTTATCGCACCAACCCCTTCTTAGTTCTGACTAATATATTGACCTTTGCTTTCACTGGATAAGGATCTTTACGGAACAGGGACATGTACAAGTTGAGAATCCTACCATTCAAATTGTGACATTGAAGCACCTAACTTTTTTTTTTTTTAAATGATACAATATAAAAGTACAATACGTTAAATCGATAAAATAAAAAATTAAGATTGCAATAAAATTAAAGAATTTAAAATATAACTCAAAAATTTTAAAGTTTAATTGCAAAAAAAAATTATTAAATAAAAATAAATTAATTTATTTTAATCGATTTTTTTATATGAAACAATATATAACAAACTAGAAGTTAAATCGATAAGACAAAAGATTTAAGAATTAAAAGATTCAACAGACCGTCGTAAAATTGGTTAAAGATTGAATAAAATTAAAGAATTTAAAATATGATTCGAAAATTTTGAAATTTAATAAAAAAGAGATTATTAAATAAAAATCAATTGATTTTAACTTATAAAAACTTATTAATTGATAAAAATTGATCGATTTATTTTTAGCAACAAGAGTTATTAAAAACTGAACTTAAAAGTTAGAGAATTCAAGATTTTTACAGTTAAAACAATCGAATCAGTTGGGTTTTCTAATCACTCTGCAAATTTCATGCTTATTTTCTCATTAAAAAAATTATAACATAATTTTGTAAACACTATTAATTAATTAATTTATTGAAACACGTTTACGGAGAAAAAGATAAATTATATAGATTCATCCTTAAATTTTTTATGAAAATTTGAATTCGCTCTAATATTCAAATATTTATAAATTAATTCTTAAAATTAAATATTTCTTTTACATAATAATTTTTATTTCAATAAATACCTCTTAAAATTTTCTGTTTAGTATAAATAAAGTTTCATAAATTTTACTATTTTTCAAATAAAGTTATTCTTTATTTGAAATTAGATAATATATATATAATTTCAAATGCAGATGCCATTTTAATATTAATTAAGACAATAGTAATAATAATAATTGATGTTTTAAAAATAGAATCGGAAATTAAATAAGTAAAATAAGATATTTAAGATTTAAAAAGTTCAATTAGTATTAGACTGTAAAATTAAAAATTGAATAAAATTAAATAATTTAAAATATAATTTACAAAATTCGAGGATTAATTAATAAAATTATCAGTTTTTAACAAAAATAAATCAAACTAAAATTTAAAAACCAAATTGAAAATTTAAGAAATTTAAAATTTTTACGTTTGATTAATCTGAATCGTTGAAATTTTTAATCACTAAATAATAATAATAATAATAATAATCGGATTTATTACCATGGCCCCACTTCTTGGTCACTATACTGAGAAAGAGGAATCGGTTCCTTGCGAGCTACAACAGAAATGCCAAAATGGCAATGGCAGCTTCAACGCGTATGCTAATTAAATAAAAAACCATGGTAGATCCCATTTCTAATCCTGTTCACGCTAAGAATCCACCCGCTAGTCCTCCTTTTCCATTACACGCTGCTCCTTCCATATTCTTTTTCGTTTCGCAACGAGTTCTTGTTGACAATGGCGGAGTCCTCGTGAATTTTCACCACCATTCACGCCACTCATTTTCTCTCGGAGTTCCTCTGTAAAGGTTGATGCTTTCTTGCCCATTTTGCGAAACCCAGGTTTTAGATTTTCAAAAGGCTGCCATTTTCTAGTTGTCAGATCTGATTCATGTCGTTTTCTTGCTTCGTTTATTGCCCGTTAAAACAATCTGCTTTTGGGGTTTTGGGTTATATAGATGCAGATTGTTAAGTGGGGTTTGTGAGATTTTTGTTGGAAATTTGTATATTGTTTACGTTTATACAGATATTGATTAAATGGAAGTTTCTGGGTTCGCGTCTACTCGTTTGGATCAGTTGGAGGAGGGATCTGAAGGGAACTATTTGCGAAACTTTCAGTTGGAGTCTTCTAATAATGAAAATGGACTTAATCATCAGTTCCATTCAATGAACGCGTTGGAGATCTTAAGGGAAACCATAAGGATTCTCCGGTATAACTCCACTTCGTTTATGATGATTGCAGCTTTGCTCGTTTGTCCAGTGACTGCGATTTTTTTGTCAAATATATTAGTTGATCAAAATATTGTCAAGAGGCTGACTATTAAGTTAATGTTAGTTGCAAAGTCCAGTGGACTTCCATTGAGGTCTTTCATTAAACAATCGTGTCACCGCTTCTCTGAGACCGTTGTTTCATCCACAGTGTGCTTCCCTTTGTTTATCACATTGTCTTTGTTATCAAAGGCTGCAGTTGTTTACTGTGTGGATTGCACTTATTCAAGGAAAAGTGTTGACATTTCAAAATTTCGAGTGATCATGGGCAAAATTTGGAAAAGGGTTGCTGTTACTTACGCCTGGGCTTCTATGGTGATTGTTGGCTGCATCACATTATTCTGTGTACTGCTTTTTGCTGTTTGTAGTTCATTCTCGGTGCTGGGTTTTTGGCCTGATCTAAACTTGTATGCTGCAATTTTGGTAGGTGTTGTGTTCTCGATTGTTTTCGCAAATGCCATAATTATATGCAATGTAGCCACTGTCATTTCTGTCTTGGAGGATGTTTCCGGACCGCAAGCTTTGCTTCAATCCAGTGTCTTGATTAGGGGACAGACTCAGGTGGGTCTTCTATTATATCTTGGATCAACAATTGGGTTGGCTTTTGTCGAAGGGTTGTTTGAGCATAGAGTGAAAACATTAAGCTATGGGGATGGGTCTTCTAGGATATGGGAAGGTCCGCTGTTGGTCATCATGTATTCATTTGTGGTGCTTATTGATTTGATGATGAATGCTGTTTTCTACTTCAGTTGTCGGTCTTACCGTATGGAGGCTGCAGATGGTGAATGCCAATCAATTTTAGACACAATTGTTATTTCTGCTGAATCAGTAGTTGTTCCATGATGTTATTCTGTAAATTAACTATTGTGCGTAAAAGTACACAAATTAATGGAGGGAGTGGAACTGGAAGGCAGCATGAGGGAATTTGATTCTTGTTGCTAGTTGCAATTATCTCTTGATCAATAAGGAACAGTGAATTGGAACTTCAGCAAGGTATTCTGATTCGAGGAACTATCAATGATGATTAACCTCAGTTGACTCAACTCTTCTATGTAAACTTCACCGAAAGCAAACCCTTTGATTGACTTGCTGGATAATAAAGAAATAGAGGGAAGGGTATATTTTGAATATTACAGAATGGATGTAGAAAGTGTTGCTCCTCCAAGGATATAAACTTTGGAAAATTGAGTAATTTTCTGTTTGTTTAATGAAATCTTCTAGTTCTGTTGTTTCTGTGTTTACAGAACTGTAATCTTTAACAAGATAATACAACTTTTCTTCTTTGTGCCATGATTTTCAGCAGCAGAGTCTCAAGTACAGATAATTTAGAGTACCTGCTACCTCCTTGCTTTCTACTCTTCCTTTCATTTTCTGCCACAGTGCTGTACAGAAAGTTTGTGCAAATTCCTTGATGAGCATTAATAGCCATTATTAGCTTGAAGGAGCATGAAGGCTATTTGCAGATTTCTCGTGTCTCTGTCAGTAATTTTACACTGTTTACTTGGTGTTTCTGTTCTAGTATTTGAGATTCGAAGGTTTTCTTGTGCACTGGTCTGTTCTTGCAAGGTTCATCATGCACAATTACAAGAATTGTATCTGTAATGTTGTTTGATCTTTAGCTTCTCTTCAAATGAGGTACTCTTTGTCCCAAGTATAAAAAACCACCATTCATCCTACTTTTGCTCCATAGAAACCGTAGTGAAATAGTATTTTTGAAGACAGCATTTTCCCTACAATCTACTTGGATGAAGTCTGATGATTTCAGAGTTCACCTGCGAATGCAACACCTGATTCTGCCAATCTTGGTTTGAATATCAGCATTTCAAGTATTTCAGTCCTCCTGAATTAGTGTTAAAAGTAAGGTATAGGTCGAAGATTGACTTTGTTTTTACAAAAACTTGTGAACAATGAGATTGACTTAGTGTCTAGCAATATCACAAATATAGACTTTTTTATTTGTTTGCAGGTTACCTTTTACTGGGTTGGCTCTGTTTCTGGTCATGACGCTCTGTTAGTGCTTGAAGTGATGAAATGAAAAGTGTTGAAACGAAAAGTGTTGTAAGAACTTTCCAGTGGTGATTTCTCCGGAAAAGAAAAAACAAATTGATGTAGGAGAAATAGAAGAAATATTAATTAGAAGCTGAAAATCCAAAATTAGGACATATTGATGATATTAGGTTGTTGAAATATCAAATTTCAGGTTGGATTTTGGCAAAGAATGTTGAAATTACACTTGGAATTTTAACATTTGATATGAAGTAATTCCAATTTCTCTCTCCTCTAAACAAGAACCAATGTCTCCTTTTTGAAGTATGTTTCTTTAGTGAAATCTCTTGGTCTGTTCAGAACTTTTTTGTTTTCCCTACATAGTTCAATTCCTAATGAATCTCTGAACTGCATTTTTTCAGGCAGATATAAGGGTATCCCGAGTTATGAAATCAATTAAATGGCTGAGTGCAGGTCTGTGAAGGCATTCAGGAATATTACTACAGCTTCCATCTGAGAAATCGTTTTGCCTGGTCCAAATAATGCCAACTTCCATTAATGTTATGGGGCAGTGGACACAGTATATGTTTGACTGATAAACAGTTTATAAACACTCTGTTCTGAGGTGATGTAGGTATGCTTGTCTCTTCAGACAAGCGTGTTTAAGTGTCCAAGTTCATGAAAATGGTCGGATTAGGATTCGATTTTACACTAAAATAGTTAAAGTTTCAGATTCTCACTAGTCCTGTCTCTGCTCATGGTTTCGGTTGTAGAACTACAGAATGTACTATCAAATCAACGATTCCTCCTGATAGAGAGATGTGTTTTTAGTTGGAGGAAAAAACAGAAGTATCAAAGTCACCTGATGTAACTCAGAGATTGGATCGCACATTGGACTCTTCGCTGATTCTATATACACCTGCCAATTCATGCTAGTTGCTACCATCACTTCATTTCCACGCCAGACTACCCTTGTCCCATCTCTTGTTTTGTGGCCTACCAAGAAGGGCCAGTGAAGATCCAAGGATGATTCTAGCTCGTTGGATCAAGAGAGTTGAATGTACATCGTTCAATAAGATTAAACAAATGGGATTGCATTGGACCTTTGATGGGTGGTTGCTCGTATATGCTGTGATGGTCAGGTGTGTTGTATAATGGGACCAGAAGGCAGCAGAATAAGTTTCCACCGACGAAAGGAATCGAAGCTATTGCGAGTTATTGATCTTGTCAGGATTGCTTTGATATTTGTGAGAACTGAGAAATTGCTAATCAGACCCGGACAAGAATTTAAACTCTGTGTTTCTGGGAAGTGTAAAGATTTGATCTTGCGTTCGTGTGAAAGATCTGATCTTTAAAGAGTCTTTATTGTGAAATAGAGATTATTCTATCTTATTTTATAGGTATTTATTTATTTAAAAATTAAATAAATAAAAACTTATAAAATAAAGTAGGCACACAAGAATGCAACAGCTTATCTGTAACATAGAAAATAACAGACAAGCTAAAGAATCAACTAGTGAATAGGTATGGTATGGGTCCCTACAAAACTGGTCCCTAGCCAGTGCCTACCATCTATCCATCTTGTCTACAACCCATGTTTATTAGTTCTCAGTGCCTCTCTGTCTCACCGTGCAGTACTTGAAAAAAGCTTCTGTATGATACAGAACAGAGTACCAGCAGCAATCAGAAGGAGAGGGAGAGAGAGCATTTGCATGGTGTGTGTGTGTGAGAGAGAGAGAAGAGACAAAAGGGGAAGTCGAAAGTCAGAGGGTATAGAGTGGCATTTACTCCAAATCCATCTTTACTTGGCTTTTAGTTTGTTTCTTTCCTTCCTCACTGTACATATTCTCTCCACTGGCATTCATTTTGGCCTGCACTGCCAGTCACTCAGCTGGTTTCTCTTCTTTCTGGGTCCCAACCAACAATTGTCTTTACTGCTCTTTTCTTTTTGCTCCTATTTTCCATTCCATGTTGTGTAATGATCAAATTCTTATGTGTGCACGGAGAAATTTATACGTCAGATTTTACATGCATTATGATGTTTCCTTACCATTCTTTAAGTTCAATTTCCTTTTCCTGTCTACATTTTATTCTTTTACTAAAATCACCCACCCCAGATGACATCGCTTTCCCTTCACACTCATCTCCTTTCCTTTTCAGTGAAAAAGCTGCAATCCTATATAGATATGCAGCAGGGGATGACATGTCTCTTGTTTATATTACTTTGGGGGTTTCAACTTCTGCAGGGTAGATTCCTTTTTTATGATTTTTGAGTAACAAGAGTTAAAATCAACATATATGCACCTCCCAAGCAGATCCCCTTCAAGAGCCAAAAGGGATTGAATTACAATCTGAATGCATCAAATTAGTATATGAAATCAAAGTTTATCCAAAAGATAGATCGGTAAAAGTGTACTACTAAGAGTAGAAAAATCAATCAGCAACTTGTTATGGTATGCAGACAAAGGTCAAATCTTTGATTTTATTATTTGCAGAGATCATCTTTCAGCATCTTTTTCATGTTACAGCATCACTAACTGCATGAAATTATTTACTTAACCTGAGAGTTCTAAATTTCTCATTTCATGTTCTAAATTTCTTAACCATTAATTAGCATCTAAAATAAAGTATTTATCTTGTGCTATATTAGATTAAGACTTGCTCATGATGGACAAAAAGCAGGTGAAAGTAAAGATGTAATTAGCAATTGGAATGAAAAATTAGCAGTAAAACATGAGCTTTTTCACGTTCTCTCTGAGCTTAGGCAAAGGTGTTGCCTTTGGCGGTGCAGCTCTTGAGATTGTAGAAGCATTCTTGGTAGAAGCCATGGATTCAGACCTTTCAAGGTAAAGTCTTCCTCTGTATGCAGCCAAGTGAGCATAGTAAGCAGGAGGCACCAAAGAGACTGGTTTTGTGCACCTAACAAATGTGTAGCAGAGGTTATAGACCAGCTTCTGTAACTCATCAGAAGTGAATTTATTCTCATCCCACAGTACATGGTAATGTGTTGGCCTGCTAGTTCCTTTGACTCCCCAGTGGCTGCATAAGTAGAAATCAAATTCCCTTGGATGAGTGATCACAGTGTCCACAACAGTCCCTGGTGGTATATTCTCGTCGAAGAAATGGTTCTGGGTCAAAGAGGGATCGGTTTCACAGGGAAAGAGTCTTGTGTGATGCCTCTTTTGAACAACAGAAAAAGTAATGGGAGGTCTGTAACCATTGAATTTAGAACAAGCTTCTTTAATAGCCTGTAACTCTTCTTTAAGGACCTTGTAAAACTGAGTTTCACTCACTCCATCTCTGAAGAATATTAGTCTCTTGGGAAGTTCATTTACTTCCTGGTAGAAGTCATCTAACAGTTCTTTAACCATAGCAGCAAGGTCTTGGATGATTTCTTCTCGATGTGTTTGTGACCTCATTCTTGAAACATACTTGTTGGCTGCTGGCCAATTCATGCTACCAACCACAGCAGCAACAGACGGGCTGAAATCGTCAAGTGGATGAGGATGAGTCACATCAGCACCCATAAACATCACAGGTTCACGAGAAGACAAGAGGCGAGGAATTTGAGAGGGTAATGAATTGTACAGTGCAACTGTGCATCCACCAACTTTGGCGTTTATCTTTAGAGCCAAATTTGCCAGAAACTGTGAGCTCAACTTGCCAAGGTTTGGGTACAAGCAACATTGAGTCAAAACTCCAACACTTGTCTCTGCTATTCGTTTCAAATCTGCATATCCCTTGTGTTTCTTCTCCATTATGCATATTATTAGCTGCAGATTGTTTGATGCAGCTCTATGGATCTTCTTGAGATTTGATTCCAAAACCGATACATTGTTAAGCACTTGGATTGGCTCGTATTCAGGGCTAACTACTGTATTCCTATTAAGGAAGATGCCTAACTGCTCACATCTTTGAGATAGCTGGTTTATGAATTTTGGGATGTTGGACTTCTGATCAGAGGTGCCTCCAAAGCTTATCAGAGCCCACCTCTCTATTCTAGTTCCCTCAGAGACATGGCTGTCCAAAAGGTTCCATTGGCGATCATGGCGAGAAGGGAATAAGTCTCTTACATGACCACCATCTCCAAGTCTAAGTTTTGGTGGTTGAAGAATTCTACCATTTACTCGTGTCATTTCCCTTGAAACATGGAGCTTGAATTCTCTGCCCTGCTCGCCACTGTCAACCAAAAGTTTTTCTAAACATTAGATAGTGGGTATAGAACAAACAAAGCAATCAGAAAACAGTAAAAGAACCAATACTTTTCATCATAACAATTGTTTAAGTGCTCAAAGAATCACCTTGTTGGCCCAAAAGATCCTTGCACGACTCCATCTATGATGGCTTTCCTTGCTTTTGGTCTTTGGCAACCCATCTTCAGGATTCTAGCAGTCTGATCATCAGACAGTTTACCCAGAAACTTCTGGCCTTCACAAATTATGCAAAGCTCCATTGGAAGATAACATGGTTTTCTCCTACTAATTTGCAAGCACGGCAAGTTCCTGAATCGTATGTCATAATTGTAGTGGTCTTTGAAGTAACTCACCAACCTCAGGTTCTTCCCATCCCTATCTGCAAACCAAAGATTTTCTGTAGCTTCTTTTGTCAGGCCATAAACTCTGTATCTCTGAACTGTCTCTCTGTGGCAAACAAAGACTCTGATGTTCTTCAGGGCCTTCTCTATTTCTTTCCTTTCCTCACCACTCAAAGTCCTGGTTTTCCTTTGAGGAAGGTCGCTAAGAAATTCTAGACGTTTTTGCAGGTAAGGAATGACTCCAATACTCTCATGGAAAGCAGTCACTGAGAGATCCACATTGAGAGCTAGTCCTTGTTGGGTTGGTCTCAGACTTTGAAAGAACCCTCTCAATCCAACAGCTCCTCCTCCAATATCTCTAGTCCCTCCCATTGAACTAGAGTAGAGTGATCGACCAACTGGTATACACTTCTCCATTGGTCCCTCTCTCAAAACAACATCCAAAGCATGCAGATAATCTTGAGGAAGAGGAATCCAATCATCACCTTCCTTACTCAAGTAACAACTCAATTCCTTAGCATCCAATTTGGACACAAGCTTTATATTCACTCTAAATAATTTGAGCTGTTGATACTTCTCTTCCCAGGCAGAGAATTGTTCGAAGGGCAATGATGACTTCCCAGTTGGGATAGGAAGGCTAATGTAGAATTCAAGTCTGTCATTCTGAAACTCTACACGACTGTAAAGATTCTTTCTACCATCATATGCAGGAAGAGCTCCAGATAGTACTGTTGAATTGCTCTCTACAAGTTTCTGTTTGATCATCCTAGCAACTTCCTTGGAGGGACTTGGAGATATCTCCATGTTGTAGTGGAAAATTTTCTGCGAGGAATCGAATTGGACAAGAAAATGGTTGGCAAGCAGGGTAATAACAGACCCTTCAACACCACCAGAATCTGGCCGCTTTGCAACCACCAGTGGCTTTTTAGTGGAGTCTACTATCCTTCTTCCATCATCTCCTTTAAGGGACAGACTCTGTTGTGTTTGCACTTCTTGTGAAGCTGTTTATACATGGTGAAAAGAGAAGTTTAAGTTTTCCATGCTGAGAGACATACAAACGAAGAACAAAAACACAATTCCAGAAAGGAGATTTGCCTTCTTTTATGTCGGTTTTTTGTGCTATCCTCGCTGTATAGTTACCTGCATCAAAGTTGTGTAGCAACTAAAACCAATATGGAGTATAGAGAAAGGAGACAACAGAAAATCTAAAGAGCAAACATGCAAGGAATGGATTGATATGCGGTGTTAGTTACCTAATGGAGTGGTTATGACAGGGTCATCCTGATTACAGGAAGAGGTGGGAAGAGGAGGACCACGTAGCTTACAGATAGGTGTTTTCCAATGGGCTTTTGATCTCAAGCTGTGATTTTGAGTGTAAGGTTGAGTCGAAGCAAGTTGAACAGGGAGTGGTGAAGGTGACGGTAGAAGAGCTGGGTTGAAACAATGGTGTGTGTTGTGGTTGAAGAACCCCCCAAACCGATTTGAGTTCTGCAAAAGTTGATGATGCTGATATTGATACTGATACTGATACTGATACTGATACTTGTGCTTGTGGCTATTGCTCTTACTTCTAAAAGTTTCAGTCTTGACGTTGCATTTCTTGCTGGCATTGGATTCTTCTGTCTCTTCCATTTACTCACAGTGAGTGTAAAGAGGGTAAGTAAGAAATATGGAGTAAGCTCATGCGTGAAGGAAGAGAAAGGTAAGAAATGAGTACCCTTTTGAGAGATAATACAAACACAAAAGGTATCTCAGAAGGAACTGTAGCTTCTGCAGAGGAAGAAGAGTTTTGTTCTAGTTGCAGAGGTTGTTTGTGTCTTAGTTTCAGAAGGAAGGTTTAGATATTGGTGAAAGGAAATTCAAAGAGGAAGAGGCAGAGGAGAGGAGGAATTGTACGTATACACTATTAGTATATGCAAAGCTATAAAAGAGCCCCCACTCATGGAGTCAGTGGGTAAGGGGTGTATTTGGAGTTATTGCAGTCTGTGTGTAAAAGCACATGCTAGGGGTGTTCTTATATACCCTTTATAGTCCATTGACTACATGTTCAAACGTATAAGGCTATTCCAGTTTCACCTTTTTTTCACTCTTCAAAATCTCATCCAAGTCAAAGAAAGCCACAATTTTTGTTTTAAGGAAAATATCTCCAAAGCCCACATAGTGATTGGACTTTCCCCATGTCCTTATCCCTCAACTTAATTTCTTAGTATGTCTTCTTATTCTCTTTCTTTATTAGAGTTGACCCGAGTAAGCATTAGAGTTGACCCGAGTTAGCCTGAAGTTACGACTGACTCAAATTTTGGTCAAATTTAAGTTTAACATTAAAATGATATTATTTGTTAAATATGATTTGAATCAATTTAAACGTGAAGTTTAATTAACTTAAATTAATCTATTAAACTTTGAATCGGATTAAATCGTGCTTAATGTATACATTATCATCTTGTTTAAATATGTAGATGGTCATGCTTGCTTCATCATAAGTACTATCTAGACATGGCTATTATGCATAATAATTAGCTAATGCTTTTTCTTTTTAGATTTTTATGCAAAATCTTAATCAACTATAAGCTTTTCTATGTGTGATTATTCACATGTGAAGCCTTTGAGATTAGGAAAAGGAACCAATTTAAGGGTTGGGAATGAGAGAACCTTCTATTCCCCCCTTCCATAACACAAACACAATAATTCATTCATATCACAAAAGCCAAACCTTTTTAAATATAACAAAAAGGATTATGATTAGGCATGATAATTGGCTGGTTTAAAGTTCAATTAAGTTCAAGACTTCACGCTCGAGCCTGAGCCCAATTGAGCTTAGACAACTCAAAGCCTAATCGAGATTGATTAAATTTATTATTTTAATTTTTAAAATTCAAAATAATGTCATTTTATATCAGAAATTTTGAATTTTGAGCTTCGTCGGGCTGTGTAGCTCAAACCCAATCCTAAACTTGACGCAAAATTAAAAAAATTATTAAAAAAAAAGTTAGAACCGATCAATTTAAGTCGAGCTTATTAACTTCAAATCGAACAAAACCGGGCTGGACTCTTTTTGCGATCCCTAAGACTTGCTAATGTAAAGACTTCAAAGCATTTGGTATTCACTACTCTACCCTTTAGAACTTTTTTATTGACAAAGATAAAGGGACGGTGGGGGTGAGGATTTATGCACTTGGGAAGGTGGGTCAGTCCATATATATTTAAGGATAAGCATTGTTGGAATGTGGTGATGGAACAATATCATTAGTGTGGAGCCTACGTATAATTCATACCCTATTCTCTTCTTTTATATATATTTATATGGACTTTGTACTACAAACGTCATGCCCACTTAGCAGACTCTACTTCTATCTCACAATATTTTAAAAATAGAATGCAAATTATATCGGTCATATAAAAAGTTAAGTTTAAAAGCTCGTTCAGTAGTAAGTGTCTGTTTGTACGAACTCTCGAGAGATAAATAAGTAATTTTTTCACTACAATTTTTTTAAAAAATAAGTGTTTGAATATAAAATAAAAAGTATTTCTTTAATAGATATGATTTTTTGGCAGTCAAAATATATTTTTTTAAGAAGCTCAAATTTGGAGCTTCTCAAAAAAACTCTCAAATGATTTTTTCGGGTAAATTTTTGAGATCAATTAATGAGCCTATTTTTAGTCCTTTTTGCCCTTATATTTTATACATAATTCTCACAATACCCACAAACTCATCTTCACGTTTATCTTGCAAACTCATCTTCTCTATTACAATAAAATGCATAATTTATTATGTATTTAACTATTTACTGAACTTGAATATTTATTTTGAGATTTATATAATATTATTTTTCTTTTTTATATGTTTTAATATTTATTTTTGATATTAGTTTTACATATGCTATAATCCATATAAAAGATTTGATTAGATATATTTTCATATATGTTTCATATGGTTTAAAATTATATAATAATTAATAAATTGTGCTTTGCATATTGTTTAATATACATTAAATAATATTTATATGCATAAATAATTTTTATTACAAAATAAAATATAGTTAAAATTAAAAATACTTTTTATTTTTATGTTGTCAAACAGTCTACTGTATGAAGTTCTTTTTTAAAAAGTCTTTTTTAAATGACAGTCAAACAGTCAACTGACATTTTAGAAAAGTTCTTCTCAGAAAAAACTCTACTAACAAAAGCTCTACTAGCACAAGCTCAACCAAGCAGAGCCTAAATATAATTTAAAAAAGAGATTGTCTTTACTAAAAAAAGAAGTTGAAATTTAATTAAAAATTATTAATTAAAAATCAATTAATTTATTCTGATTTATGAAAATCTGTAAATTTATAAAAATTGAATAATTAAGTAATTAATTAACCAGACTTTTTTTAATAACAAAATTATTAAAATAAACTGAATAAAAAACTAATTAGTTTAAAATTTTTACAGTTAAATCGAGTAGATGGGTTCATTTTTTATCAAACTCTTTTAACATTTATTCACAAAAAATAGGAGAGAGAAATTCTCGTGATCCGAATTGGTGACGTTAATATTATAAATATTATAAATATATTACTTTATAAAATAAAATACTTGATTTAAAAAAGATGATTAGTCAAACACTTGAGCACAATTGACTCAAATATATACATGGGGTCTCCTAAAGCTTTGAACCTATGACTTGTAGAGAAGAAAAGAAGTTTTACAAAGTAAGCCTTTTTAGTTTTGTTGTTGATTATGTTCTTTTTTCAAGTCCTCTATTAATTAGGAGTAACTTTGCCTATTACTAAACATTTCTAGACTTTGTGTTTAACGAATTTTTTAATGAATTATTCTATATAGTCTAATAATATTAGAAATTCAACCTCAAACATGAGAGAATTGTTTAAAATAATATCGTTTTAATTAAATAATATTATTTAAGTGAATAATTAGGTCGTTCGTACCTTTTTAAGTCAGATTTTGAGTTGTCCTTCAAATCTGAACTAATCCAAAACCTAGTCAAATCAAATTTGACGCCACAAGACAACTTTACTTCATATTAGGTTGGAGCTCCGAGTCTAAATGCAGCAAAATTATATTATCCAAATTAATTTGGATTGTTTAGATTAAGCTCCGTCATTAAATAACCTAATCGGTTTGATCGTAAAATTTTTTAATCTTTCAACTTTTTGGTTCGATTTATTTAATGATTCTTATTGTTAAAAATTGATTAGTTTATTAATTAATCGATCCATTTTTGTAAATTAATAAATTCTTATAAACCAAAATAAATCAATTAATTTTTATTTAACAATCTCTCTTTTTAATTGAACTTCAAATTTTTCGATAAGTAGGACAATCTTTTTCAATCTTATTTTTAATTATTTAATGTTATTCAATCTTTAGTTAATTTTATGATAGTCTAATACCGGTTGAATCTTTTAATCATTAAACTTATTGTCTTACTAGTTTAACTTCTAACCAAAATTTTAGAACATTAATTAAATTAGACTAATTTTCTTAATTTTGAACCCGATCTTAAATTCAATCAATTTAAATTTCGGCCTGGACAGTAGTTTAAGTTACAGAGGAGGCTGCTAATAAGTGATTGATGGATAAGAACAAGAGATTGGGACATGCAATGACTATAAGAACAAGTCGTTGTCTTAACTTCAAAGTGCTCTCCTTCTCCTTCTCCTTCTCCTGGAACGTTCAGAGGCTGGAAATTCTACAGCTTGTGGAAAGTCAGAGTTTCAGGGTTACATCAGAGTTCGTAATTACAGCACTGATAAGAACAAGCTTAGCTCTTGCCATATATGACACATATGCTTCTTTGATTAAGCACTTAGTTAAGTAATTATTAGCCGGCTTACTCTCATCTGTACTTATCGTTATCTTTGTCTGTAATATGCAGCCGTCGAGCATTATCTTGATTGAGATTTAACCATACATTATAAATAATGATGACTATAGTAACGACAAACCTTTACATCGGAAATGACTGAAGTCTTTTGTTTTATGTACATTTTTTTTTTGGGTTATTCAGTCTTTGTTTTATGTACATTTTTTTTTTGGTTAAATCATCCCGTATCGACACCACGTAAACAGTTGACTAATTCCAATTCGAGTTAAATAGAACCCTTTTGAACGGTAAAACTCTCTCTTATAAGTTTTTTACGCGGCTATTTCTAAAATTCGAACTCAAAACTTTGATTATTGGACGACAAAATGCAACTTGATATTGATGAGTTAGATTCGATTTGATTGAAATTTTATTACATTTAAGTTTAAAAAATCGGCTCAAACGGCCTCGCTAAAACGACATCGTTTAATATAATTCTTTAAAATGACATCGTTTTTGTTTCGTAAAATAAAAAATCTTAATATCAAAACATCGTCATTCTAGTGTCACACTAAAATAGCATTAATTTACTGCGACCGAACGAGATCAGACCACCACATCGTAAGGTGATCCTGAAATGTCTCGACCCATTATCAAGCGTGCATATAAGCAATTGAACTTATGAACACAATCCGCGGAAGTGGGAGGCATCAATGCCGATTTAGTGGTGCTGATGTCCCATTTGATAATGAAGCTTTTGATAGATACGAAAACTAAAAGTAAATAAATCTTTCTTCCATAGTCTTCTAAAATAATTTTTAATATAAAAAAGAGATAACAAAAAAGTATTTAAATTTTTACATTTTTTTTAATTTAGTTTTAAATTTTTTAAAGTTTTAATTTTAGTAATTAATCTTTTGAAATTTGTATGAATTAAGTCAAAATATTATTTTTATTAATGTTTTTAAAACGTGACCAGAAGTTAACTGGTAAGACAGAAAATTTAAAGCTTAAAAGATTTGACAAATATTAAACCAACATAAAATTGGTTAAAGATTAAATAATTTTGAAAATTGCTTTGAAAATTTATCTTTACTTATTGAAAAATTTAAAGTTTAATTGAAAAAGAGAATGTTAAATAAAAATTAATTGGTTTATTTTAGTTTATAAAAATGGAATAGTTTACGAAAATTGTCCGACTAATTTATAAATTGATAGGTTTTTAACAACAAAAATTATTAAACTAAATTAAACCAAAAAATTGAAAACTAAATCAAAAAGTTGGTCAGTTCAAAGTTTTCACGGTCGAACCAGTTCGATTTTTAAAACATTAGTTTTTATTGATGTAATCGATATATAGACATTCACGTAACATCTAATGAATACGTCACATCAGCAAAAATAATATTTTGACCTGATTTATGCAATTTTTAAAAGATTATTTACTAAATTAAAAATCTTAAAAGATCAAGCACTTTTTAATTTATTATTCTTATAAAAAATTACACTTTTTTAAAATTGTGAGCTAACATCTTCATGTACAATCTCATCAAAAACATGTTTTCTGATATTGATTTGATATAATATAAAATGAATACGAAAAATCTTATGTTTTAAATTCTCATAATAATAATTTGTGACTATTACATTTTTTTAATTCTTATTTTGCTTTTAATAATTATCATTTCTAAATTATTATAATTCCCTTGAAATTCCCTTGTATGAATGTAATTGCCCACAAAATCCAATCATATAGTCATCATTTTAATCATTTTTATAGTCATTATAATTAACATTGTATAAAATATTATTTTATATTAATAAATAATTTAAATAAGATTGACTTGGATGGCTATAAAATTCACAAAAATGATAACTATATAACCTTTTTCTTGTGCGTAATTATAATTCTTTGCTAGTTAATTATATACTTCGGAAACGACCTCTTTATTATGTAAGGATAAGATTGCATATTATTGAACTTTTCTAAATTTTACATTTCAATAGGACTCTTACTGAATATTATTGTTGTTGTTGTTGTTGTTAGTTAACTATATAGGGTGCCAAGAAGGTTTTGTGGAATTGGTGGTAAATGAGGTAAAAATCTCCACCATCTACTATAATATGGGTTAGAGTTCCCTCTTCCAATTAGGGGGTTTCAATCTTGTTCCATTTAATTTCGTCCACACAAGTTTCTATATAAATGTGTGAATAAGATTTAATGGAACAAGGTAGGAATTGGATAACCGGAACAGAAGATCTGATACTTTATAATATACCTCATTTCCACTCAAAAGACCATTACTGTGTGCTTCTTCTTTTTCTTTTTTATGAAAAAAATATATATTGTCTTTATCTTTAAATGTTCACTAGATAAATATTAAAAATATTGGTTTTTTTTAAGATAATTTTTTCAATCCTTATTCTTTTAATATTTACTAAGTAAATATTCAAAAATATATAGTAAAATATCAGTCTTTTTTTTACGTATCTTCATTGATTTATGGTTGAGGCGTTGAGCAATTAAAAAAATAAATATATAATTTTAATTAAATATCGTGAAAATAGACTTCTTTATGAAATAAAATATTCTCTTACTTTAGACTTCTTTATGAAATAAAATATTCTCTTTCTTTTACGTTTAGAAAGAAATTTTGTCAAATAAATAAAAGTACCTTTATTGATATGAAACAAATTCCAATTTCAGAAATTTGCGATGCTTTCAAAATAGGATCGGAAATTAAACCGGTAAGACAAGAGATTTAAGGTTTAAAAGGTTCAACCGTTATTAGACTTTCATAAAACTTATTAAAAATTGAATAAAATTAAAAAATTTGAAAATGATTGGAAAAATTGTCCCCAAAAATTGATGTTTAATTAAAAAAGAGATTGTTAAATGAAATTAATTGGTTTATAAAAAATTATTAATTTATAAAAATAGAACGATTAATTAATAATTTGATCGATTTTTAACATGAAAAATTATTAAACTAAATATAAAAAAATTAAAAATCGAACCAAAATGTTAGTCAGTTCAATTTTTTCACTATTAAACTAATCAAACCAATTTGATTTTTAAAACATTAGAAATTTGAGAGTATCTTCAACATGGTCTCTTATATGTTAATCAAGATTTTGGACATGAGTTTCCCAAATATAAAAGTGATATATATATATATATATAAAGAGGTGTCTGTCTTAGCCAAAATTTCCAAGAAAGTTGGCTTCCTAGACATGATTCAGGTGTATGAAAACTTTTGACCATATGTACAAAGAGGGGACAAAATCAAATTAAAAGATTAAATAAGTTCCCTTTTCCTAAAACTAGGTCAAAGGGATGCATTCATCTAATTAAGAAGATTTTATAAGATGGAGGATCTTGACCATAAGGAGGCAAGTATCTTGAAAACCTTCAAAAAGGGTTTTAGGGGCAAGCATTAATCATGAGTTTGAAACCAGAAAAAGAATAAAAAAGGACAAAACTATCATGAATGATTCACATTGTAAATGGGTTTTAATAATATTTTTTAAAAAAATTAATGATTAAGGAGTTTTTTTTAATTTCTTAAATATTTAAGAAATTAATATTCAGAAATTAAAAAACACTCCTTAATTATTAATTTTTTTAAAAATAATCTTTCCCAATTTAGTTTTGTAAAAAAACTCTTTTTATTAAGCTTTAATTAAAAAATAACAACGAAATACATATATAAAGAAAATACGTGAATTAATCAAATATTACTAACATAGAAATATAGTTCAGTTCTTAAATTCGATGTGAATTAATCAAATGTTACTAACATAACATTTATCTAGTTTAATAAAATTTTAACTACATATGAATAAGGAGGAGCCACAAAACTAACATGATTTTTTGGACAAAAAGATAAGATTTGTCGATGGATTGAGTTTGTCCTCGAGCCTAACTAAAACGATGTTATTTGTGACAAAATGCGCACCATTTGAATAGTTGAGTCGAATTTGAAACTATTTTTGAAATCGATCGAGTCTAATTTATTCAATTTAGGCCCGGGTCATTTTATCAACCGTACAGAAGGTAAATATTACATGCTCAGGTGAAGCTTGATTGAAACTTCACATGATTAAAACAAAGAAGCCCACAAAGAAATTCAGGAATTTTCAACCATTAAGATATCAAGTAGCTAACAAGCTACCTTTGGTGCAATTTTCCAAGTTGGGATTGTGTATAAGTTTGACATAAAGCTTTGTGGTCCTGTGAGTTCACGGGAAAAGATAAAACTCTGCTGAATAAAAAACATGTCTTAATTGAATAATAGGTCCTAGTCCTTCAACTTCTGTGAAAGCATGAAAAAAACAGTGAAACTAAGGATTCAGGGTTCACCTACCATGGCAGGAATGCATATCAACTAAAGAGGCTTTTGTAAATAGGCATGGTATTGGGGCTTGGCCCGGTCTCACTCGTTCAAAGTTAGCATATTCGACTTAAGTTAACTGAACTTTGAGTCGGATTTGAACTCTTTTTTTTTTTAATTTCAAACTTAAGGTTAGACTCAGACTCGAGTTATTTAACTTAGTTTGACTTAAAATTCGAAAGTTTTAAGTAATTCAAAATAGCATTGTTTTTTAAATTTTAAATTAAAAAATATTTAGATTGCTCGCATTCGGATTGTTCAATTTGACCTAAAGTTTGAAAGTTTAAAATTATCGTCATTTTTTAAATTTTAAAATAAAAAAATATTTTGACTGAACCTAAACTTAGGCTTCATTGAGTTTCGAACTAAACTCATACTTGGATGCTAATTTTTGAATCGGACCAAGCCTAACCCAACCTAATGTTAAGTAGAAACAATTTAACGAACATAATTTTATCTTCATTAAAAAAATAATTTGAATTCAATTTTATAAAACTATACTTAAATTTTGCTCAAGTCTTAACACTTCTGTTACGTACTAATTTTTAACAAACACAAAATTGGATACTCTGTGAAAACAACAAAAATAATAATAACATTGAGTGAAAATCTCGCTGAGACGTGAAGTTTGAGAAGGTCCAATAGTACGCAGTCTTACCTCTAACCAGTAGAAAGACCGTTCACAAATAACTCACATGAATAAATGAAAATAAATAAATAAAATGATAAATAAAAGTAAAATTAGAATGAAAATA
>JAOQMQ010000001.1:1549038-1564364 GCA_027563845.1 Erythroxylum subrotundum | reverse complement strand
TATGGTTTAAAATTATATAATAATTAATATATTGTACTTTGCATATTGTTTAATATACTTTAAATAATATTTATGTGCATAAATAATTTTTATTACAAAATAGAATATAGTTAAAATTACAAGTGTTTTTTTATGTTTATGTTGTCAAACAGTCTATTGTATAAAGCTCTTTTAAAAAAGTTCTTTTTTAAATGACAGCCAAACAATTAACAGACTTCTTAGAAAAGTTCTTCTCATAAAAGATATAAAAAAACTCAACTGACAAAAATTCTACTAGTATAAACCCAACCAACCAGAGGCTGAGTCAGTTCATAAACTTAAACTCCACGTGCAACTAAATTAGCTTATGCTTGATTTGTTCAATTTGGGTCAATTTGAGCCGAGTTGAATTATTTCCATCGTCATTTTTCATCAGGTTTTTTAAATTTGCAGCCAAATTTGACCATAAAGTCAATATTAAGTTTGATTCCTCCAATATAAATCTAAGTTAAAAATTGATCAACTCGAGTTTGAGGTCAATTTAGATCGAAATGAACTATTTCTACTAGTCTTAAGTGACAAAGAATAGTAGGTTGTGATTAATAATTGAAACCAACGGTTAATTATAGCTTGTATTGAAATTAAAAAGTCATTAGTAATCATTATCATACTAATGACACTAACATAGTTTAAGCAAGCGAGAGATGCCAGCCTAATCCATCTTGCTCGGTCAAGTACCATGCAACAAGTTCGTTTCAAGTTGACTAAATTTCGGGTCGAATTTGAACTTTTTTCTAATTTTTTTAAATAAAATAATATCATTTGTTATTTTTAAAAATTTCAAAATAACCTCGAGATTAATCGGGGCATTAAATTCGACTTGGACCTAAACATTTCAACTCAAACCTAACTCGACCAATTATCAAACCTATTGCCAACAGATACTAACAACAATTCGAGTCCAGATTCTCTGTCCAATATTACTCTGTCTTATTCTGTCTTATAAAATCTTAGCCATTTATTGTGCGAGACTCACGCGAGATCCATGCGAGACCCACATAAATAAATGACTGAGATCTATTGGACACAATAAGACATCATAATATTGGACAGAGGATCTAGACTGCAACAATTTGGGTAAAAAATTTAAAAATATATTAAATTTTTTATTAATATAAAATATAAATAAAAAATATTATATTTTTTCTTTTCTTACGTAGAAAAGCTATTTCTTTAGAAACCTTTTTTTAATAGTTTGTATTTCATCTTCCTCTGTTGTGTCTCAGAACAAGGTCTCTCCCTCTCTGACTCAGAGAGAGAGACAGGCGCACCACTTACACTTTCTTCTGCACAGATCTCGAGAAACAGGTAAAACTCATTGTTCTTATTCCCCTTCTGTTTTAATATCAATTCCCAAATTTGAGATTCATTGGGGTTTATTGAACAGTAGACGAAGGAAGCTTTAAGTGATTACCTAAATTTTTTATGTGTTGTTATTGGTGGGATTTTCATAACATAGAAAATGGAATCTTCAATTGAGACTGATTTAGAGAATGTCCCTGTTATGTGTTGTTAATAAGTTATGCTTGTTTGCTGAATGCGACATTAGTCCAGACATTCTGAAAATGATTTTGACTTCTAGTTTTGTTCAGCCTAGTTCGTGTGCATACTACGCGTAGCAAGTAGTCAACTCGGATAGGGTTGGGAAGTCTGCTCTTGGTACTTCAGAACCATGGGGCGCCTAAAGCTGCAATCTGGAATCAAGGCAATTGAGGAAGAACCTGGAGAATTTGATAATTCCTATTCTAACAGGACGACCTTAGCGTGCATGATTAATTCTGAAGTGGGTGCTGTATTGGCTGTCATGAGGAGAAATGTAAGATGGGGTGGTCGTTATGTGTCGGGTGATGATCAGCTGGAGCATTCGTTGATTCAGTCTTTGAAAGCATTGCGCAGGCAAATTTTCTCATGGCAACATCCGTGGCATACCATCAATCCTGCTGTATATCTCCAGCCATTTTTGGATGTGATTCGCTCAGATGAAACTGGTGCACAAATAACTGGGGTTGCTTTATCATCTGTTTATAAGATACTAACTCTTGATGAGATTGATCAAAATACTGCAAATGTTGAAGATGCCATGCATTTGGTAGTTGATGCTGTCACAAGTTGCCGGTTTGAGGTGACAGATGCTGCTTCAGAAGAAGTTGTGCTGATGAAGATACTTCAGGTCCTTCTTGCTTGTATGAAGAGTAAAGCATCTGTCATGTTGAGTAATCAGCATGTTTGTACTATAGTGAACACTTGTTTCCGTATAGTTCATCAAGCTGGAAGTAAAGGTGAGTTGTTACAGCACATAGCTCGGCATACAATGGGAGAACTTGTTAGGTGCATTTTTTCTCATCTTTCAGATGTTGACAACACCGAACGTGCACTGGTTAATGGAGTCCTTCCTATCCAGAAGGTAGTTATTGTGCCTGATTCTTCTCAAATCACAATCTTCCGTTTATATATATATATATTGGTGGGGTTAAGAGCGTAAGCCAATATGAATAATTAAGTTTCTCTCTTTTCATTTATGATAACTCTTCGGAGTTTCAATTGCAAAATAATGTAATTCCTCTATTATCCATATTTATTTGTACAGTCTAAAAGATTGCCTTTTGTAACTATCATTTCATCCACTACATGCTGAGGGCATTAGTTAAGATGATGTTCGTAATGATTCTAAATGCATGACTAGCATTTTGGTAAATGAGAGGAGAGGCAACTTATATGACCTTAATCATTCTGTGTAGTTATATTAACATGGTGTAAGCTGCATAACCTTCTTGGTATGTCGTGTAAATTTCCAAGATTTATGTGTTACTTATTTGGGTTGACTTAGAGTATCTATCAAAATTCACTGTATGATAAGTGAAAAAACAAAATGGTTATTGGGTAGTCTGACTAATGGTGGATGTTGTCTATTCTTACCATCATATGGCCTAAATTTTTCTTATTTTCTTTATTCTTTTCTTGGGTGGGAAGGTTAGGGTTGGCGGCCTAGTATTTAACCTTTAAATTTGAGTAGCAGACATCGATGACTCTGTATACTCTGGAATTTTGCTTTTATGACAGACATGAGAGCTTAATTTCTTCTACAGATTGGTGTGCCTGACAATGATTACTCCTTGGGGAATAAGCAAATGGAGAATGGAAACACTAGTTCCGAATTAGATGGTCAGGCTTCCTCTGTGAACTTGGGTTCTAGTGTTTCCACTAGTCTGGGAACAAGTGTGATGGAAGAAAATACAATTGGAACTGGAAGTGGTAAGGATGCACTTTCGTTTGATATGAACCTGATGGCAGAGCCATATGGGGTCCCTTGTATGGTGGAAATATTCCATTTCCTGTGTTCCTTATTGAATGTTGTTGAGCATGTTGGGATGGGTCCCAGACCAAACACCGTAGCATTTGATGAAGATGTGCCCCGTTTTGCTTTGAGCCTAATCAATTCAGCAATAGAATTGGGTGGTCCTTCTATTTGTCACCATCCTAGGTTATTGAATTTAATTCAAGATGAATTATTTCGTAATCTTATGCAATTTGGGTTGTCAATGAGCCCACTTATTCTTTCAATGGTATGTAGTATTGTTCTGAACTTGTATAACCATTTGCGTACTCAACTCAAACTACAGCTTGAGGCTTTCTTTGCCTGTGTAATTTTGAGACTTGCACAGAGCAGATATGGTGCTTCATACCAGCAACAAGAGGTTGCCATGGAGGCTCTTGTAGATTTCTGTCGGCAAAAGACATTTATGGTGGATATGTATGCAAACTTGGATTGTGATGTTACATGCAGTAATGTGTTTGAAGACTTAGCTAACTTGTTGGCAAAGAGTGCATTTCCGGTCAATTGTCCTTTGTCTGCTATGCATATTCTTGCTTTGGATGGACTAATTGGTGTTATTCAGGGTATGGCTGAAAGGATAGGGAATGAATCAGCTAGTTTAGAACAGGCTCCAGTCAAGATTGAGGAGTATACCCCATTCTGGATGGTGAAATGTGACAATTATGGTGATCCCAATCACTGGGTTCCATTTGTCCGTCGAAGGAAGTACATAAAGAGAAGGTTGATGATTGGAGCTGATCACTTCAACCGTGACCCAAAGAAAGGCCTAGAATTTCTTCAAGGAACTCATCTCTTACCTGACAAACTTGACCCTCAAAGTGTGGCCTGTTTTTTCAGGTATACTGCTGGATTGGATAAGAATCTTGTTGGGGACTTCCTTGGAAATCACGATGAGTTTTGTGTTCAGGTTCTTCATGAATTTGCTGGGACTTTTGACTTTCAAGACATGAATCTCGATACTGCTTTGCGACTGTTCTTGGAAACTTTTAGACTACCAGGAGAATCACAAAAGATACAAAGGGTGCTTGAAGCATTTTCTGAGCGATACTATGAGCAGTCACCACATGTCCTAGCTAACAAGGATGCTGCACTCTTGTTATCTTATTCGCTTATAATGCTCAACACAGACCAGCACAATGTTCAGGTGAAGAAAAAGATGACAGAAGAGGATTTCATTCGCAACAATAGGCACATTAATGGAGGCGGTGACTTGCCACGGGAGTTCCTATCAGAACTTTACCACTCGATTTGCAAGAATGAGATCCGCACAACTCCAGAGCAAGGAGCTGGTTTCCCAGAAATGAGTCCAAGCCATTGGATTGATCTAATGAATAAGTCCAAGAAAACGGCTCCATTCATTGTGTCAGATTCTAGACCCTACCTTGATCATGATATGTTTGCAATAATGTCTGGTCCAACCATTGCTGCAATTTCTGTTGTGTTTGATCACGCAGACCATGAAGATGTTTACCAGACATGTATTGATGGATTCTTAGCAGTTGCAAAGATTTCTGCATGCCATCATCTTGAAGATGTATTGGATGATCTAGTTGTATCTTTATGTAAGTTCACAACTCTCTTGAATCCATTGTCTGTTGAGGAACCTGTGCTAGCATTTGGTGATGACACAAAAGCGAGGTTGGCAACTGTGACAGTTTTCACGATTGCAAATAGGTATGGTGACTATATTCGCACAGGTTGGAGAAATATTCTGGATTGCATTTTGCGGTTGCACAAACTTGGTCTTCTTCCAGCTCGTGTGGCCAGTGATGCTGCTGACGAATCTGAGCTTTCTCCTGACCTTGGGCATGGAAAACCTATCACAAACTCTTTGTCTTCAGTTAGTATGCAATCCATGGGAACACCTAGGAGATCTTCTGGATTGATGGGACGATTCAGTCAACTCTTATCTCTTGATACTGAGGAGCCACGATCACAACCAACTGAACAACAGCTTGCTGCTCATCAACGCACTATTCAGACAATTCAAAAGTGTCACATCGATAGCATATTTACTGAAAGTAAGTTCTTGCAAGCTATATCATTATTGCAGCTTGCACGAGCGCTCATCTGGACTGCAGGGCGGCTTCCAAAGGGGAACAGCTCTCCGGAGGATGAAGATACTGCAGTTTTCTGCCTGGAGTTGCTGATTGCAATTACTCTGAACAACAGAGACAGGATTGTCCTACTATGGCAGGGTGTTTACGAGCATATAGCCAACATTGTTCAGTCGACTGTAATACCTTGTGCATTAGTTGAGAAAGCTGTTTTTGGACTTCTCCGAATTTGCCAGCGATTACTACCCTACAAAGAGAATCTGGCAGATGAACTTTTGCGATCACTCCAACTCGTTTTGAAGCTTGATCCTCGTGTTGCTGATGCATACTGTGAACAAATTACACAGGAAGTAAGTCGCCTAGTGAAAGCGAATGCCACACATATAAGAACCCTTATTGGTTGGCGTACAATCACATCCTTACTTTCAAATACTGCTCGTCATCCAGAAGCTTCTGAAGCTGGATTTGATGCCCTAGTGTTCATTATGTCTGAGGGAGTCCACTTGTCACCGGCCAATTATGTTGTCTGTGTGGATGCAGCAAGGCAGTTTGCAGAATCTCGGGTAGGACAGACAGAGAGGTCTGTTAGGGCCCTAGATCTTATGACCTGTTCTATTGACTGTTTAGCAAGGTGGTCTCATGACGCCAAGGAAGCAATGGGGGAGGAGGAAGCTGCAAAATTATTTCAGGATATTGGAGAAATGTGGCTGAGGCTTATTCGAGGACTAAGAAAAGTATGCTTGGATCAGAGAGAAGATATCAGAAACCATGCCCTTTCATCATTAGAAAAGTGCTTGACAGGGATAGATGGCATTAACCTTCCACATGGTTTGTGGATACAGTGCCTTGATCCTGTGATTTTCACAATGCTCGATGACCTGCTTGAAATAGCCCAGGGACAGTCCCAAAAAGATTACAGAAACATGGAAGGAACACTAATCATTGCTGTAAAACTGCTGTCGAAAGTGTTTCTACTATTACTCCATAACCTATCGCAGTTAACAACATTCTGCAAACTATGGCTGGGAGTACTTAGCCGGATGGAAAAATACATCAAAGTAAAAGTAAGAGGGAAGAAGAATGAGAAGCTCCACGAAGTAGTGCCAGAGCTTCTTAAGAACACCTTGCTTGTGATGAAGAGTAAGGGAGTACTGGTACAGAGGAGTGCTTTGGGTGGGGATAGCCTATGGGAGCTAACTTGGCTACATGTCAATAACATGGCTCCATCTTTGCAATCAGAGGTGTTTCCTGATCAAAATTGGGAGCAGTTACAGCGCATTCACGGTGAGGCAGGTGGAAGTACAACGTGCGATGAAGCTGGTTCCGTTCCCTCAATAGGATCACCTGCTTCTGAAGGTGATACAACTGGAGGTTAAACATTGCAGTGTTCTCTCAACTGGGATTAATCTGTTAATACACACATGATAGTGAGTAATCTGTTTCAGAATTGAGATGTTAATATTCCCATGTTTACATGAGTTGATTAACTAGCGGTGGTGAGAAAATTTTAGCAGCTGGTGATGTTGATACAAAGTCTTGTTTAGAGATGGAAACAGGTTGTTCAGGCCGTCAACCTCCTCCCATACTTTACCGGAAAGGTCTCTGTGAAGATTCTATAATAGTTTTCTAGGATCATTCATGTTTATGGAGATGAATGATTAGTGTATTAGTGAACTGTGGGAGGGGAAAGAAATGTATGTAGGCCTTTTTTTTTTACTGGCTTGCTTATTAGTGTACTGTACAGAAGTCAATAGTTTGAAGCTTTATATTGTTGCGGGTATCTTCACTTTTACTTATCGAAAACAGTCTCTCTATCAATTAGAGATAAGATTGCATATTGCATATTACAGGACTTTTCTAGATCTCGTGTATTAGCAGGATTTTAACTGGGTATTACAGGACTTTCTTAGATCTCGTGTATTAGCAGGATTTTAACTTGATTGTTTGGTATCTTCACTTTTACATGATAATATTGACAGATATAAATATTGAAAAAAATATACAAGATTAAAAATGCTACCCAAAATTTGATTAGAATAAAATAATAAGTATGACAACATCACTAATTTTATTATAAATTAATTAGAATGGAATAAAAAATGTGGTACATCGATTTTAGGTTCATATTTAATGTTAGTTTTAATCACAAATGATAATAAATTAAATATTATATATCATTTTTAATTTGTATGAACATTCATATGTTGTGTTTTAAACTATTTTCTAATTTTATACACTTTTAAATAATATTAATAAGACGAATTATGATAATATTGTAAAATTTAAGTTGTAAAAATTATAATATTTTAAATATGAAAAACTAACTCAAGAAAGTGTTAAATAACAAGAATTTGACCTATTTAATTTATTTTTTTAAAACAGATGAACCCGCAGCCGCTATTCTTTAGATGTGCACTGAATAAATCTTCGGATTGACATAATAGTCTGCAAATCACGCCAACTGGATACTCTGCACTAAGCAAGCTCTTTACGACAGACTCGATCAAGAGAGCGTAGGTAAGAAAATTCGAACACAGAATTTTTTAGCCCTATGCCCCTTACTCTACCAACTCGACCACTCCTTAGGGGGCCTATTTAACCTATAATTTACTTAAACTCTTATTAATTATAACTTCTAAATTTAATTTTAGTTAATTAAATCTTCAATTTTAATTGTTAAGATGAAATGAGTCTAAAAATTGGAGAGAAGGTAAAGAAGTAAAACGCAGCGTTTAAGGTGAACAAGCGAGAATACGAATACACCTTTTTCTTTAACACGAAGTCAATGTAGACAAAAGGTTGACGTGTTTTTACTGGATTGCGTTTCCGACAAAAATCTTCTGTTCCAAATCTGCTGTTGGATTCTGATTTTTCCAAGTTCAAGATCCAAACAAATCTTGTAAGATTGATTACCCTCTTCGGAGTTGCAATCATGAGCGAGGTTTTTGAAGGATATGAGCGTCAGTACTGCGAGCTCTCTGCTAATCTCTCCAGAAAATGCAACTCTGCTTCTCTTCTTCCAAATGGAGGTAGGTGGCCCCTCTAAGTTCTGTGCTTTTGGTTGAATCATGATTTGGTGAAATGGGTCGTCTTGATTTTTGCAGAGGAGAAGAGGGCAAAGTTGGCTGAGGTCAATTCCGGTCTTGATGATTGTGATAATCTGGTAAATTGTGTTCCCTTTTCTTTTTCTAATTCTAATTCTAACTCTAGATCATGCTCAATTCTTTTTTCTTTTTGTGTGTGTTGTTATAGGTGAGAAAGATGGACCTTGAGGCCAGGAGTTTGCAGCCAAGTGTCAAAGCTGTGCTTCTGGCCAAACTAAGGGAGTATAAGTCTGATCTCAATAAGCTGAAGAAGGAATTCAAGAGGGCAATGTCTGGTAACCCTAATCAGGTTATCCATGATGAGTTGTTGGAGTCCGGATTGGCTGATACTCATGCGGTATATGCTCTTTTGTATCTCTTTTCGTAACTCAAGGAATGTGGAATAGTTTGTTGCTTTGTGATCTTTGAGCACTTGTCACTGCATTTATCAGAAAATTGTCAAGATTGTCACCTTTCCCTTAAAATATACGGTAGGCATACTCATGCTCAGTTCCTTTGGGGAAAGGGAAATCTCTAAACTAATATTAAATTGCTCTTGGGATTACATCTTAGTGTTGCACTATAGTTTCAACTTAGAAGATTTATAGTTCCTTCTAACTTGATAATTTGGATTATGTTCTGGTTTGGCCTGATTGCTGATAATCATTTTGCTGCACAAATAATTTTCATTTGAGATGAGATGCATATTTCTTTTGTTAGATTTGTCTAGTTGATAACTTTTAAGACATTGGGTATTGATGATACAGGTTTCGGCAAATCAAAGAGATAGATTGTCTATGTCAGTTGAGAGACTAAATCAGTCCGGTGACAGAATCAAGGAGAGTAGCAGAACCGTGTTGGAGACAGAAGAGATTGGGATCTCAATTCTTGAAGACTTGCACCAACAGCGCCAGACTCTTCTACATGCTCACGACAAGGTATGATATGTACGGTCTTTTCTCCTAATTAACCATTTGAATGATAGAATATGATCCCCCCATATTTAACATTTACTTGATTTTCATTGCCTGGTAGATATTATTTGTTATTAGGCCATGCTATCAGCTATAACTCTCATCGGCTACAAGTTTTATGATAGTTACTCTTGCATCGGGTTTTTCAGATCAATACTGTCAAAATGGGCAAAAAGTGAAATAGATTATCGATTATTTTATACATGGTCTTTCTTCTAATTAACCATTTGAATGATAGACTATGATCCCCTCATATTTAACAGTTACTTGATTTTCATTGCCTGGTAGATATTATTTGTTATCAAACCATGCTATCAGCTATAACTCTCTTCGGCTACAAGTTTTATAATAGTTATTCTTGCGTCGGGTTTTTCAGATCAATAATGTCAAAATGGGAAAAAAGTGAAATAGGTAATCGATTATTTTATACATTGTCTTTCCTTCTAATTAACCATTTGAATGATTTTCACATTTACTTGATTTTCATTGCCTGGTGGATATTAGTTGTTATCAGACCATGCTATCAGCTGTAACTCTCATCGGCTACAAGTTTTATGATAGTTACTCAGATCAATACTGTCAAAATAGGCAAAAAACGAAATAGATAATCAATTATTTTATACAAATTTTGTTTTCTTCCGTTTTCCCTTTCTTTTTGGTTTGCAGCTTCATGGAGTAGATGATGCCATTGACAAGAGCAAGAAAGTTTTAGCTTCTATGTCTAGAAGAATAACCAAAAACAAGTGGATTGCTGGCTCTCTAATTGCTGCCCTTGTGCTTGCAATCATACTTATCATATCATTCAAAGTTTTTCATCACTAATATTCTTGAAATTGGTTTTGAATCAAACTATACTTTGCTGTGTGTATCCTTTGTATTTAGTTGTCATTCTATACCAAGATTGTACTATTCTATCTTGTACTTCTGGCTGTCATTCTACATTAAAACAAAATCATTTGATTTTCTGTTTCCTTGTTCCAATTTCTGGCGATACAGTTCTCTTTTGATGTGCAAATGCAGTCCTAGAAGTGTTGTTCATGAGTCATGGAACTGAGAATTTGGCAGGTTTTTGCCATTTTGCTTGTAGATTATACTTTTCAGGATTTGAACTTACCTCTAAATAGGAGTTAGAATTTATCTTCTTTCCTTAATGATCTTAAGTTGGTGTTACTAATTAAATTGCTCAATCTAACATCATGAACTTTCGATCTTTTATCTGACCATTTATTGATCAAATTTCATAAACAACTTCTCTATTAGTTAAAGCTAAGGTTGAGTACTACTAGACTTCTCTAGACTTTACATTTAGCGAAATTTTTATGAAGTTGTTGTTGTTGTATTCATCAATAGATGTAGCTTTGTGGCTCTTAAATTCGTGAAAATGTGATTGTCCAGAGAAAACACCGTAACATAGCAAATAAAATCACCTTTGCCAGTTTTGTTGTTTCAATCCTGTTCTAATCTATCTCATCTACACATTTATGTGGGTTTCACATAAATGTGTAGATAAGATGGATTGGAACAAGGTTGGAATAGCAAAACTGGCACAGGTGATTTCATTTGCTATGTGACCCACATAAATGTGTGGATGAGATGAATTAGAATAGGGTTGAAATAGCAAAACTGGTACAGATGATCACGTCCCGTAAGATACGACATCCTGCTTTATTCTTTTATTAAATAAATATTTATAAAAAATTAGACAAAATATTAATTTTTGTATTTATAAGATCAAGACATTATTTATTTCTTTCAAATAAATATATTTATAAAATCAATATAAAAAATAAATTCATTTGTAAAACTAAAGTGAAATAAAAAAATTCTAATTTGATATATTAAATTAAAATTGACTTATATAATGATGCACTCTTTTTATAGAACATAATTATAAATATTGGCATACTAAAAAAGATCCAAAATATATTATATTGTTTTTTTATATTTATTTAAAAAAAATTAATAAATTATGTTAAATAAAACAATTAATGAAATCATTCTAAATAAATATATTACAAAATAAGATATAGATATAATTTTTTCCAAATGAATGTATTAATAGAAATTACAAAAAAATAGTTGATATTGTTTTTTTTATAATTTTTACTTAATTATTAATTGAGTCATTTTTTTATTGTCACATCTGCACGTGGATCTACTGAAAACAGCCTCTACTATGTAAGGGTAAGGTTGTATATTATCAGACCTTTCCAGATCCCGCTTTATTGTGGGACTTCGGATTAGATATAACGATGATGATACGATGATGACGACTTAATTATACTCAAACATTTCAATTGTTTCCCCTGAAGGATATAGTTATTTAATATATAGTTAATTTGCTTTAATATAAATTGCAAAATATTTAAATTATAGTTTAATAATATTAAAATATAAAATAAAAATGTAAAATGAGGTCGACTAATTCAATCTCGTCTAACTTTTCAGTTTTGTTTTTAACTTTTTGGTTCGATTTGTTTTAATAATTTTTGTTGTTAAAAAATGATCAATTTGTTAATTAATTAATCAATTTTTGTAAATTATTAATTTCTTATAAACTAAAATAAATTAATAATTTTTTATTTAACAAAATTTTTAATTAAATTTTAAATTCTTTAACTAACAAGAATAATCTTTTTCAATTATATTTAAAATTTTTAATTTTATTTAATATTTAATCAATTTTATTTTATGATATTATAATATTTGTTTAACTTTTTAACCTTAAACTTTTTTTGTTGTCGAAATAATTCTAAGTTCAATTTTTAAAGTATTCAATAAAATAGTGATTAGTTTAAATAAATATAAAATACGGACACGTGGACAATCAAATTCCCACGTTTTGGCACTAATTTATTTTTTTCTTTTTTTGAGGCAAAGAAATATCCACCAAAGATTCAAAGAAGAAACTAAATAGTAAGAAGAGAAGATTCACATTACGAACTCTTCCGTTTGTTTCTTTCTCCTCTGGACAGCCACCGTGTTAAAGTCAGAGTCTTTAACGCTAAAAACTCGTCCGCCGTGCCGCTTCTTCTTTGTACATTCACCCACCTAACCTGTTTGTCTCTTCTTCCATATACACTTAACTACAAATCCTGACAGCCACCCATTTGTTCTCCTTCCATTACCAACGGGAAGAAGTATTGTAGTGTGTGATTGATCAATCCAAAGGTAGTTTCTTTTTCTGAATTCTCCAAGCTTACCAAGATGATGGATTCATTGGCGACTGTATCGCCGTCAATGGTCCTTCCTCCGAGTAACCCTCTTCCATCTCTGCAACGTCGACGTCGTCAAGTCTCCACCTTTGCTTCTTCTTCTTTCTCCGTTAATACCAACCACCGTCGTCTTGCTCGGCTCTGCTCTGTTTTCTCTGTATCGTACAGAAGCATACGTGGGGGATATATTCGTTGTAGATCAAGGAACGGTCTTGGAGACGGAGAAGAAGAAAATGAAGAGGTTGAGAGAGCTCTTCATTTGGATGGTACCATTCCTGGGACCTCCGATGAGTTTGTAAAGCAGGTGTCCTCGCGTGCTTACGATATGCGTAGGCATCTTCATCAGACTTTCGATAGCAGTAGCTATGATGGTACTCTCCTCGTCCTCTTCCTTTTAAACTTGTTCAAAAGATTGTGGGTTGTTCGGGTAATTTCTGGTTTTCAGTTTTGTTCAGTGCTTTTCCTTAATCCTTACCTCAGTTTGCTTACTCTTACTGTTCTTTTGGAAACATAAGTTGGGGTTTCTATTGCTGAAAGGTATATTATTTTGGATTCAGCATTCTGAGGAGCTTATGTTCATACCCTTTTGATTACTCTGGATAAGAATTGAACTTTTTGTTCTGAAAATTACACTTCCCGGGTGTTTTAGCTATAATGTGTGAATGGCGATTCATATTCCTTGATTGAATATCAGTAATTTAGCTATATTGCTATCTGTTTTGCATTTGTGGTTCTGTTGTATGATGTTTTTTATTCCAATTTCTTGACCTCAAAATTTGAGAAAGCTTTGTTTTTTTTTTCCTTTAATTCTTCTTTAGTGTTGGAGGCAAATCCATGGAGGGAATCTTCAAAGGCCCTATATGTACTAACCCATACGGAAAATCAGTTGTGCACGATGAAAACTCGAAGAAACCGCAGGTCTCAATTGTTTGATGATGTGTTTGTTTTTTGTTTGCAAACATCCTTGTAGCTGAGCTCTGGCTTTGCTTTTGAAACAGTGAAGTTGAAAGAGAGCTTGGCCTTCTGTTCTCCAAAGGAGGAAAAAGGAGGTCTGGAATAGGCAATCAAGCTAAACAATCAAGGACCGGAACGAAGTTCCGCATGCTTGTAGAGGATGTGAGGGAAGGAGTACTGGTGAGTTATTCCTCTTAGATGCTGATTTTTCATTGATATTGTGCACTGGAAATATAGCTACACTGTGAAAGCAAGAAACCGTTTTAGAATGCGAAAAAGTTCCGTGGTTGATGATTGATGGACATATTATAGTTAGTAGATTGTTTGAACTTTTGAAAATAGCCTCTCTACCAGTTAAAAGTAAGGTTGCATATTACTGGATCTCTCCAGACACTACGTATCAGCAAGACTTTCACTAGATTGTTGTTGTTGTTGATGTTATTATTGTTGTTGTTATTAGCTTGCCAAATTTTTGAGTAGTTAGCTACCTTGCACATCACCATCACATGTGAACACTTGAAATTGGTTTTGATTATGTCTCGTATCATCTAATCTTGTTTGCTTAATCGAAAAATCGAAATGTTGCTGCAGGTGTTTGAAGATGAAAATGAAGCTGTGAAATACTGTGATTTACTACAGGGAGGAGGTAAAGGTTGTGAAGGTGTTGCTGAAATTGAAGCCTCATCAGTAAGAAGCATTCAGAAACCTTTTATCTTGTCACAGCAATGTATGTATGTTTAGTAATTTAGTTGTCCCCGTGAATTTGTTGCAGATATTTGATCTTTGCCAGAAAATGAGGGCACTTGCTGTTCTATTTAGGAGGGGGAGGACTCCTCCGGTACCTCAAAGTCTAGAGCGCAACTTACGAGCTCGAAAACGGTCCCTCGAAGATCAAGACTGACTCGGTTTGAGATTGAGATAGTTGTATGGAAGTATGAGCGGTCTTAGGAGGTTTATTACAAGTAAATATTGTACTGAAAATGTTACTTGATAATCCAATATTATAGATATCAAGTTCAACATCATTGAACATCTGAAATTCAGATACATCCATTCATTCAAAGCATTTTGAGAACCTTTTTTTTCTTTTTCTTTAATACATATGTGGTATACTTGTCGAAATGTGTTCCTGTGCATGGTCAGCTACAAATGAGTTTAAACACAAATTGAAGTTATGCTGTTGCATGAACAGTCTCAGAACAAGCCTATTAAAAGCATCAGCAGACAACACTCTTTTCATTGAAGAATTTAGGGTTAAACTGTCATTTTAAACCTCCAACATTTATAACAAAATATAAATCAAATTTAACTCAACGATTATAAGAGAATATAAAACATATTTTACCATTTTAAAGTGTTCAAATTAAACCGTTAAAAACAAATCTTAATCAGACGTTATGTTAATATTAATATGATATTATTTTTATTTTTTAAATAAAAGATGAATCTTACTGATATGTAATAAGTGAGACATTGTTAAAATTTAATAAAGGCCTTGTTTGATGAAGAGCTGATAAGCTCTTTTTTAACTGATTGACCCATTTTAACTTGTTGACTTTATAAAAAAGCTATTAGAGTTGTTTGGTTATTAGCTACTCCCTCCGATTCATAATAAGTGTCGTTTTAGAAGGATTTTAATTATTCAAAATAAGTGTCGTTTGTGACTTTTT
>JAOQMQ010000001.1:1535362-1548938 GCA_027563845.1 Erythroxylum subrotundum | reverse complement strand
ATATCAGATATTTCATTAACTTTCTTAATAAGTGTGCATTCCTCTAAAACGACACTTATTATGAATCGGAGGGAGTAGTTGGGTTGGATGATTCAACCCAACCAGCTTATTTTGGAAAAGCTTCTCTATAGGAGCTTCTCAAGCAATCAACTGAAATTTTGTATGTTTAATGTCAATTTTGCCCTTTTCCTTCAAACCCTTTAGGTAATTTAATATTGATCTTTCAATTTTTGATATTTAATAATTTAGTTCTATATAAAAATAAAAAAAATAATGCAATATTTTGTGATATATATCACTTCTTATTTCTTAAGCAAAAGGCTAGTAACTTAAATTGGAATGAATTATATTTCAAATCTAACTTTTTTTTATCAATAAATCTAAACTTAATATTAACTTATTTTGATTTTAGAAAATTTGATATAATAATTTATCTATAATATAAATAATATTAAAACAAATCATATTAAATATCAAAAAAACTTAATAGTTTAATTAATTGAATCAATTATAACATTATTATTATTATTATTATTATTATTATTATTATTATTATTATTATTATTAGTATTAAATGTTCTGTGCTTTTTATTAAAGTTATAAACTTAATTTTTGTAAAATTAAATATCTAAAATTTAAATTCTTATAAGAATATTCAACGAAATATTAAGATATATAATATTCACCCTTATTTTTTTAAGTCATATCCTTATAAGTCATTTTACACATAAACAGTTAATGCAATCCGCTAGTCAAATCAGCTGATAGAATCAGCTAACAGCTAATGCAATAAGTTGTTTACCAAACAGGGCCAAAAAGTACGTACAATTATCAAATAACAAGTAAGATTTACAACAAAAAATCTATATGATTAATTTGAAAAATAATTATGTAATAGTAGAGTTCACTTTTTATTTTAAAAAATATAAAATAATATCACGTCAGTATTATTACGATATTTAACTGCAGATAATTAACTTTCTTAAATTTTTCATTCACTTCGAGTATGTTTTGAATGGTTTAAAAACGTTAAGATTTAATTTAAATACTTTAAAACATTAGGGTTTAAGTTATATTTTGTTATAAATGTTGAGATCTAAAATGCACTTTTAACCTTTAAGTTAGTGCATATTTGGATGGGCTTTTTGGAGGCTAATAAGTAATTTTCTCCACCACAAAAGTCTTTTTTAAGAAAAATGAGTTTTTGACTATAAAATAAAAACATTTATTTAATAGATATGACTTTTTTGGCTGTCAAAAAACAGTTTTTTAAGAAGCTCAATTTTGGAGCTTCTAAAAAAAGTGCTTTTTCAGGTAGATTTTTTATATCAATTAATGAGTCTATTTGTTAGTCCCTTTTGCCCTTATGTTTTATACATAATTCCTACAATACCCATAAACTCATCTTCCCCGTTTATTATGTATTTAACTATTTACTCAACTTGGATATTTATTTTAGAAATTATATAATATTATTTAGCTTTTTATATGTTTTAATATTTATTTTCAATATTAGTTTACTTATGTTATAATCTATATAAAAGATTTGGTTAGATATATTTTCATTTATGTTTCATATGATTTAAAATTATATAGTAATTAATATATTGTGCTTTGTATATTATTTAATATACTTTAAATAATATTTATATGCATAAATAATTTTTATTTCAAAATAAAATATAGTTAAAAATAAAATTTTTTTATTTTTATGTTGCCAAACAGTCTACTGTATGAAGCTCTTTCAAAAAAAATTTAAATGACAGTTAAACAATCAACTGACTTTTTAAAAAAGTTCTTCAAAAAAAAATCTACATAAAAAAACTCTACTGATATAAGTCCAACCAAATATTTTTTTGAAAAGCTCCAAATTTTAGCTTTTGAAAAAGCTGTATTTAGACTTTTAAAAAAGTTATTTCTATTGTAAAAGTACTTTTGAAGTTTTCAGTCAAACACTTAATTTTTCCTTAAAATAACTTTTGCGGGGAAAAAAAGTACTTTTAGAACTTCCAAAAGCCGAATCAAAGAGACACTTAATAACAAGTAGAGCTAGAATTGAGCAGCTATGAATACTTGATCTTGATTTCGATAAAAATAATTTGATGTATTAATTTTGAGTTGAATTCGACATAAATTTTATGATTACTCGAGTGAATTTTTTTTTTGAATTTGATTAAAATCAATTTAATTATGAATTGAGACTCTTGAAGATTAAGGAAACAATAGAAAAAAGCAAAAAAAAAAACAAAAAAGGCAACTCAGGCAATGTTTTCCCTCCAATACAAAACTCTCAACAGTGTGAGAGTTTGAAACGCGAAGAAAACTCCTAACTGCCACTATCCGGTCACCATCCGGCACCGTCTCCGTTTCAAAATACGTATTTGTTTATCACTTTCTTTCTGTCACCACTTTACTCTGCCTTCTGTGTTGCCATACCTTCCTTGAGGATCTTAACAAGTTCCTGATCCGTACAAACACTAGAATACAACAAGTTCGTTACTTTCGATGGAAATTCACAAATATAATAAGCTAACAAATTGTATTCTTAGTCATTCCTTTGTCAAAGGAAAATCCCAACAGAGAATATTCAAAAGCTACGCAACTACTTGTGTCTGGCGTCGGATTTGGAGGACAAGAGTGTAAATTTGGAAAAACTTCTATCTGCTCCTGAACTCTCTTCCCCTGTCACTTTGTTCATTTTCGTTTAGTCTTGTTTTTGGGGTTTTATTTTTGTACATATTGTAATGATTTCATCAATTTTCGACTCCCTATATATACATTTATCTATGTGTATACATATTATGAACTCGTAGTTGGTTATCTGTAAAAGCAGACATGGTCACTGAGTGAACACTTGGATTCACAGTTGAGCCCATTATCCTTTTTCTCCTTCTTCATTTTCATATCTTTTCTGGGTTGGTTCCAAATTTTCTTCTTGGTTTAAGAATAGTTCAGAATTTGCTGGGGTTGGAATATGGTGACCAAAGGAACAAGAAGTTATTTTGCGGTTGGTTTCTTATTTCATTTTGCATTTATTTGTTGACGGTGTGATGAGTAACTTGTATTGTTATGTAATACTTGCACTTATGTTCTGTTTTCCCTTTCATGAACTTTGATGTTCAGTCAATAGACTGAGCAATTAAACTATCTTATTTCAAGCATTGATCTTTTTGTCCATAATAAGCCGTTTAAGTTCTCTATAGTTTTACTTGTTGTGGTACTTTAAATTTCTCGAACGTTTGTCAAATGAAATGATAAATGTCATCGCCGAAGTTGGTTCTTAGAACTGAAGTGTGTATGAATATATCTTGTGCTGTTAGTGTGCCCATTAATGGCAAGCTTGGTTCTTCGTCTAAATTTGCTCAAACTTTTTTTTTCTTTGATCTTTACTTAGCAGCTTTATTCTGTGTACTTGCTTAGGTGCATTCATCATTTGTTTGCATCATTTGTGAAGGGTATGCTCACCGACTTCTTGTGTATTATCTGCACTCTCGCTGGTAGACAAATACTATAATTGGCCTGTAGAGAAAGACTACTGCAGGAAATGGGTCGGTTGAAGGCAAAGTCTGGTATGAGGACAGTTAAGGAAGAACCTGAGGAATATGGCACTTCCCATTCCAACAGAACTTCATTGGCATGTGTGATTAATGCAGAAGTGGCTTCTGTATTGGCTGTTTTAAGAAGAAATATAAGATGGGATGGCCGATATGTGTTGGGTGATGATCAGCTGGAGCATTCACTGATCGAGTCTTTGAAAGCATTGCGCAAACAGATCTTCTCACGGTCGCATCCATGGCATACAATCAATCCTGCTGTGTATCTCCAGCCTTTCTTGGACGTGATTCGATCAGATGAAATTGGTGCTCCAATCACAGGAGTAGCTCTGTCATCTGTTCATAAGATTTTAACTCTTGATGTGATTAACGAAAAAACTGTAAAAGTTGAAGACGCTATGAACTTTGTAGTTGCTGCAATAACTAGTTGCCAATTTGAGGTCACAGATCCTGCTTCAGAAGAAGTGATACTTTTGAAGATACTTCAGATTCTTCTTGCTTGTATGAAAAGTAAAGCATCGGTCACATTGAGTAATCAGCATGTATGCACAATAGTGAACACTTGTTTCCGTATAGTTCATCAAGCTAAAGGAGAATTGCTGCAGCATATAGCCCGACATACAATGCATGAACTAATTACCTGCATTTTTTCACATCTTCCAGATGTTCATGACCCAGAATGCTCTGTGGTTAATGGATCTAAAATAGTCAAGCGGAAGGTAAACTTGCCTGCCTCATTTTTCTTCATAGTTACATTATGTTCTCTTCTTTTGTACTGGAACTTGCACGGTAATGTTTGATAAATCAATAGTGATGCTGTCTGATCCAAAATGTGACACATTTCAACTCAAATGAATTACTTGTCTGACTTCTTGAAACAAACTAATAACTGGAGGAAATTGTGCAAGTTAATGTCATGATGTTTTACTATATTCTGTTCTTTGTACTGGCATAAGGTTGATCTATCAAACCAGTTTTCTGGAGGTGGGTGGAATATTTTGGTCAATTTTGAAAATTTTGTTGTGGGATATGTGGTTTTCAAACTGAGATTATTCAAAACTTTCCTTTGTTAATAATTTTTGAGACCTATTTCACTTACAGAATGGTGGCCCGGATAATCATTACACTATCAAGAGTAAACAACTGGAGAGTAGGACTGGCTGTTCTGAATTTGTGGGAAGAGATTCCTCTGTTAGTTTAGGTTCTACTGATTCCACAGACCAGGTAGTCAGTCTGATGGAAAACATCACAATGTCAGCTGGCAGTGGAAAGGGCAGTCTTGCTTATGATTTGCAGTTCTTGGAGCCATATGGAGGCCCCTGCATGGTGGAGGTATTTCACTTCCTGTGTTCATTATTAAATGTGGTTGAGTATGTGTCAATGGATCCAAGATCAGATAGTATAGCATTTGATGAAGATCTTCCACTCTTTGCCCTGAACTTAATTAATTCTGCTGTTGAACTGGGTGGGAAATCTATAAAAAATCATCCTCGATTGTTGAGTCTAGTTCAGGATGAATTATTTCGTAATCTTATGCAATTTGGCATGTCCAGAAGCCCTGTTATTCTTTCAATGGTATGTAGTGTTGTTCTCAACTTGTATCACCATCTGCGCACTGAGCTCAAACTACAGCTGGAGGCCTTCTTCTCCTATGTGATTTTGAGGCTAGCACAGAGCAGATATTGTGCTTCATACCAACAGCAGGAGGTTGCAATAGGGGCTCTCATAGACTTTTGTCGACAGAAAAAATTTATGACAGAAATGTATGCCAACTTTGATTGTGACATCACATGTAGCAATGTGTTTGAAGACATTGCTAATTTGTTGTCAATGACTGCATTTCCATTAAACTCTTCATTGACTACAATCCACTTCCTTGCTTTGGATGGTCTGATAGCTGTTATTCAGGGTATGGCTGAAAGGATAGGCAATGGAGCAGTTAGCTCAAAAAAGGAAAAAATGACTATTGAAGACTCTATTCCATTCTGGAAAATGAAGTGTGAGAACTATGGTGACCCTAAGCAATGGGTTCCATTTGTCCGCCAAAAGAAGCACATTAAGAAAAAACTGATGGTTGGAGCTGATCACTTTAATCATGACCCGAAGAAAGGACTAGAGTTCCTCCAGGGAACACATGTCTTACCTGAAAAACTTGACCCCAAAAGTGTGGCCTGCTTTCTTAGGTATACTGCTGGATCAGACAAGAATCTTGTAGGGGACTTCTTGGGAAACCCTGATGATTTTTGTGTTCAGGTTCTTCATGAATTTGCTCAGACTTTTGATTTCCAAAATATGAACATGGATGATGCATTACGGTTGTTCTTGGAAACTTTTAGGTTGCCTGGAGAATCACAGAAAATACAGAGGGTTCTTGAGGCTTTCTCTGAAATTTACTATGAGCAATCACCAAATATTCTAGCTAACAAGGATGCTGCTCTTGTCTTGTCTTATTCACTTATAATGCTAAACACAGATCAGCACAACGTTCAGGTGAAGAAAAAGATGACAGAGGAGGATTTTATCCGAAACAATAGACGAATAAATGGAGGCAATGACTTGCCTCGGGAGTTCCTGTCAGAACTCTACCAGTCGATTAGCATGAACGAGATCCGCACAACTCCAGATAAAGGAGCTGGATTACCTGAAATGACCCCCAGCCGTTGGGCTTATTTAATGCAGAAATCGAAGAAAATTTCTCCATTCATTGTGTCGGATTCTAATGCCTATCTTGACCATGATATGTTTGCTGTCATGTCAGGTCCAGCAATTGCTGCCATCTCAGTTGTTTTTGACCATGCAGAAGCTGAAGATGTTTACCAAACATGTATTGATGGATTTTTAGCAGTTGCAAAAATTTCTGCATGCCGTCATCTTGGAGATATATTGGATGATCTAGTTGTTTCTCTTTCTAAGTTCACAACCCTCTTGAATCCCCCATCTTCTGAGGACCCTATATTGAGCTTTGGTGATGACATAAAAGCCAGGATGGCAACCGTAACCATTTTCACCATTGCAAATAGATATGGTGATTATTTATGCACAGGCTGGAGAAATATTGTAGAAAGCATTCTGAGACTGCACAAACTTGGTCTTCTTCCAACTCGTGTGGCTACTGATGTTGCTAATGAAGTAGAGCTTTCTGCAGAATCTGAACACGGGAAACTGTTCACAAAATCTTCATTTCCGGCTCCTTTGCAACCCATGACAGCTCCCAGGAGATCTTATGGCTTGATGGGTCGGGTCAATCGGCATTCATCTCTTGAGAATGAGGAGTCAAGATTCCTTCCCGCGGAAGAACAGATTGCTGCTTATCAAGGCTCCCTTCAAACAATCCAAAAGTGCCATATTGATAACATCTTCACTGAAAGTAAGTCCTTTTGTGATGACTCATTGTTGAGTCTAGCAAGAGCATTCATCTGGGCTGGTAGGAGGTCTCAGAGAGGGAGCAGCTCTCTGGAAGACGAAGATGCTGCAGTTTTCTGCCTGGAACTGCTGATTGCTCTTACACTGAACAACTGGGACAGAATTATGCTACTGTGGCAGTGTGTTTACGAACACATAGCGAACATTGTTCATTCAATTATAACACCTTGTGCATTAGTCGAGAATGCTGTTTTTGGACTTCTTAGGATTTGTCAGCGGTTGCTCCCCTACAAAGAGATCCTAGCTGATGAACTGCTGAAGTCATTGCAACTTGTTTCACAGCTTGATAGCCGCATTGCTGATGCATACAACGAGCGAATAACAAAGGAAGTCAGTCGGCTTGTAAAAGCAAATGCCCCACTTGTCAGATCTCTAATGGGATGGCACATAATAATGTCACTTCTTTCTGCCTCAGCTCGTCACCCAGAAGCTTCTGAAGCTGGATTTGATGCCCTATTGTTTACAGTATCAAATGGAGCTCATTTGTCACCAGAAAATTATCTTCTCTGCGTTGATACAGTAAGACAGTTTGCAGAGTCTCCTGTAGGACGGGCAGAAAGGTCTATTCGTGCTATAGATCTTATGACAGATTCTGTTGATTGTCTGGCTAGGTGGTCTACTGAGACCAGGGAAGCAATCAGGGAGGAAGAAGCTACAAAATTGTGTCAGGATATTGGGGAACTGTGGCTGAGGCTTGCGCAGGAACTACAAAAGGTATGCCTGGACGTGAGAGAAGAGGTTAGAAATCATGCCCTTTCATCACTGCAGAAGTGCCTGGCAGTTAATGACAGGATCAATATTCCAAATGGTCTATGGTCACAGTGCTTTGACGTCGTAATCTTCACAATGCTTGACGATTTGCTTGAAGTTGCTCAAGGAAACTCTCAAACAGACTACAGGAATATGGAAGGTACACTTATAACGGCTGTGAAGCTCATGTCAGAGTTGTTTAAAGGGTCACTCAATGAGCTTGTACAATTAGCAACTTTTAGCAAAACGTGGATAGGAGTCCTTAGCCGAATGAAGAAGTATATGAATGTGAAAGGAAGAGGGAAGAAGACTGATGAGCTTCAAGAATTGGTTCTACAGCTTCTCAAGGAAACACTATTGAAAATGAAGAACGAGAGCGTGCTAATGCAGAGGAGTACCTCAGACGGCGACAACTTGTGGGAACTAACTTGGCTACATGTCAATAGCATTGCTCCATCTTTGCAATCTGCAATCTTTCCTGATCAAGGTCATACAGGTCCTGGTCCTGGTCCATCAAACGAATAGTTCAGCTCAGATGCCACTTGCAACACATTGACCGAGGTTGCACCCTTGAATCATATGGTTAGAACCAAGATGGTCATATTCCTTGCTCAGAGACCACCACAATGATTCATAAACAGGTCGGTCAGTCAATTGATAAAAATGTGCACTTGTTCATCTTTTTCTCTTGACTCTTCCTTCTTGTCTACACCCTTCAATAACCATTATAAATTCAAAGGCCTATTCTTTAATGATCCATTAGGCAAATTGTTTTCTAAAAACATTAAAACATACTTCATCTTTAGGGATGGCAAGGCCCGAGGCCCGGTCAACTCCGGCCTAGCTCATTAACTTCAGGCCAAGCTTGGGCCTGGGCTCTTTTGCCATCCCTGGTCGTTATCCATACATTGCTGGTGCACACAGTAGAGTATTATACATCATGAGTTTGGTTAAGCTGATCAAGATATTCATACAATTCTTTCAGTAATAATTCTTCAGCTGACCAATATAATGTACTTGTGGATTCAGCTTCACTGACTACTGGTTTTTCAGTATACTGAGACATTGTTATCAGAACATTTGATAGTTATGAAAGATCAGCAAAATTAGCTAAGTCATCGGTTGTATCTCCTTCAAGTATTAATTAATGGTTTCGATAATAACATAACATATTACAATCAATATTTTATAAAGTGATTAAAAAATAATATTCATTTTTTAATATTAATAAATATTTTGGATTAAGTTTTTGACAAAAATAGTTTTTTTTTAATCTTTAAAATTTTTTGAAAAGTTTTAAGTTTTTGTTTCAAGTAATTAATATGAGTAAGAAAGATTTCAAGTTGTATATAGGAATGACAACTGGGCTTGGGCACGATCGGTGTATGAAATTAACAGGTCAGGTCCGGGTTGATAAAGCCTTAGGTTGAATCTTGGGCCAAGTTTCTTTAAAAAATCGACAACTCAGGCTGAGTTGACCGCTCAACCCTTGTAAGCAAAACCTCATTATTTTGCATTTTAATTTTTTAAAAAGTTCGAGTCAAGGTGAGTGGGGCTTGGTCTCAAGCTAGGCTACCTCAGGCCAATCAAGTCTCAAGGCAGGCCCAGGCCCTAGCAGCACTGGATAACCCCGCTCGGCCTATTTTCATCCCAGTTATATATTATTTTACTAATGTAACAAAATAAAATGATTGTAAGACATCTTCTGTACGTGTACCTTTTTATTCATTACAAATAAATAAAATTTTAAGTGAAATTTGAATAATAGACCTAACTAAAAATTATTGCATCATATTATAAATTGATTTTTTTACTCTTTTGTTATGAAATTGCTTTATATGAATTTATGATAATTTTTAATTATAACCAATAATTTATTTATTTATTTGCAAATAAAAAGAAAGTTGGATACACATAATTTATTCCTCCTTTTCCTTTGTCACGTGGGGTCAATAATAACGTTATATCTTTATAAAAATATAGTTTCTTAGTTAAATGTTAGAAACTAAAATAATGAAATAAAGTTTTAATCCTAATTAGAGATGACAATTGATCAGGTCTCAGAAAGCGAGTCTCTCTTCAAGTCTGACCGGAATTGAGATAACCTGACTCGAACTCAAGCTAGGCATTTTATTTTAAAATATAAAAGTAGTTTTTTATAAAATGACGTTATTTTATTTATATGTATCAGGCTGAGTCTGAACCTAAACAACTCGAACTTGAGCCCGACAAATCATTTTATTTATATGTATCTAAATTTGAGTCTAAACAGTTTGATCCTGAGCCTAACTTAAGACTTTTTTTAAAAAATTCAATTGAAGACAAAACAGAGCCTAACTTAAGACTTTTTTTTTATAAAAAAGATCAACCCAAGGCCAGGCCGGACCAAATGTGATATTTAATCCTAATTTTGTTTATGAAGTGAGAACCAAATGTTAAAGCATAGGAAAACAATCGTATGTTTTTTTTTTGGGCTGCTCACAAGAGGTCTTAAGAGGGTCCCAATTATGGGAAGATATATTTAAGGTATCCATACTCAGACTAATTTCTGCTCGAGTCAGGTAAGTTTCTTTTGGGAGGTAAAGCTTTGATTCCAAATTTTAAACAGCTGCATACATAAAGGCAATTAAAATCTGTAACCTCACTTAAATGAGAAGAGCTCCTTGCCGGTTAACCGTCCCGGAGCTAACAATAATATGTTTACTAGAAAGAAAATAAATAAAGAAAGGATTAACTGAATAACGGATAGCCCATAACTTCCAAGCGCCACTTTCACACTATGATTTGACATTTTCTTTTTGAAATAATTTAAATAAAGAGAAAAAGAGGGGGGCTTAAGGCAAAGCAGCGTGAAGTGAACGAATCTCCTTTCTAGATCCGTCGACTCCGAATCCGATCCCATATTTGTCTCATGAGCTCCGGCAGTTCTTCCGGCGACTCGGCCTGCCGCCCGTCCTCAGACAAACAGAAGGAAAAGGCCAGAGTTAGCCGCACTTCCCTCATCCTCTGGCACGCTCACCAGAACGACGTCGCCGCCGTCAGGAAGCTTCTCGAAGAAGATCCCGCGCTCGTTCACGCTAGGGATTACGATAACCGCACTCCTCTTCATGTTGCGTCTCTTCACGGTTGGATCGATGTTGCCAAGTGCTTGATTGAATTTGGCGCCGATGTCAACGCCCAAGATCGGTGGAAGAACACGGTTGCTGAACTTTTTCTGTCTGTTTCTGTTTGGTTGTGGTTAAGTGTTTCGCGAGTGTTTGTGACATCTGAGATTTGTTTATCTTTTTTTATATATTTTTCAGCCACTTGCTGATGCAGAAGGAGCTAAAAAGCATAACATGATTGAGTTTCTTAAATCTTACGGTGGCCTGTCCTATGTGAGTACCAGTGATAATTGATTGATTTTGTGACACTTCGAATGATAATTTATGATCAATTTGCTACTAACAGAACGAACCACTCATGTTGTAGAGTGTCATGTGTTCTTCTTTACGATATACGTCTTATAGATACCTCTTGCATTCTGTCTTAATGTTTTGCCGTCTGAGATTTCTAACGAATTTTACAGGGACAAAACGGCAGCCATTTTGAACCAAAGCCGGTTCTACCTCCTCTGCCGAATAAATGTGACTGGGAAATCGAACCTTCAGAGCTTGACTTCTCTAATTCTATGATCATTGGGAAGGTCCGGTTCTGGTATCTTGAGATTACTATTGTACATAATGTCAATATTTTCATAATTACTCTTTGTGAAGCAAAGACATGTTCCATTATCTTTACTCTCTTTTTCCTGAGGTGTCATCTTTATATCAGTAATATAGGCTTACATTTTGTGGTCATTTACCGGAAACAAAATTTGGCATTTCCTCAAAATCTACCCAAAAGCTGTATCACTGATGTTACCTTATCCTGGTAGGGTTCTTTTGGTGAGATTTTGAGAGCCTATTGGCGTGGAACACCAGTTGCAGTAAAACGCATTTTGCCCTCCCTTTCAGATGATAGATTGGTGATGTAAGTTCTTTACTTGAATAGTGTTCTTTCAATTGCGACTGTCTAGGAATAAAGCTTCATATATTGTCCTACATGTATAATTTATATTCTACATATTCATTCTTTCTTCCATCATTAACTCCAATCAAGGATCAAACCTAGATTAGCATTAGGTATCTAATTCGAAAGGCATAGAATCAATTTTTTTTCCTTCTTTTTGTAGAAAATGCTCTGGCAGATTGACAGCTTTTACCTTTATCAAATAGAGAGGCATTTGAGACTTATATATATATATATATATTAATGTTCTATAGAAGTACACGCTTTTTGAGACTTATAATTTTATAATTGGTGTAGCTCACTGACATGTCTTCTGTTTCATGATTCAGACAGGACTTCAGGCACGAGGTTAATTTACTAGTGAAGCTTCGCCACCCAAATATAGTCCAATTTCTTGGAGCTGTCACAGAGAAGAAACCCCTTATGTTGATTACTGAATATTTACGAGGGGTACCTGACTTGTTTGATGTTTGCTGGTGCTTGGAGATCAACTATAAAATGTTAGCTTAATCATAGTATTCCTCTAATATTGCAGGGTGATCTCCACCAGTACCTTAAGGAAAAAGGTGCACTTAGCCCCTCAACAGCCATAAACTTCGCCTTGGACATAGCCAGGTATGTGTTTTAAGGTTTTATATTGACAACGCTGGGAGAGATGTGAAACTTTCCCCTAAGAATGTACATGTTTTTTTTCTTTGTTTGTTTGTTTGTCTATTTTTTGGGTTAGATCCTCACTATTAGATATCGATTTCCATATTTGATTAGTTTTGGTGAAATTTACAATTTGCATACATGTGAAAGGCTACACCACTGTTCTGATATCACAGTATATGTATTTCCTTCTTCTTTGGATATTTTATGGGGTTACAGTAAAAATGCACAGTTTGTACTGATCCTACTTTTTCATTAATTCTTAAGATAGAATGCACATACTTGTACTTTATTTGGCTGCCATTGAATAGTAATTTGCTTCTTCATTTTCCTGATATTATTGCTATGAGGAATGTATATAGGCCTAAAAGGTTTGAGGAATGTATTTAGGCCTAAAAGGTTTCTGTATCCTGATCTTGGGCACACAGAATTACCTAATCCAGCCTTTTTGCTAACTTGAATCCTGTATAACTTCTGTGACAGAGGAATGGCTTATCTTCACAACGAGCCAGATGTTATCGTTCATCGAGACCTAAAACCAAGGTGTGTTTCTTCTACAAAAGGTTCAACCTTGCAAATGAATTGTGTGATTCTCCACTACATAACAATGTGTTTGAAATGCCATTCTAATACAGCTTTAGACTTACCCACAAAAGGAGTCATTTCTCATCATCTCATTTTCTTGCTACCTATGGTGAGGATAATTAGCATTTTCTTTTTCAACTTGTTAATATTTGTTACCCAATGACAGGAATGTTCTCTTAGTCAACTCGAGCGCAGACCATTTGAAAGTTGGTGATTTTGGATTAAGCAAGCTCATCAAGGTGCAGAATTCCCATGATGTATACAAAATGACTGGCGAGACAGGAAGCTGTAAGTGCATTTTGTAAAATTCATTCAAATAGAATCCATTCTTTTACTTATTTTTGTTTTATGATTTTTGAAACAAAAAAAAGACCGGTATATGGCTCCTGAAGTTTTCAAGCACCGGAAATACGATAAGAAGGTTGACGTTTTCTCTTTTGCAATGATACTTTATGAGGTAAGTTTTGGTCTTTACAAGATAAGAAAAAATACGATAAGAAGGTTGACGTTTTCTCTTTTGCAATGATACTTTATGAGGTAAGTTTTGGTCTTTACAAGATAAG
>JAOQMQ010000001.1:1522667-1535262 GCA_027563845.1 Erythroxylum subrotundum | reverse complement strand
AAAATAATGAAGTGTTTGAAATGGGTTGTAATGCATTATGTTCTTCACTGCAGATGCTTGAAGGAGAACCACCACTTGCAAACTATGAGCCTTACGAAGCAGCCAAGTATGCGGCTGAAGGACACAGGCCAACTTTTCGTGCCAAGGGGTTCATTCCTGAGCTGAGGGAGTAAGTAATTTGAAAGTGTTTTGAATTTGTCTGATGGCTTATAGTTTAAACTTCCCCTGAATTGTAAGGCTTGTGAGGAAGATACCCAATTTCTTTTTGTCATCATGAACAATACAAGTATGATGCCCTGCTAGAGCATGAACAAATTTTCAGTCACCAAAGAAATTTTGAATCGATTACTGATGAAAAACATTTGTCACTCGAATAAAAAGGGCTATCTTTATAATCTTTGAAAGATAGCAGCCATACTGCACCTTAAGAGAGACACCTGTTTCAAAAGAGTTCTAAATATGTTGCATTCCCTTAAAAGTTGCAATGCCTTTATCATTTTAAGTTCCTATGTTAGTTTGGTTGTTAAACAACTTATATAAGCATTTCATGTATAGGAAAAATTTTCCTTTTCTTGATGCATATTCATAATATGTAATATATGCCTGTGTATAGTAGCATTATCAGACACCAAATTTCTGTACCTAACAATGTTTCTTTTTTTTCTTGTGATTCTTTACAGATTGACAGAACAGTGTTGGGCTCCTGATATGAACAGAAGACCTTCGTTCTTGGATATTCTCAAGAGACTTGAAAAGATTAAGGATATTTTACCAGGAGATCATTCCTGGAATATATTCAACGCATAAGTCTGAAAGCGGTGACATGAACTATATTGAAGTACATGCCATTCTTTCTGGTCATTTCCCGCATCTGAAATTGGTGCTGGTTCTGTGAATATATTTGACAAAGTTTGTGAGAATGCTTCTTCCCCCTATTTCCTCACTTAATGTTCTGGACTTACCGTGGTCGGCCCGTCAATGGGTAGTCTTTCTATATTTTATCTCAAGGTAACCTGTCAAAAATTTTTGTTCAAGAAGGCATTAGTATGAATTTCTGTCATCTTCTTTTTCGTTAAGCATATTCTTCACAGATATCTTTTCTGTTAACCTGTGACTCGCTTAAATCTGGAATAGACAACATGCACAGCTTTTAAGTTCCTAATTGTGTTTTTCTTGTAAGCATTAGATGTCAATTTATAGCCATCTGATTCCTTTTTGTGGATTGATCATTCCAGAACAATTGCTAGTTTGTTTCTGATTATGAATGAAATCGAGTTTATTTCTGAACTTAGTTTCACAACTGTTCTTAACAAGTTGGAGAATACTTGCTGTTTGAATAGTATTCCATTAGTAAGTTTAGTTGAATGTGAGTGGATAGGTGCCAAACTATCCCAAGGCCATCTCCTGGCAGAGCACCTCTAGGGATTATGGTTTCGTTAGCTAAATTGCCATTCTGTTGTCCTTTGACTGGTTTAGGTAGCTGAGACTAATTTCTTCTCCACCCCTCCTCTTAATGGAATTCAAACATTAGCATGACCAACGTAACTTCTTGACCATCAAATAGATACATCGAACTTGAATCTTGTAACCTATTCTCCAAGGGGATCAAATCTGCTGTGCCCAATTCCGATTCCCAGGGCACAAGGTGGCTCTGGGAATCGGGCACAGCCACCCCGTGCCCTTCTCCAAGTTAGGTAGATGGCTTAAGAACACACGTTTTTTGCTCACCTTTGATTATGCTTCGCAAACCATCCTATAATAAGCTTCATTGACAAACTAATGCCTTTAAATAGGGTTGGCAAACTAGTCTGATTCAAGTTGAATGGATTTTAGATTGGGTTAACCCTTGGGAGAGCCAAAACGAATTGGCTCAAAGCCAGTTCGGCCAAACTTCAAAACGGTGTCATCTTGATAAAACGCCGGATAGTGTCAGGGACAGAAATGAATGACAAGAAATAAATATTGTCATCCCATGCAACTGAAACAATTTGGAACTTCAGTATGCACAGAGGACTAGACCATGGATCTTGGTTAAGGATTAGATGAAGAATTACAAGAATGTGTCCCATCCAAAGGGAACATGCCAAACAAGATGGTCTTTGAGTTTCATTTAGTATTTAATTGTCTCTGTCACAATTATATCTCATTTTGTGTAACAATCCAAAAAACCCGAAAAGAAACTCTGCTAGTTGTCCAAAACAAAACTCATATCAGCTTCTTTTTCTCAAAAAAGGTCTTCAAATGCCATACTTGCATGCCTGCAACTGATAAGCAAATAAGAAGTGAAAGAAAACTTAACCAGCCCATTCTCGAGTTCGTTGCTCGGTTCAACTCTTGCATTTCTTCTTCCCTGAAACATGCATTAAGCATGAGTTAGAGAACTCATATGAAAAAAAAAAATAAAGCTATTAGAATTGTGTAATGGAATTCATCTTTCATCTTTCACCTTTCCCGAAGATAATACATCTCATCCTGAATTCCTATTACACTATCATACAACTTCTTCAACTCTAGCTCCATTGCCTGATATTCAAGACAAGTCAGAAATTTCAGATAAAGTACTAAGACAGTGCATCATTTACTGATTACATATTCAAATACAATGTTAACTTGTGTGAAAGAATCGAAGATTGTCGTAAAACCTGCTTAGAGATAATCGAAGAACGAGAATGGATAAAAAGTTTTGCATCTTTTCCTAGCAATTCCTAGGAGATCACTTTCTTCAACCTTATGATCTGGTTTCCTTATTTTTTGGTTCAAATCATCCTCCACAAATACTTTGTGTTCTATACGAAAAATATCACACCAAATCCATTCACAGATTCATAACTAAAATTCCTGAGGCAAACTGAAGAACTGCAGCACCAATTCTGATTAACGTTTCGATCACCCGAAAATGTTACTCAACTACTTGTTCAAGTTCCCTTAATCTAAACAACTTAATTCTGACTTCAAGTGTATCATGCTCATCAAACAAATTCTTCTTGGTTATGTTTTGATCACAAAATTAAAACACCGGTTAACTTCACTTCTTCAAAGAAAGGTATTGAGATGCCTGACATTCCAAAAGGTTTTAACCCTAAGTTGCTAAACTAACACAAAGCAGCTCTATGTACAGTACACTACCCAATTCATTCAGAAGATCCTATTGAATCTAAAACATCAAACTTTGAACAACCGACTGCATCATATTCACATTGAAATCGTAGATTTCCAATTTGATGCATGAACACTAACCCCTCATCTTCACTTCCAAGCTCAGGAAATCAAAGCTTCCTCAAAAGTTTAAGCTATTTCAGTATAATCTGAACCAGAAGTTCTAACTAATCAGATTATCACCCTCAAATCAAACTCGATCTAGATGACAAGTCCAAAGTCGAAACAACCTCGAAGTATGAAACTTAATCTAAGCAAGAAACAACACCAGAGCATAATCAACTTACTTCAACGGACCCTTTCTTAGCAACACTAGTCCAGTCTTTAGCAGCAACACCGGACCTCCAATCAAACTCCACCGTCATCGTCGTTGCCGGTGTATGATCCTCCGCAAAGAAACAAGCCGCATAATCCCCAGCTTCCGCCGTCGTGAAAGCAAACTCCCCAGAGCCAACTTTAGTGGCCTCGTGGTAACTACTCCCGTAACTCGACGTCACCTAACGAGCAGAAACCAACAATAACATCAAATCAAACACACCAAAAAAAACCCCAATAAAGTTTGGATCTTTAATACATCTACTGTGCAACCGATGTGTAGAGTTAGTTACCTTGACAGTGACTTTGTTGGACTCCGGCAAAGGCTGGTCGCCGTTGGGATTGACGACGGAGTACTTTCCAACAGTCAAAGAATTGCTTTTGATTTCTTCAGATATGCACTTGGCGTGTCCAGATTCTATGTCGAAGCGTAAAGAATCCGATACAGTCGATAAAACCCACAAGGCCGTTGCGATTACAAGCAAGAACAACCTTATTCTAGTTGCAATCATGGCGGTTTTAGTGAGTTTTGTATCAGTTTATCGGTTATGTCTTGTAGGAGAGAAGAGGGTTTGTTTGTGCTGTCGAGTTTGGGACTTGAAGTCGAGTTTGAGACTTCTTGAAGACATGCAGATAAAGGTCAAAAGGTTTCTCGACAATTGTCAGCTTCTGATTGGATGAAACACGTTTTGTATCTCTGCATAGTTTAGTTAAATTGTGAGTAATTTTAAATTCGGAGAGAATCTATTACAAAAACTTGAAGTTTCGATATACATATTTATATCTTTTAAAGTTTTTCTATTCATTAATAAAAATATATAAATATTTAATTATTTATTAAATAAAATAATATTCATAAAATTTAAATTAAATATAAAACTTTTTAAATATTATGCAAAATAATAATAAAAATTCATAAGAATACAAATAAATAATTATATCATTTTATTATTTTAATAAGAGCTAATTAATAAGGGTTAATTACTAAAAAAACTCATACTTTCTTTGATTTTTCAATTATAGTTCAAACTTTAAAAAATAGTAACAAAGTGTTCAAACTTTTAATTTATTTCAATTCTAGCCCGATGTTAGTCTCGCCGTTATCTATATTGATGTGGCATAACCGCTTGTCGACACTCCTCACTAATCAAACACCTCAGTTGGTTTAGGAGAAGATTGTTTGATTAGCGAAACGACGTCGTTTTGTTTTGATAGTAAAATGACACGGTTTCAATTAAAATCAGATGTCCCTCCTTTCTTCCTCTTTTAGCCATCTCTTTTCTGTCGATTAACGCTTAAAACTCTTACTCTAAAATCCCGAATCTGTAACCTAAAATCGCCCAACGTTCATAAGAGAGTGAATTCGTGCGTTGGCGCTTCTTCTATCACAAAGTTATTTTCTCCATCAGACCAACAAGCGTTTTCTTTGATTTCATGCGTGGGTGCTTCAAAAGAGAGTGATTTTGTCGTCGGGTAAAAACTGAAAATTTCGTCGTTGGAAGTTTGTGGCGTCAAATGAGGTACGATTAATCCTCTCTCTCTATTGTTCTTTCCACTTTGATTCGGTTTTTGTATGAAATGGTGTGTTGTACTTGGATTTCAACTCCGACTAAGGTATGAAATGGTGTGTTGTTGTACTATGGCTCAAATAGGATCGTGCTAGGTTTCTGAAAGCACAAATCTAATTTGTTGCAATAGGGTTTCAAATTGAATTTGTGCTTTTAGAAAATTAACTTGTATTGTGCTAGGGTACTAGGGCTTCAAATTGGATCGTGCTAGGGTACAATTTGTTTGTTATTGAAAAGAATGATTGACTTATATATGTACATAGCAAATTGAACAGTAAAAACCTTGAATACTCCTACATTTGGTTTTCAGTATGAAATACAAGTCGAATAAAAAAAATCAAAGTGACTGAATGCATGATAGTCGATTCATACTTTGTTTTGTGTTGTATGTAGAATATATACATCTTGGTAATTACTGAAAAATATGACATTACATAGTCTATAACTTAAATATTCAATTATGTGATACTTCATCCTGATTTGCAGGGAAGAAGCTTCCTTTCCTTCATTTTGTAAATATAATGGTAGTTTAGCTAAAATCTTAATGTTAGGGATATTTTTTGTTGGGGATATTTTTCGTTGGGTATGCACCTAGTATATATTTCACATAGGAAAAGTGTCAAGGTGTTGTTAATTGATTCAAAGGTACTATTTATTGTTCTTTTGATAGTGTAGCAAAAGCTAGAAGGATATATTCGCAATTTTGTGAAGAGAAAGCATTATGTTCAGCCGTAAAATAACAGTAATATATATTATTTGTTATATATGATAATTTAATTGGATTCAAATATAATTAATATTGATATTTCTATAGATAATTCATATGTTGAATATTAATTGCCCCAATTGTAATGTCTTGATGAAGTTATAGATTTTAAATGCTAAGCCTAACATTGGCTAACATTTTTATAAGTGTGTTAATACGAAAGTAAGTTGTTCAATTATTGTTTGTAGCAATGCTAATAGTATAAACTAATATTAATCAATATTCAAATTGAAGGTCTCTTGTAGGTACTTGGTATTTGTGAAAGAGATGAAAGTTTGTTTTTGTCATAAAATATGTAAAACAAATTCTATGTTAAGGTAAGAGTCTTATTCGGAAGATATATTGTTGTTCACAAGAAGTAAGTATGTGTAAAAATTTATGTGCATAATGCAAATTTGTCATAAGTCCTAACATTTGTGTTTATATCTTTATTTTATAGGTCCCATGTGATTTCATAGCTTGGTCGTTGGATGTAAGTACAAGAAAATGGAGACATTGTAATAATTAGAAGAGCAAATGTAACTATTATGTTTATTGAGACTCTTTTTATCATTTATTCAATCACCTGCCACTTTAATTTTCAGTTGTAAGCTTTTCAAGTTGTTAAGGAAAATGTAATTGTTACAAGGTTTTACATTGTAGAAGTAATTGCAATTATTACAAAATTTCATCTATTAATTATAATTACATTTGTATCATTCATAATTATTTATCCTCTAGTAGTTACAATGAAGAGTTATGTTCTATCTTTGTCAATTGACCATTGTTAATTTTTAGAATATGCGTATATTACATTAAGAATGAAAAATAGGAGACTGAAAGAGCTAAAATTCTTGAATATGAAATATATTTGCAAAAAGAGAAATGTATTGAATTCCATATATAATAAATATATCTAAATGGAAATTATAAACTCTAATATATGCTCTTATAAACAATGATATGATTAGCGTTCAAAGGAAAAAGAATAGTGAAAAAAACGTGGTTGGCAAGGACAACAATGTTGAAGAGTAACGAATCGGAAAAAGACAACAATCATGTACAAGAACAATAAAGCTAATATCATTTTTAAAGAGTAAATTACAGAGTAAGATCAAACAATCAAATAAATAGGTTACAGTCACTGACATTATTCATCAAACTGAAACAAGATCCAAAAATATTGGTTTCTCCAAATGGTTCTAACTTCTAAAGCTCCATATTCAAAAACATGCCTTTGTCTTCCAACTTTCTTAGATAGATTGGTGTACAATCAACTCCAGCTCCAAAGGCTTAATCCAGGGACTTCTGCAGTGCTTGATCACTCACACCATCCTTACATAAACACAAACTAAAAGAAATTTAGAAGTATGATTCAGCTTAAAAAAGATGTCATCAAGATCAAATACACACAAACATAAAGGAACTATCAATTGTTTCAGCAAAAGCATACAAATGAAAAGAGTAAGAAAAACTTTTCATCCAAATGTCATACAAAAACTAGACCATAATCATTCAACAAATTACTTCAATAGCCATTGAGGGCCAAAAAAACCAGTAAATACATTAAACCAGTCATGACTGAAGCAAGATTCTATGAGAAATCAAGAGCAATGCATCATCAACAACAAAAACAATGAATAATTAAATCTTCCTGCAATATATATGTATAGTTTGGATCTATCACAGAACCATCAAACCTTGTTTTGATTCTACCATTTGTCTAATGATTCAGGATCAATACGTGTATATGTTTGAACTTTAGCAGGCAATCTTCCTTCTACTCTTTTTCATTGTTACACATTTTCATATTTCTTACACCAAAATTGACAATGAAAGTCTCTTAGGTGTAGTTAACATTCAACTTGATCCAACTTTAAGTCGAGATTGTAAAGAGTTGGATCATTTCTCATTCATTTCTAATGCTAGTTAGTTCTTTTAAGAGCCTTCTAATGTAAGAGGTTGAAAGCAAAATTGCTATATACCCAAAAAACAAAAACATAGGGAGTAAAAGAGCTAACTTTGAATAAGGTAATGAAGCAATACTCACCAACTATGAAGATTTCCTATTAGCAGATCTTTTAGCCATTAGTTTGATCCTTCTCTTAGGTTGAGTTGTATTAGCAGGTGTACTTTGGGATGCTTGTGTTGCTGTTGCGTTAGTATTGGGAGGTTGTAACACTTATTATTAACCCTCACCCATCTATGAAGTATAAACAACCAGTTATGTAAATACTATCATCTTCCTTATAATTACATATAAGTAGTATAAACATGAATTTAAATGACTTACTGTAAATTAAGTATTCCCAGAAACTCCCCAAATGTTACTTTGTATCCTCTACGTGCCTATAAAAACAAAAAGAATTATAATGTTATATAAATTAGAAAAAAACTTAAATTTTATACTTGAAGTTAATTAGCCATCCTTGTCTCTCTTAGTAATATAAAAGATGCAGTATTTGATCTTGTAGATATTGATTATGCAGGTCTACCCACTTGACCGCTACGAATACTGGATGAAGGGGGTTCAGTAGATACTAATTTTGGTGGTCTTCCTCTGTTTCACTGCATTATACACATTGAAGATAAACATAAAGTTAATAATACTTGATGCATAACAATACATTTGTTACACAACTGAAATATCTACCTTAACAATTTCATGTTGGCTTGGAGGTTGATTCTTATTTTTGCATCCTCTTATATTGTGGTCAATTTCTTGGCAATGATGGCATCTCATAACTACTCCAACCTTAGTCAATTTGTTAGGATTGCGTGGTTCTCCAGTGTGATCCCTTTTTCTTGCCTTTGTTGATCTTCCAGACATCTTCTTAATCAGTGGAGGTAATATTGGTTGAAGATTTTCAGTCTTTGGCCAAAACTTAGGACTACTAATGAGTTCCATAGTAAACCAGTAAGTCTTCAAATAAGAATCACTCTTACAACATTGATTCACATAAGCATCGATATCCTCCCTCTAATAAGATATACAAGTCACAACATGTTTACTTGAAATCCCGATTAAATCCTATAGTCTACATTGACAAGTTCGTGCTTGCAAGTCAACGATGTACTTATCCTCAAATATACTAACTTCAAATTTCAGATTCCTATTTGTCCTGAGCATACAATATCTTGCATCCTATTGTGCTACCTCTATTTTCTTCCTTACTCTAGGACAAATCTCATTTATGCACTTCATTATCATATCCCTTTTTTCATGTATCTAAGTCATTAAAGAAACTTAAATTTCTTCTAACATACAGATCAAGCTTTTGGTACGAGCTTCACAAATGAATCCATTAAACATCTCTGAAATATTGTTATGTACTATTTCACACTTCAGTCTTGTGCTCACAAAGGGCTTCACAAATGCGTCCAGATTCCTACTTTTAAAATCCCCATAAGCCTTCACTGACAAACTCTTCAACTCCTCCATTACCTCATCGAAATCAACTTGTATTGTGCAATTCACCTCTTTCCAAAATAAAGTCCTATACGTGTGCCCTTTATGAACACTAAACCAGTTTGCATACACATGACAAGCACATTTTCTATGTTCAGCTTCTGGAAACAAGTTCTTTAATGCTTTCACTAAACCCTATAAAACAAATAGTTACATAAATTAATTAAGTGTTGATCACATAAATAAATGAACATAAGATATATGGATATTTAAAGTTTACCTTTTACTAATCGTTTACGAAAGTCCATGAATTGCCACTTATGGAGATCTTCAACAAGAATGCTCAAAACCCAATTCCATGATTGTTAGTTTTCTCCCTCAACTACAGCCTAGCATATAAGAAACATCTAATTGTTTCCGTCATGACCAACAACAGATAATAATGCACCATCAAGAAAAGTCTTCAGAAAACATCCATCTAACCCAATAATCTTTCTGTATCCACTAAGAAAACCATACTTCAAAGCACTAAAACCCACATAAAATCTTTTGAACATTGGTCTCCCGGTTTGTTCATCAAAATCACATTCAATAATAAACTTTCCATCTTTGTCAGCTTGCATTAACTCATGTCCGTAAGACCATAACTTTGCATAATGACCTTCCATTGATCCCCGAAGCATAGTAATTGCTTCCCACTTAGCCCTATAACATTGGATTTTAGTGACCTTTAATGCGTATTTTGATTGAAGATCATCCATCATTTCACTAATAGGCTAATTGGGGTTCCTCCTGAACTTGTGTATGAATTCATTCGCAATCCATTTCTGGCTAGCTTGATTATTCCTCTGCACTTTACTCCAGGTATGAGTGTTTTCGACTCTCTACACAACAAATATTTTCTCATTTCTAATTCAGCTAGCATGCACCGGAAAAGGACAATGTGCATCACAAACTGCTTCCATTTGTACACCAGATCTCACCATTGAAACATTATACCCATTTGTAATTACATATTTTCTTATAGCTTTCGTCAATTGCTTCTCGTCCTTGAACTTCATTCCAATTTCAAACTTAAATCTATCATTTCAACTTTTGGATTAAAACTAATGTATTTCTTCTTTGGTATCGATGCTTCATCATCACTAAGAACTGGTGATTAAATTTCATTATCACTGTCATCATAATCACTATTTGCACAATGTGAACTTCCTTTTGCTCTTCCAGTATCATTCAAATGATCACCAACTTCATTGAAATTGTTTTCAATTCCACCGACACCATCGACAACATTGTCGAATTCAAACCCACTTTATGAAGTCTTCGCACTCCTCCTCTCATTTGTTCTAGCATTAACATATTCTTCATTGTCAGGTCCAAAGAACTCCTCATCAACTAAATCATCACCAAAATCATTATCCTACATAACAATGAAGTCCTCATCTTGCGCCATTTCAACTTGGAACAACCCCTCATCTTGCTTCAATTCATCATAAAAATTTGACTCCTCACCATCTGTCGCAGGATTCTCATAACCATGATCATAGTATATTTAAACATTCTGACAATTCAATTCTTCCTTTTTTTTAATCATATCCAACATGTCCCTGTCATGGTTTAAGCCTAACTCCATCAAGCTTCTAATGGACTCATGTGGAAATTTGTAAAATATAGAGATTACTCTATGCCCTCTATCTTCGAAAATCCCTTTGTTCTAGCATGCTTAGTTCATCAATACCCATATTCTTTTTTTCTTGTAATCTTATCCCCAACATATTTAATTTCCTATCTTTCAAACACTCCACCATAATGAAATTCAAAATTGATCAACATTTGTAAAGGCAAACTGTGACTAAATACAAAATGATAAATATTACAAGAAGAAAAAAAATAACAACTAAGAAGAAAAAAAGAAGCAACAACTAAGATGATTCACTTTTATCCCATTAACTAACAGTGCACAAAAATAGGTTAGTATGATTGCATCAGAATAATACACTTACATTTTCAGATGTAAGGAGCTTCATAAAAGGCTAGTACTACATCAAAATAATACAAACTGAAATGTTAGAAAGGCATAAGAAACATACCTTTACAAATTTCCTAAATTTTTTCACAATACTTCACAACTTAGCAGCCTCACTAACTGAAACGATCATAAGTAAGTCATTTTGAGGATGTACCATTTTAAAAAAAGAATGTATCCATAACATACAAATAAGAAACTACACTAAAAAATTTGAGACTAACAAAATGGAATGCATTCGGTAATTACCAAATGGAATGCATTCAGTAATTACCAAATGGATTGCAAGTTGAACCAAATATTAAATATTAGAGCATAGAACAATAGAAATCATATTTTTCAGTAATTACCAAGATGTATATATTCTGCATACAACACAAAACAAAGTATGAATCGACCATCATGCATTCAGTTACTCTGATTTTTTTATTCGACTTGCATTTCATACTGAAAACCAAGTGTAGGAGTATTCAAGGTTTCCATTGTTCAATTTGCTATGTACACATACAAGTTAATCCTCGTTTTCAATAACAAACGAATCGTAACCTAGCAGAATCCAATTTGAAACCCTAATACCCTAGCACAATACAAGTCAATTTTTTGGAAGCACAATTCTAATTTGAAACCCTAATACCCTAGCATAATACAAGTCAATTTTTTCGAAGCATAAATCTAATTTGAAACCCTAGTACAACAAATTAGATTTGTGCTTTCAGAACACCAGCACAATTTAATTTGAAATCCTAGTACAACAACACACACATTTCATACCCTATTCGGAGTTGAAACCTTAGTACAATAACACATCATTTCATACAAAAACCGAATCAGAGTGGAAAGAACAATAGAGAGAGCGGATCAATCGTATATCCGGCACCATATAAGAAGCCTGGCGATGAAATCTTCAGTTTTTACCTAATGACGAAGTCACTCTCTTATGAAGCACCCACGCATGAAATCACAGAGAACGCTTGTTGGTTTGATGGAGCAAATAACTTTGCGATAAAAGAAGCACCAACACACGAATTCACTCTCTTATAAACGTTGGGGGATTTTAGATTACAGATTAGGAATTTCAGAGTAAGAGTTTTAAGCGTTGATCAATAAAGAAGAGACGGATAAGAGAGGGAGAAGGGAGGGACATCTGATTTTAGTTGAAAGGAGGTTGTTTTACTATCAAAGTGAAACGTGGTTGTTTTCGTTTCGCTAATCAAACAATCTTCTCCTAAAGCAGCTGAGTGTAGGAAAATCCCGGTGCGTGTATCACATACACACGGTGCGGAAAACAAAAAAAATTTATTCCGGGACCTTCCCGAAGTCCAGGATCTATGTATCTATACAAAGAAATACCATAATTCTCAAACCACAACGACCAA
>JAOQMQ010000001.1:1497665-1522567 GCA_027563845.1 Erythroxylum subrotundum | reverse complement strand
TTTATTCATAAAGTCTGTACACAACTTTGTACAAAACGCGCTAAAGGCGATTGCCTTTAGGGCACTACTCTAACACTGAGGTGTCTGATTAGTGGGGGGCGTCAACACGTGGCTGTGTCACGTTAGCACAGATAACGGTGAGACTAACGTCTGGCTAGAATTGAAAAATTTGAAAGTTTGAGCATCTTATTGCTACTTTTTAAAGTTCCATATATAATTGAAAAATTAAAGAAAAATTTGACTTTTTTTTAGTAATTAACCCAATTAATAAATATTTTTATGAATATCAATTATTTCAATATAACCATCATTTTTTAATTTTCATTATTAGTAAAATCACTATTTTATATAAATTCTATTTTTTTGAAAAATATTATAATTACTTATGTGAAATCAATTAATCTAATTCTTAAAAATAGTAAAATAATTTGATTGGAATATAAATTGAACTACTATATTTTTAATTAAATTAAATTCAAGTTTCATATATCAAAATGAGGGTGAATCTTAGAGTAACCAGTAAAGGTTGCTCTGTTGTGACCAGAAGGTCAAAGATTCATTTTATGAAACAACCTATTTGTAAAAAAAATGCAAAGAAAATGTTACGTATATTGATGTCCCAACACCTTGGTAAAGCAGAGAAGCCTTGTACAATGGGATACACTTGTGTTTGTGTTTAAGTGAATAGAAAATTTAACGGAATTAATTTCTTGTTAATTAAATATTATGTCAATATTGACATGACATTCTTTTTTTTTTTTAACAAAAAATGAGCCTCAGTATCACGTAGCAAGTGAGATTTATTTTCAGAAATTTATAAAAAAGTATATCTCTTTGTCATGTATCAAATGAGACCAATAAAAGTAGGTCTTACTATCACATAATAGTATAGTTCACTTTCTGGTTAATTTAAAAACATGTGACAATACGGTCTACTTTACTAAAAATCATAACTTATATTAACAAAATCAAGTACATTAAGAAGATTGAAATTCTGAACTAATTCAATTTTGTCTTATAATACCTTATTGTTAAATCAGCTTAAGCATTTCATTATTGGCCAAAAGAAAAGTTTTCTTTTTAGTGATCAAATGAACTCTTACTTTGACCATTTTAAGAAATAAAATAAGCAATGGGAAATTGATTGAAGATAGTTAACATATGTTTGTTTCCATTTTAGTTTAAGTGAAAAAAATATGTTTGTTTGATTTTCTAGTTTTTATCTTTTGATTGTGGTTTTTTCTATTTTTTAAAACTTATAAAATTAAATTTTGTTTTATGCTTTTATCTAATTATCTAATATTAATTAATAATAAGAGTTATGATTAATATAATATAATACAACTATACTTTAATTTTTATAATTGCTTTAAATTTTATTTTTAAAATTAAAATTTTTAATTTTAATAAATATACCTTAAGTTTAAAATATGTTAATTGTATCGATTTCAAATTAATATATATATATATATATAATTAATTAATTAATTTTAATTTATAAATAATTATTAATTATTAAAGTATTTATTTGACTAAAATGTAGTAGATTTTTTAATAATAGTTTAATAAATATTAAATAAATATTATTTATTTATCTTTAAATTTTGACACTAATAACTAAATAGGTTTTTACTTTTATTTTTAAAATAAAAACAAAAAAGAAACGAAAATTAAAATTCATAATCAAAAAATAAAAGTAAAATCAATTGCTACTTTAGCTTATAATAAATTTAATAATGTAAAGAGTATAACATAAAAGTGGGCACACGTATTTTTGTGTTATATATATAAAAATAAAATTACATGACATGAATGCATTTTTTGTGATGGAAAATTAGAAGATAGAAGATTCATATTGATTGCACGTGTCCGCCCCTATCACATGCATCAAAGCTTGGCCTAACACCTCCCATGCAAATAATTATTGAGGTCGGTCGACTTTAGCCTATGTATAAAGACCATATCTATTATGATAAGATCGTATAGTTTTACGTTTTGATTTCAATTTTTTTTTTCGTTTTCAATTTGTTCTTTCGACATTCTTACTTTTTGATTTTTAGATTATATAGCTCTGACACCCTCACATTAAGAGTATAAGGAGAACTAACTAAAAACGAAGAGCTTACTGGTATAGTACGTTGTAATGCGATAGTAGTTTGGGGCGTTAGAAGAACAAACAGAAAACAAATAGCTAAGAGCATTGGGAGAACAACAGATAGCATCGAGCTAGAGTTGAATAAACTTAAAATTTTAATGATTTTATTGTCATTTTTAAAGTTTGGGCAAGAATTAAATAAATTTGAAAATTTGAAAATTTTATTATTATTTTTTAAAGTTCGTACTATAATTGAAAAATTGACAAAAGTTGAGACTTTTTTTAGTAATTATCCCTATTATTTAATATATTTTATGCTATTTTAAACTTATGTCTATTAAGACTCATTTAACTTTAAAATTTTGAATTACAACTAACAAAAATGTGTAAGTCAGTTCAACCATAAAAATCTTAAAACCATCTAACTTTTTAGTTCGATTTTTAATTTTTCGATTTAATTTACTTATTTTTGGTGTTTTAAGAGGGCACAACCTTAAAAAATACAAACTATCTAAGATAAGTGACTCCTATCAAGTCATGAAAAAGCTACGGTTTGACTGCAGACAGCGGATCAACAAGAAAGTGCAATCCCGGATCAAAAGAATACGCATGATGTGAAAGACAATCTGTCACAAAGTTCCCTTCACGATGAATATGAGCAAACTGAACGGTGTCGAAACGAGTAGAGAGTAGGCGAATCTGATGCACAAGCGTAGCACAGTTGGCACTCATCTCGGCCTTCCCCACAATCTTATCGATAACAATAGCATTATCGGATTCCACAAAGAGCTTACGAATATCCAAAGAAATAGCATATTGCAGTCCTTGTAAAATACTCTAAGTCTCAACACGAAGAATCGGACAGCGACCAATATGCGACACAAACCCTCCTAGCTAGTTCCCACTAAAATCACGATAAACACCTCCACTAAAAGCGTTGCACGCATTACCCAAAACTGAAGCATCACAATTAAGCTTATGAAAACCGATTTGATTTACTTTAATAACTCTTATTGTTAAAAAACGATCAATTTATTAATTACTATGTCAATTTTCATAAACTAATAAATTCTTATAAACTAAAATAAATTAATTGATTTTTATTTAACAATCTCTTTTTTTATTTAAACTTCAAATATTTCGATAAATAAAAACAATCTCCTTTGGTCATATTTCAAATACACATATTTCCTTATAATTTATCAAAATCTTTCTATATATTTAAACTTCAAGAATGAAACCAACTCAACCTAAATAAATAAGCATATAAATGATTTTTGAACGAGTTTATAGATTTATTTCAAAATTTTAAAAAATCATAACTGAATATTTAAAAAAAATCTGATTTCTTCTTAGACGTGAGAATCAATCAAATACGCCACTTAGAGCATAAACTTGAATATGTAAATATTTATAAATATAAATATGTACATAAAAAATATATAAAGTTATATAGTTGATCAAATAAAACTAAGTAAATATTTATTACCATCAAAAGCAATGTTTTACAAACTGACCGCTTAGACCGGTTTAATAGTTAAAAAATTAGTTAATTTTTATAAACTAAAATAATTCGGTTAATAATCATTCTCTTTTTTTTTATTAAAATTCAAATTTTTTATAAGTAATGACAAATTTTTTTAATTATTTTTTTAAAAATTTATCAATTTTATTTAATCTTTAGTCGATTTTATAATACCGTTTAATATTTTAAACCTTAAATTTCTTCCTTATATTTTCTAAGTAGATGTATTTGAAACATTTTTCTTTGTATTTGAAATTTAGGTTAAAAGAAGGCGAATGATCTCAAATATTACCTTCTTAGATTGTAATAGTGTAATCTAAATTTTGAATTTTGATTATTGATAGGTATAATCTTTTTGGACTATAAAATATTTTCAAATTTATACAATTTTCAAGTAATATTGCAATCTTTCTCTCGATCTTATCATTGATATGCATTGCAAATGGAGATAGATTTAGATCGTAATTTAATTAATAGAAAGTCGCATTTAAAAAGGTTATTAGGCTTTTTATTTTTAATAACATAATTAAAATTATGTATTTAAAATAAAATAACATAAAATATTAGTTAAAAAATTTATATAAATGTTAATTTTCAATTAGTCAAATATTTAAAAATAATTTTTATTCAAATTATCCTGTTTTTAAATTTTAAATAAATAGTCATATTCAATATTCACGATAATAACAATACATCATTTAGTTTTTATCTGAGATCATCCATTGGATCGCCGGCTTTGTTTGTTAATCGATTGATTTTGGTATTTCAATCTGAGAGTTTATTTAATCTCTGAAACAGCAAGAAATGAAGTATTGACGAGAAAAAGAAAGAAAATTGCAAAGGAAAATTAAATAGCTAGAGGAAGAAGATAGAAAGATACAAAGTTTTTCTTTTTCTTGTCTCTGTTTGGTTGGTGAGAAAGCTAAAATCTTGAATTCTTGCACTGTTTTCCCAACCGTAGTCCCTATCACACAACACACACAGCCCCATAACACCCTTTTGCTTGTAAACCCATCCTCTGATTTCAAGTTCCGATTTTTCTCTCCTAATTTTGATTCCCATCCCTCAAATTTAGGTGGCATTTGGGTCTCTTAAGCGAAAAAGATCTCGACTTTTTGTTGATTCTACAATGGGGATTCTTTTTCTGGGGCCTTGATCCCAAAGGGGTCGAGATTTTTGTTTGATTTTCTGGATTTCTTTTATTGAATTCGATGCAGTGGCGATGAAGAGAAGAGCAGAAAAATGGAACTTAGATCTGAGAGTGTACAAGGAAGGTCGGAGAAGATAGGTTCTAGTGTATCGGTGATCCCAAGAACGAGGATACAAGTATGGTTTATAAGCGTTTGCTCAAGTATTCTGCTATGGACCTGCATTATTCAGATTGTTGCTGTTGGGGAGCTTTGGCACCCCAAGTTCATCACCAATATTACTTACAAATTCTCGCAGATTACCACCGATAGCCACCTCCATGTTTCCGTCAGATCGCGGCCGCCCCTTCTTCCTGCAAGTGAGGGGTCGTCTCTGTTTATTTGTGTTTGTCTCTTTTTTTGTTTTATGAATTAGTCGAGATAAATTCTTTCTGTTATCTTGGTGATTTGGGTTTGTAAAAAGAAAATGTGTGGTGGCTGACGTAGTGACAGCGAGGTCTCTACATTTTTTGGAATTTTGAATCTTTTTCTGCTTTTATGCTGTTACTTAAATTCTTGGATTTTCTACAGCTACTGAGTCTCGTTCACGTGGCTTCTAGTCGATGTTGCTTGTTATAAGATCAGGCCATTTGCACGCTATATATGTATATATATGTTGAGTGGGTGGGTTATGCGGGATTACAGGGTGTTCTGCGATGATTGTCATGTGAATACTTGTGCTTGATTTGTGCTCATTAGAAGTGGATAATAAATGGATATGGAATTGACATGAATTGTAAAAGGAAAAGATTCCTTTTTTGGGCAATAGGAGTTCAAATATTTGCATGATTCCTTGGAAGCTCATGAGGTATTAGTTGTCTATTAACTTATATATGGAATCTAGACTAGAGTATCAGACAATATGACCAATGTGACACACACATTTTTCTGTAGATATCTTTTACCTCCATCCATTCATCCTAGGAGATAAATTTTCAATTTCTGCTGTTCTTTGCAGGAAACTATACAAGTCAAGGTTTTCTTAAGGTGTCTTGCAATGGAGGCCTGAATCAAATGCGTGCTGCGGTTTGTACTTCGACTTTTGTTTGATATTCTAAAATTTTCTCAGCTTATTGACTTGATTAGTTTGGCATCTCAGATCTGTGACATGGTTGCTGTTGCTCGACTTTTGAATCTCACTTTGATTGTTCCGGAGCTTGATAAGACATCTTTCTGGGCTGACCCCAGGTACATTTGTTCTTGGCAAGTTAGATCACATTCATGTTTCTAACTTCTTTAATGTTAACCCTTTTAACTCTCACTGCAGTAATTTTGAGGACATTTTCGATGTGCAACATTTCATCAACTCCCTAAGAGATGAAGTTCGGATTGTCAGAAGACTACCTAAGAGGTTTTCTAGGAAATTCAAGTTCAAAATATTTGAGATGCCACCAGTTAGCTGGTCTAATGAAACGTATTACTTGCAACAGGTTTGAATACCTTTGGTTCTTTCTCACTTGGTATTCATTATGTTAAACTAAATGGATTGGGGATGGTAAGATAAAGTTTTAGAATCTTGCATCTTTGAGCTATCTTGGAAATCAATTTCTGCATGGCAATTTGATCTTTTGGCGAATCAATGTGTTACAGTGTTGATTTCTGTTTCTTATGATAATTCTAGTATCTGCTTTTATGTCATGATGCAGATTCTGCCCCTTTTCAGCAAGTTAAAGGTGCTGCATTTCAACAAAACTGATGCACGCTTGGCAAACAATGGGCTGTCAGTTGAATTACAGAAACTCAGATGCCGTGTGAATTTTCAGGCACTAAAATTTACTCCGCAGATTGAAAAATTGGGATACAAATTGGTTCGCATTCTTCAAGATAAGGGGCCATATGTGGCATTGCATTTGAGGTACGAGATGGACATGTTGGCTTTCTCAGGTTGTACTCATGGCTGCACCAATGAAGAAGCTGACGAACTTAAGCGGTTAAGGTTTGTTGACACTTTCAAGTATTCTTATCAAGATGCATTTGTCTTTTCCTAGTCAGTGCCGGTAGAAGATGGGTACCCAATGTTTAAATAGTTGATAGGAAAAATCATAACTAGTCAAATGAAAGTTTTAGCAATCCTATCAAATGATTTGAAAAACTATCAGTCTTGTATAGCCTCTCAAACTTTGTCAAATTTGACCAAATGGCATCATTTAGCCTGTCTTTTTCAGTATCTGCATTGTGCATCGAAGGAGATAAACAAAAAAATTTCTTCGTCCATACTTTTTGTTATCAATCACAATCAAACAGTTGGTCATGATTGATATTGCCTTGCAAATTTAATCAGGTATGCATACCCTTGGTGGAGAGAGAAAGAGATAGTTTCTGAAGAGAGAAGATTGCAAGGGTTGTGCCCCTTAACACCTGAGGAGGCTGCTCTAATATTACAAGCAATGGGTTTTGACAAGGAAACACAAATATATATTGCAGCTGGTGAGATATATGGCAGCGAACGAAGACTTGCAGCTCTAAGAGCTGCATTCCCTCGGATTGTGAGTTGTCAACTCCGTCTTTCAATAATTTGTCATCTTGTGGTGAAATGCTTGTGAATGTGGTATATATTGTAGTATCATTCGGATTTTTTTTCCCAACTGTAGAGAAATGCATTTAACACCTTTTGGAATAATCTCCGGGGTTTTATTTAGTTTTATGTTACAAAAGTAGTTTGGTTTTATCTTGCTTGGGCGCTAGTCATGCCTCTGGATCTCGGTTCTTTTTGTTGTTTCCAGGTGAGGAAAGAGATGCTGTTAGATCAAGTGGAGCTGCAGCAGTTTCAGAATCATTCATCTCAAATGGCTGCACTTGATTTCATGGTGTCAGTATCCAGCAATACTTTCATTCCTACCTATGACGGGAACATGGCAAAGGTAGTTGAAGGTCACCGCAGGTATGCATTCGTATTGTTAACAAGGAGAGAGGTGTCATCGTGTAGAAAAGAAATTTCTGAATCTCTAACCTTAACCTCATTTAGGTATCTTGGGTTCAAAAGGACAATCCAGCTTGATCGCAAGAGACTTGTAACGTTACTGGATTTGCATCAGAATGGGACACTTTCATGGAATGAATTTGCAGTCTCTGTTCGAGAGGCACATGAAAGAAAGATGGGACAGCCAACTCACCGGAGGATTATTCCCGATCGGCCCAAGGAAGAAGATTACTTTTATGCTAATCCTGAAGAGTGCCTTTGCGAAGGGTCAAGCTGTAAAGACTTGCTAGCTATGGCAAACTCAAGTTCTGTAAGGTGATGGCAACAAATTTAAGAGCTCAGCTAGATGTTTCCACCATTTGGTATCCACAACAAGGTCCTCAAATTAACTAGTATATACACAATACACACACAATTGAGATGCTGCAGAAAGGAAGCTACTAAATGTGAATGGTGCCATTTTTCTTTTTTTTTTTTTCTCCCTTTCTTCTCGTGTTGATATAATTATTCATTTAGTTCTATTAAAAAGTTTGTGAAACGATTTTTTCCAGAAAATGCAAGTTACATATCTAGCTCTTCTTTCTTCTTGTGTTCCAAAGCTTATGGTTATGTATAAACCTCTGCCGAACTTAGCTGATCACAAGATGCTGAGGTTTTGAGTATTACAGAAACGCCCATTACTTGAGAACGGACTTCTCACCAAGTCGGTAACTTCAATTCAAGATCAACAAACAAGAAAAACTAAAGCTCTAGCAACAAAAATGGATTCAACGTCAATAGAAAGAATGAATTCTTCCAAAGATATTAGCTTTTCAAAAAATTAAAAGATTGTTCATTTGTTAGTATCGACTGGTTCATTTGTTTCGTCCAATTCCTCCTCAGTTTCCTCCGTCTCCTCCGCCCGCAAGATGGGTTCATAATAATCGGAATGAGCTTCCATGCACTTCTTCAACGCCGAAGTAACCTCAAAGCACTTCTCGACAAGGTCTTCGTTCTTGCTCTCGCTCTCTCGCACGCAGTTTTCCCACGCGACGAACTTGTCCTTACAACCACGGCCCTTCATGAATAAGCAGAACCCGCACTCTCCTTCTTCTTCTTCTTCATCTTCATCAGCTTGATCTTGGCTGTTGTCGTTATTCACTTCAATGGTTTGTTTTCGATTATTTGAGTCATCTGGGGTTTTAGCATCGGAGCCGCTGTCGGTGGGTATTTCCGGTGCTGGAGGGTCGGTGGTTGGCTCTGTCTCCGGGGTTTGGGAGAGAACATTAGGAGTAGGGTTTAAGGGCAAAAACTAACAAGAGTGACTTGAACAATTAACCCTTTATTTATTTTGTTTCCATTTTTAATTTTTCTACACTCTTCAATTCTTTTATTGTTTTATTAATTTTGATTTTTCCTTCAATTCTTTTTCTTTTTTGTCCTTAAATTGTCAATTAATTTTTAATAATTAAAAAATTAAATCAATTTTATTAATTTTAAGAATTTAAAAAACCTACAAATTTTTCTAAAATTTCTTAAACTAAAAAAGGTTATATATTTATATCTTTTACCCTCTTAAATTTTAGGTTAGAACTACAACTTCAACTTAAAATGTTGAATTGGGATTAGTTTTAAATCAAGTTTGATTTTCGCCGAATCTAAGTCGAAGATCATCTTTTTCTTTTTTAGGGTGAACTTTGTAATAAAAAATTACATGTTTAAATTACAGAAACAGTCTCTTTATAAAAATACGAAAAAAAAAATTACGACTTTCCCGCGGGAACCTTATGCTATGAATATGTTATCTTAGACCTTTTTATGATTTTATCATATGATTAGCCAAGCCTAAGCCATTTCTGTTAAGGCCACCTTCAGTGGATGGTAGGAGTTATGTTATTTGAGCTAAAACTAATTGGCAACTGCTGTAGCTGATGAACTCTAAAGTTGAAACAAAAACACGGTTTTGATCTGAAAGTTCTTGAAAACTGTGGAAATGTGTTAATGATTGCTGGAAAATAAGTAATATTTCAAAGACACCCATCAAACTGGGGTAGCTGAGCCTTGTAGTTCCTAAAGCTTTTTGTGTATCTGATAACATTTTCTTCTTGGCAGTTCAGTCGGGAAAGCATGAATTGCTCTCGAACGCAGCATGCAACTCTCCATTATACTGCTCTCCAGGTGTCTTATCAATACAATGTGGCAATATCAGTTGCTTAATCATCCTTATCGGTGTCGGGATCGTAGTAATTGAATGGTAAGGGGACGGACTTGAATGCCCGATACTTGCCAATGTTGTTCAAGTGCTCATTCTCCAACCTGAACGATTATAAACTGTAGTCAGAGCAGCAAATTCATGTCAAGACATCATTAACAACAATGAAATTAAGTGGATACTCAATTGTGGGCCAAGAAACATATGGTCCAGATGCTTATGGACTTGTTTAATAGTTGGATTCCTGTACTAATCAAGGACATGATCGGCATGGTACCTGAAGAAATTCCATATGCCGCGACGAACAATCTCTAGACAAGCTATCAGCATTGAAACTACCACTTTGTGAAGACCCTCCAGATTGAATTCTAATACCAGTTGAAGCCAAGCAATTCTCAGAAGACCATCCAAAACCTGCAATTAGAATGCAGGATCAGTTTTGACTATATGGACTATATGAATCCACTTTCCTTGGAAGATATGTTACCATAGCTGCAAAGTAGACACTTTTGTGTGAAATTATTAGTTTGTCTCTCAGAAAAGGATTCTTTGAGTTCCTTTGCAGGAGTCCCCAATCTTGCACTATATCCCAATACGTAGTCATTATTATTGCAACAGCAGAACTAACCAATGCCAGCACCATCCATGTTCTTCCCTTCTTTAGCTCAAAAGCTGTTCTAACCAGAACTGCAACTATTGTTAAGAAGTATTTTAAAGCATTGTATCCGTGAATCACATCTCTGTCTTCCAACAATCGCCGAAGACACTATAAGGTGACATATAACAAACTTGTATTAGTGGCTAATCAAATATCTCTTGACTGGTAACCCCGAACTAGCTGATCCTAATAATTGAGATCACAAGGGAATGTAATATCATCTTTCAAGCTCAAGAAGAAAGCTGATGTTGATTCTGGCAAGTTATAGCAGTAACTAATAAGTTCAGGATTGCAAAATGCTTAATTGAATCTGAAGAAATGGCATAAGCATAATGCAACATAACATTAGATAGAAGAACTGGTTCTTGACCCATCAATCAAGATGATGTAAGGAGTTGAAGAGATGACACAAAAGTCTGTCAAACAATCATATTCTGGAAAGGGCATCCATCCATAAAACTTGGAAAAATGTTATATGAACCTTTACATCTTTAATAATAGTTTAATGAAGAAAAGATGTTACCTGTAGAAAGCGAAGCCAAAATGGTACAACAGCAACAACAAAATAGAAAACATTATAGGCACTGTGACTATGACATTTGTTTTGCCTTGTAGAGTACTCCCCTAAACCATAGTAGCAGATATACAGCTCAACACATCTTATGGCCTGGACCTAAAGTTAGAAAGACGTAAAGATCAAAATCAAATTTCAAGAATTGTTGAACTATTCTCCTGGCGACAATGAACAGATTACAGTGTCTACCTGGCTAGTAAGATTGTCTGCCAAGAAAAAATCTGGAAGTCTGACCTGCACATAACCTCAACTTGCTGTCCGTGTATAGTCTACTTGTAACGGTATTTAACTAACTTTTTATTCGTTACCTTGTACAGTGGCGCATATATGCAGCGAGCCAAACTTCGAAGAAAGAAGAAACGACTTGAACGATATATGATGTCAAATGGGCAAATAAGAATGGCGAGAACCACCTGGAACAGAGAGGCATGTAAACAAATGCAGGATATTGACAAGAAATGTTCAAGTAAGTCTATAGGTTATGTGAATAACAAGTAACGAATTTCACTCAATGACCGAGTTAGATATAGACTCTTACAGTAATCAAGGTCAAAGGAACCAGTTCATTGACTGTTTTGTAATTTGAAACTCTGGAGTGGATATCCAAATGTAGATTTGCCAGGAAACAGGCTAGTGCAAGAACTGCAAGACCATTGCTTAAGAGAAAAACTTCTCGATGACCCAGTTCAGTTCCTTGCTTGAAACCAAATATAAACGGATAATTGATCCGATAACGTGTCCAGAAGTATGTGTCTGCAGCATACATGAGCATATGAAGTACAATATATGCAAATAAGCTGCAAGGAGATCAACATTATTGTCAGAGAAAGCAAATGACTATTGAAGAATAGCGAAGAAACCAGTTTATAACAGAAGTTTCTAAACGTTCATGGCTTCTCCTGCCTGTAAAGTGGGAAAATGTTGACCATATATGAGGCACCCCCCTCTTGACCAAGTAGCTTGCGAGCTTGAATTCTCAAAATTACAGCAACCAGTAGTGCAATCGAACAACCGGAAAAAAATCCTGAAGTTGATAGCTTACAAACTTGAGTAGGATAAATTTATGTTGAAATTTTCAAGCTTTTTGCCATTATTTCTTTTATTACTTGCCTGAAGAGAAAGTTATGCTGTGCTTTTCTTTCTTAACTTTTGGCCTCAATGACTTCATCCCTTTTGTCCGATCTGCATTGGAGAAATGTTTGATGAATGTACTTTCCACCTTATCAAGGAGGTGAGTTACCTGTAAAAGAGCATATTCGATCAACAAAAACATAGTCAAATGAATGGTGAATCCTTTTCCGTTGATTAGAGTTAATCACTTCAGAGGACCACCAACGCATGATTGGTCACTAAAAGAGATCATCTTGCTTCGGTATGGTAAGAAAAATTACATCGTTGTACCTCATCAGAGCTACCAAGGTAAGAGTTATCCACTATTTTCATGTAGGATCTGGCTGCCCTTCTTGAAGCAATCTGGTTGGATGATGTAGAATAAGTACATAAAGTACACGAACGGTTTTTAGTTCTCGTCATTTGCTCACTATATATACTCTAGCAATATGGCTGTTATATCAGATAAACCAAATATTACCTTGTCGTACTTTTTCATGATTTTGGAAAATGCTGCTAGGTTCATATAACTGGTTCAATGATCATTTGCAAATGATGAGCATGTGAATTTTTAAATAATGATGAATGTAAGAATCTTCGCTATGGAGGAGAATAAATAGGTTCATACTTATCACCTGTAGTGCTTCAGCAGACGAAGTTTCTGGTAAAACTCAATGAAAACAACCCGCAGCCTTTCCTCAACTTTCTTAAGTTCCTCTTTCTTGAAGCACAGGTCCTCTTCTTTTGAATCCTTGAACACCCTTTTTATGGTGGATAATGGAGAATCCATTGTATTATTAATTTTCACATGGTCTAGTATTTTCAAAGGATTTTCACTGCTGTTTTCCGTATTACCCTCTTGTGGGAAGCCAGTGGTAGTACCTACTTCACCTGCTTCAGGATTGCTAGCAGACTCTTCCCCAACATCACTGCCTGCATCTTTCCCGATGTTCAATTCTATACGCTCACTTCCTGCATATTAGCATAAGCGTTCTAAAAATTTAGAAGATACAGCTGAATCTCATAGATGCAGAAGAGGGCCAATTGTCTTTAGAAGACATGCAAACTACATTACCACTCGGAGAGTTAGTATAGTACTCTGTTAACCAAGTATTGCCCATTTCTATCCCATTCTGGTTTTCCAGTTTGAAAGAAAATACTGTAAAATGTAACATCAAACATTCAGTATATTCTATTGGATTTCCAAGTAACACATAACAGTTATCCATAAATGATCGTTTAGTTTGTTAACAACTTCAGAAAAATGGAAACTGCGTTTAGCATTTTGTCTCACCACATGTCCTCAAGGGACTCATAGCAACACCAGTGGAGCTAATCCTTGAAGAGTTGACATCAACATGAGGTTCTTCCACTTTGATCCGCAATGCAATTAATGCATCCATTTGTCTATTCAGCAAAGATGCTTCATTCACCATCTCCTTCACCTTGTCCTCGTAGAAGGTGTTAACCTTGTTGAGTTCTTCATCAAGTTTCTTAAAAAAATTTGCCTCAATATCTCCTCCATCTTCAGACTGCCCCAGGAATTCGGTGTTGTAAAGCTTCCTAGAACCATCTTGCCAATACATGTTCACATTTATCACTTGGTCTTCAATGTCACTCTTTCTGTGAACATGTTTAGGCTGTTGATTCAGTCCACTGAAAGCTCTGTGCAAGGATATTCGAGCTCTCGAGGGTCTTGAGGGTTGCCCTTCGTTCTTGTGTTGCAAAACTTCTTGCAGTATTCTTTTAAGACCTCTGTAATCCATATAAGCTTCCGTCCACTCAGGAACCATTTCTCTCTTAAACGCTTTACCAAACTTCATATTTCAATCTCTTTTATTGGGTAAAAATTGATGGGAATCCTATAACAATGGAAGTTCAAAATGAAAACACAGAGTTCATGATCAATGTCAGCACTCTTCACCATCAAACAAACTAATAATACTAAAAATCAAGTTCTTCTCCTTGATAAGTATCTAAAGTAGCTACTAACAATGAACAAAATGAAACTATAGCCACCCAAATCCCATACCCAGAACGTTTTCCACACCAAATTAAAGATGGTAACTTCTTATATGTCAAGTCCGTCAATTGAACACAAAATTGGTTATCAAACTTTAGAACCAAGGCTACCCAAAACCATTTTGTAAACAATTTCTTCAAGTCTCAAGAACCCAAGAAACCACACTCAATATCGTAATCATGAATCAAAAGTAGAGGTTAAACACTTAGTGCACTCAAGATCAATGTTAAAGATGGGCATACAATCATTATCATTACTTGTAGTTCAAATGTATAGTGTTAGCTGAACTAATATACAATCATTATCATTACATTGTAGCTGAACTAATATTTCATACAAGGTACGTACCTTTCTTTCTGATTAAGAACTAGTAACGTAGTCAGGAAGTAACATACACCATTTTTTCCTCTGTGTTCTCCACTAACTACTCTTCACACGGTTACCTGCTGATGTTGGCACTTATGCAGACATTTACGATCCAGTATCTTGAAACTTTCAACAATCCAGGGATGGGTATTTAGCAAGAAATAGTAACATGCGAAAAGTTGGAAAATTTAAGGAAAATGGACAACGTAAGTTAACCTCCAGCATTTATTGTTTTTCTGGTGCATCATCACCGTCACCTTTTGTTGAGATGACACGTATATGAAGCGGTGGTGATGCGGCACAGTGTGTTACATCTAGTCACGAGCATTACCACCCAAGCCAAGCAATGGTTGGAATTGGAAGTATCAACACATAGCTTACCAAGCAATGGTTGGAATTGGAAGCATCAACACATAGCTTGTGACCATGATCATCTAATACATCCGACAATCTCTTTTTTAATTAAACATAAAAAAACAATCTCCTTCTTTAATCAAAATTTAAAATTTTATTTTATTTTATTTTTATTAAATATTAATTTTATGATAGTTTAATACTAATTTTAATTTTGTTCATGTTATCATATACTAATTTTACGATGATCTAATACCGATTAAACTTTAAAACTTTAAACTTTTTACAGTACCAATTTAATCTTTAGTACGATTATTAAACATTGATGTTCTATAACTAGAGAGAATTTAGGATGAAGTAAACAGCTAGTTCTGAGACTTGAGGGCATAGAACAAAACGAAAACCAATTTGATTATCACTTCGTAGCCTGTCAATTATCCTTACAAGTAGCAGTTGTTGAGTACAGAGACTTGTTGAATCCCATACGGAGAAAATGAAGAAATCATTCAACACTGAAAAAGAATACTAAAACACCAAAAAAAAAATGATGAATGAATTGCTACAAATACCTTCACAAACAAAAGAAAAAAAGAAAAAATGGATCCTGTTGCAGCTACTTTGGTAGAAAGCCTCTTTTCTAATCTACAGCTTTTGTTTTCCTTTGCTTTTGCTTATCTCCTGGAAGAAGGATTCCAGGACTTTATCAGATGATGGTGCTGCCACAAATTTGATCTGGCAATGACATAGATTAAGTTAGTAAATATGCTGAGTTACAACTTTATCTATTCCATGATTCTTTTCAGAGTTCTCAAAGTATATAAGAAGAAACATCAAAAGCATTGGAAGAAACCTTAGCTCATTATGAAAAGCTCGTTGCTAATGAAAAGCTCGTGAATTGTGGGAGTCGAAAGAGTGAAAAACATTTAAGTTCATGACTAATTGTTCTTAGATCTGTTTAGGAGATTTTTTTGGTAACCATGTAATCACAGTAAGACCCAGATGCTTCTAACTGAAATAGGGTTCATGTTCAACTGTCCTTACTTACATAAAAAAAACTATGGTGTTCAGTAGTACCAGGTTCAAATCCTAAAGATTACATTAGAAGTGCCAATTTCCAGAGAGATATAAAGGAATTACCAGAACAGAATGTACAGGTTCAGATTGGTAAGAATTCATGATGCTGGATCAATCATTTTCTCACAAATGGCTTTTGGCAAACAAGCAACCTCTGATCACTGCCATTTTGTAGGTCAATCACCCTTGCTTCCCAGTGTACTTGTGTAGCAAGAGCTCGAGCCATCTCAATAATTCCCAGTTTGTCAGAAAGAATAACCCATCCCTGCAATCAAAATATAATGGTGCATTTAATGGCATTACTTCAAGTTGTCCAGAAATGAATGAGATAAGCATCACTTGGCATTTCTTAAACATAGGCTGGACTGGTTATTTATTACCTCAGGCCGCAAAATTCGATCCATCTCTACAATTAAATCCACCATTCTGCACTTTTCAAAACTAAGATGTGACAGAAGTCCATTTGCATGAAGCATGTCATACGTTCTGGGATATGTTGGAAAGGGCTCACACCTGCATACCAACATGTAAAATGAATTTGAAAAGTTTCATGAAATTTAGGCTAAATACCAACACGTAAAATGATTTTTATGTCTCAATGCCATAAAAATCAATATCATATATGAAAGACTAGAAGTCCAAGTGTACAGATTTACTAAGTAACTCTAAGTGATAATCCTCCTAAGTACATACCACCAATGAATTTCACTGATAATATTAGTAACAGTTTTGACAACAAAAGGCCACAGATCTGATGAGCTTTCACTACTATATTCTGCTAAAAGTTTAAACAAGGGTATATTGTTGAAGTAGAAGTTATATGTAAAATGTTAACATGGAAGTACTGAACAAAAGGTCTATCACCAATGTTTTCTTTTCTTTTTTTTTGACATTTTCCATTCTGATTTATGTGAAGTAGGGGAACTGTTTTGGCTAGGAGAATTGAATGCTGCTCTTTTGTGAGGGAAAATAAGCATATACCAGTCATGAAGAACACCAGCGAAACCCCGATCAAGTATGAGAGGCAGTGTATTATGAGAATTAACAGGGACAACATTCATCACCCACAGTGCCTTTTCATCTTCTAGAAAAGCAGCATTTAGACCCCCATAATGAGCATTCATGTCCATCACATTCCTTATCATGTTGTACGGAGGTAATGGATCTTCATCACCTGGCCTCTTAGGATGGTCAGAAAAGATTAAAGGGGTAAGCAAAGACCAATAGTTTTTCAGAGCTGATCGCCATATCTGAGAATCTTCCAAGAAATCGTCAGGTTCAACTCCTGCAAGGATAAATGAATGAACAAAGTAAGACAGGTATATAGAGTTTCAGAATCCTTGAAGAAAACTAGATATCTCATGAGGATAGTAAAAACTAAGTTAAGTTGTCAAAAAAATTCTTAAATGCAATTCAAAATAATACTTTCCATGAACTTCAAGATCGGCTGAGCCAAAATTGGAAGCAGAAGATCTGTTCTGGATAGGAATCCAACGTTTGCTGGTGGTCCCACTTATACACGAGATAAGAGGTTGATAATACGATGTGACATCATGCTTGTAATCACAAAGTGGTGCAAAATCCTGCTTGCTACAGTATCAACACAAAAGCAACAGTGTAGGTATAATTAGAAATTGTAGATTATGCAAAAAAAGGTAAAAGTCTGAAGTATAAAGGTCATCCACTGGAAATATGCCAAACACAAACTCAAACACCTACATATGATTGACCTAGAAAAGACATCTATTACACATGATAGCATCCCTTACCGAGATTTATAGCACTGGACAGATGCAGTTTTCTGCCAGATAAATGATTCATCCTGCTGAGCCAAAAGACTCCAGCAGATTCTCTCAGTGAATTCTCCTATAGGAGTTAGCATGCTTGTCTTCTTCATCCTCAGTGAACCACCATGTGGCTTGCTTGCCGGCGAGGTTAAGACAAAGTAACCTCCAGGCCTGAGAAGCCTATCCACTTCAATAAGGAATTTCCCATCTGTTTTGTTAAAACATTGTTAGTGATAAAATTATGATTCCAAGCAATGAATGCTACAATGTAAGTTAATATCAGCAAAGAATGTTCAAGTAGAAACAAGGCTGTAATAGTTGACACTCCAATGTAATAAGAGTAGGGGATATTGGCACTCGAATGTTTTGGCATTAAATCAGTAATCCAGAAAGCTTCAAGTAGCGCTGTTTTTAATTATGCCATGCACACACCTATTAACAACAGGAAATAACTGAAACTTAACACAAAACCGTAAATTCTGTCCAAAAACCACAATGTATAAATTGATCGAGCATTTAATGGAGGAGTGATACTCTATTTATTCTTTATATTAAACCCAAGGGAGCAGGTACTCGTTATTAAAGGAAATCCAGTCCAGACCAAGTTTAGCTGCTAATATCTATGTATACACCAGCAAATGATTTCATATAAAGCAGGAAGGAATCATAAAAGAATAACCCATTACATTTAAAATGTAGACACAGTTAACTATCAGGTAAATTTGGCAGATTGAAAAACTGCAGTTATACCTTTTTCATCCCAAAAAATACCACATTGAGCACAATGAACCATGTCAAAAGACATTGATGGATATGGAAGTTGGCGTGAAATGAAATTCCCAATCAGAGCTGGAAGGCCTCTCTCAAGGGAAAGCTGAACTTGACTGCCCGTTGCTTCATATGCAGCAATACAGACAGCCATTAGGTTCAATGATACCAAATGAGCTCCAAAACTACCGAAACCACAACCAATATCTAGTACAGTTCGCACCTGCAATTAACACTTGAAAATCTTTACCCATAAAACATTTATATAAATCCAAAAGGGCAGATCAATAAGTCAAGCTGCATATGTATTTATTATGGACATGAACATGCTACATTATAAATGTCTCTACTCTCTACATTCAAATATGTTACTGGTTTTAGACACCAAACTCTACCAAGAGCTTAGGAGAACGGAAGAGGACTTACACCAGCTTGAAGAAATTCAGTGTCACTCCCTAATCCAATCATCTCAGCAATCTGGCGAGAATAATCTTTGACACCGTCAAAGATCAATCCATCATCAGAGTGAAAAGTAATCTGATTCTCTTCAAGTAACATCAACCTACGAAATCGTTAAAGAATATCAGTTGATCTATATCACAAAAACGAGTAGCATATGACAGAACAGAACCCTCTTAGTAATACCTTTTAGTCATGCTTCCAGAAGAAAGAAATTGGTCTTTGCTTATCTTCACATTTCCACTCCATATCACATCTCGGCCAGCAGGCCAGCGAAGAGGGATCTTATAGTCCTTAGGAGACCGAACTAAACACCAGTCTCTAGGTCTCGACATCTCACAATGTCGATCAAATTCCTCCCCATCTTTAAACCCAGCCAACAAATTAGCCGTAACATTATAACAAGGCACAAAATTTTCTCTCTCTCTCCCACAAAACGAAAGATCCTTTTGACTGGCAGATCCTAATGACAGAGTTCTAAGGTCCAAATAGTCAAGTGAAGCTTGCTCCCTTAGTCTTCTATAACTGGAATAAATGTCAGGCACAGGAGTGGAAGACACAGGATCAAAATCACTGGAAGAACTGGATCCTAAAATTAAGATCAACGCAAGTGCAGCAACAAGGATCACCAACAACCAACCACGCCTCGGTTTAATACCGGAAGTGACAGATAGTTTATTGAACCAGTGGCTTCTCATGTCCAAAGATTTAACAAGTGAGTCTCTATATCAACTAAATGAACCCAAATCTCCAGTACCCTCGGAAACCATAGCCTATCATAACAAACAAGCTTCTGCAGATGTTACCATGAACCTGAACAATCCCTACAAGCATTGAAAGAGCCTCCTTTACACTACACCAACACCATACATTAGATCGATCTTTTACCAACTTCTCAAAGTCTTAAAAATCCCAAATGGGCATCGAGATCGCAGGTTATCTTTACCAATTCCTCACAAAGAATCGACAATTCACACAATTGAACTCGCAAAAAGCAGCGTAACCACTCGCCAGTGCGCCAATAACAACAGAGAATTGAGCAACTGAACAGTGTGAGAGCAGTTTCCAGTCTCAGACCAATCAGATCAACCTGCCATTGAAGTCAAAACAAGAACTCAACAAAACAAAAACACAAAAAGTCAATATCTTTAACCATTTTACTTACAGTACCACAACGTTCTTTTCTTGGCTCTTTTGAAACAAAATAAAATAACCGATAAAACAAAGGAATACCCAGAAATCACTTTTCACTTCTGATGACTAAAACCAAACAATTCTCGAAGAAAAGTGAAAATGCATCCGCTTTTCCCACCGAAATTGAAGACTACAGATCTTGAGGAAGAAAAGAAAAAGAAAACAGAGCACAGAGCAGATCAGATCAGATCAGAGAAGGCAAGAGAGATGAAGAAGGAGAGCGCATTAGGGTTTTTGAGGGAACAATACCGATTGGGGATGGAGATTGAAAGCCAAAATGACACGAAGATTGAAGAATAGAGATTAGAGAGAGAAAAGATGAAGAGATTGAGAGAGGAAGAGATGACATATACATGAAATGTCTATTTTTGGCTTCGCACGGTTACACGTTTCCAAAATTATTTATTTAATCAGATCTTAATTGGCTCTCACATTGAGGAGACAGAGAGAGCAGACAAAATCATTTCATTTCGTCATCTGATATAGAGAGAATATTTGTATTTTTCTATTTTTTTAAACTCTGTTAAAGTTAAAAAGTAAGATAAAAAAATTTAGAAAAAATTAAATATAATTAAAATTTTTAAAATATAATTTAAAGAAATTGTTCTTATCAGCCCGTTATCAAAGTCGCTAGGCACCTTCGGTAGGAAAAATAGCCCATTGGCACAGTCGTTAGGTACTTCGGTAGGAAAAACAATCCGTTGGGCATTTTCGGTAGGACAAACAGTCCGTTGGCACACCTTTGGTGGGCAAAATAGCCCATTGGTACGGTCGCTAGGCACCTTCGGTGGGAAAACATTAATAATTTCAAGTTTAATTGAAAAAATTATTAAATAAAAATTAATTGATTTACTTTAGTTTATAAGAACTTATTAATTTATTAAAATTGACCGATTAATTAATAAATTGATCAATTTTTAACAATAAGAGTTGTTAAGATAAATAAAATAAAAAAAATTGAAAATTGAATTGAAAAGTTAGACATGTTAGTCTTTTTTTTTTAAACGGAGGAATCCGCAGTCGCTATCCTTTGGATATGTATTAGGTAAACCTCTGGATTGATACAATGGCCTGCAAATCACATTTATCGGGTACTTCGCACTAAACAAGCCCTGTACAACATATTCGATCGAGAGAGTGCAGGTAAAGAGATTCGAACACAAGACTTTTTGGCCCCATGTCCCCCATTCCACTAACTCGACCATGGGCATGTTGGGTTTTTTAATCATTAGTATTTTTGTCCATTTCTCAATTTTAAATTTTAAAATTTAAAATTTATTTAAAACATATAAAAAAAAAGTCAATGCAAGATGGACTCAAAATAATAACTACATGTCAAAAATGACTAATTTTATTAAACTCTCTCTTGAAAAAAAATACAATGTAAATTTATATTTTATCATAATAATATAGTACAAAATTTTATTAAAGAAATATATTTAAATAGTTAAAGAAAAAGGACTTTTGTAACAACTTAAATCCCATCTCTAAAATATGTAATTTTATTAAATTATTTCTTGAAAAAAATACACCATGAACTTTCACTTTATTAAATTAACATAATATAAAATTTTAAAATATATATTTTAAAAATCATTTCAAGCAAATATATAATATTATTTAATAGGAATTATGATATTGTATTGCAAATATATCATAATCCTAAATAAATTTTAAAATTGTATATCATAATTCCTTATTTAATATGATAAAGAAAGGAAGTTATTTATTATAAGTGATACCTTATCTTGAACTTAAATAGTGAAAGACGCCTTCCACAATGAGTGGAGTTATGGTGGAGTAAGTATATGATTGCTTAGAAATTTAATTACAATTTAATGTGGAGTGACAAAAGGAAATGTCACATCACAACACTTTTTTTTACGTCCGATTTGGATTACCTTGATCGGAAGTTGACGGATTTAGTTTAGTTTGATCGGGTCTTGGGCTCGGACTACTTAGGCCTATTTCAACTTGAGGCCTAATAATTATTAAAAAAATGATATCATTTTGTAAAAAAGATATTATTTTATATTTTAATTTAAAAGATAAAAAAATCAAACTAAACCCGAACAGAAGTTTTCGAGCCAACCCAACATGGTCCAATCCGTTACCAACCTTATTTGTGTGTTAATTGGTTCGGTCCATTACCATCCCTATTTGTGTGTGTTAATTGGGACTTTGGAGTATTAGCTTACTTTTTTTTGTTTTTGTACAAAGGGAAAAGGATTATACCGGTTACAAAATAAGTATGGGGAAACAGATCACCGACATATCCTCTAAAAGAATACTATGACACTCGATAAAGAGAGGATTTGGTGCGCCCCCATCGAGTCCACTTCCAATTCAATCCGACAAAAGCCCAACTTCCAAGTGAGCAAAAGTCCGGTATAGATACCCCAGTTCACACAGCTACAGCAGGTGACCTCAGTAAGCAGGTGACCTCATTAGCTTACTTTAATAAGCCATGAGTGTCCCATAACAAGCCGACGTTGGATTAATCAATACAAAAGTTACAAGCCACAGCCACACTGGATTCCATTCCAAGGGAATAGTGAAACATTTTTTCAAACAGAAAGCAAACATAATTTGATGGAGTTGGTAAGAGCTGTAGCTGTAATGGAATTTGATCATGTGCATGCATGAGGTATTCTAGAAATAGAAATTATTAAAAATATTATAAAAGATTTTTAAATTTTAATATTAAGTTTACATTTTTTAATTAAGTACGAGTACAAAAGTTGTTTTTCTTAATATTTTATTTATATAATTAATATATTTCTATATAGCCTGTGGCCCGACCAATCCGAGCCAAAGTCGGGTTGAGTCGAGCCTGATTGGGTCAAAATTGTCATCCTTAAAAATAATGTTGTGTACTACTAGACTTTTTTAAGCTATGCGCTTCAGCGAGATTTTTATTTGGTTGTTGTTTTAGTAGTAATTTCAATTGACAAAAGCATATATCATCTCTTTAAATTTTAATAATTCATCATAAATTTTAATTCAAGTAATTATCAAATTTTTAATGCCAAAATTTTAAATTAAAATTTAAAATATTAAGCTCTAATCCTAAAAGTTAAAATAAAAACTTAATTGAATAAGAAAAAAAAAATCACTCTCCTTACTTTCTAAAGATAATATTTCCACTAAACCATTCCTTTGGAGGTTAACTCACTTGCATTTTCTTCAAATAAATTTTTATTTATTTAATAAAATATAATACAAATTGATATTAAAATACAATTATTTACTTAATTAATTTCTATATTTAATGTTTAATAATTAATAATAATAAAAATATTAACAATCAAATGAATTTTAATTTTAATTTTTAAAAATGTACAAACTACAATCATAAAATAAAGGTAAAAAATCCTTTTTGAAAGAAATTCAAAATAATATAAATAATTCTTAAAAATAATTAAACCATAAAGGAGATGTACTTTTTTTTCCACGTAATATAATTGAGACAGCCTTGGCAATGGAGTCGTTCGAAACCCAATCAGGCCGATGTTCCAGGCCCAAGCCTAAATTTAATCGGGCTTGGGTAGTTTGAGACCTGATCAAATTTGAATTAAGTTTGAATAACATTTTTAATTTTTAAAACTTGAAAAATAACCTTATTTTACTTAAAAATTTTGATTCTTAGGTTGACTTGGTTGGATAGCTTGATCAGACCTTACCCAAGTCTAATCTGACTTTGATTTCTTGAAGTTTGATCAAGTTCACGCTAAATTTAGTTAAATATATTTTTTTAATTTTTAAAAATTAAAAACGACATTATTTTACTTCAAATTTTAAGGTTTTGATGTATTTTATCTGTTTCTTTTGTTTACTACTAATCTAATGCATTTTATCTGTTTATGATCGTTTCAACTTGATGGGGAACCTATTGCAGAAAGGGTAACATAAAATGGAAGGCTTTGTTGGAACCTAAGAAGCACGAACACGGCAAAATGGAGCCGTGTCCGAGTGTTGGACACGTGTCCGTGTCAGACACGCACGTGTCCGTGTCAGACACTCGTCTGACAGGAACACCCACGAAAAGTGCATATATATGCTCTATATTTTTTTAGAGTGACTTATAAAGTACAAAATATGTATGAACTATCAAGATATTAGAAGTCTTGAAACACATCAATCAATATATATCATATTATGAATTCTGAATTTTTTCTTAATTCTAAATTATATATATATATATATATATATATATAGCCGTGTCCGTGTCCACCAAATTTTAAAAGTTGGTGTGTCTCCGTTGTTGGTTTATGCCCATGTAGCCAATTTTGGTTGTACTTTAATTGTATAAAATTTGTTTTATTCAATAAAAGGCATTCTTTATCTTTGCGTTTTTTTTAATTATTTACTTATTAATCATAAAGATAAAATCCCTGAAATAATTGTTATGCAATTAGAAATTATAATGCGATTATAATTATGAGATTCAAATTGCATTTTATATTATTCCTAAAATGTTCCTAGTCATGGTTTTGTCAAGACGGGGTATTGATGAAATGGTTAGACTAGTACATATTTATTTCTTTCTTATGAAGAAAGTAATCGATCTCATAGATTAAAGTATGGAGATACTTAAACAAATATGTGGGTGCTTAT
>JAOQMQ010000001.1:1461165-1491975 GCA_027563845.1 Erythroxylum subrotundum | reverse complement strand
CAATCAATATATATCATATTATGAATTCTGAATTTTTTCTTAATTCTAAATTTTATAATATATATATATATATATATATATATATATGCCGTGTCCGTGTCCACCAACTTTAGAAGTTGGTGTGTCCCCGTGTCCGTGTCCGTGTCGTGTCGCGTGTCCGTGTCCGTGTCTGTGCTTCTCAGGTTGGAACTGTGGTTTTTGTTATTGGTTCTTCTGCCTGACAAGCAACTTTTCTAACATTAAAAATTTGCAGGCAGATGTTATATGGCTATACATTGTACCTGGAGGAATCAGAAGCTTAACGAATTATATCAAGAACAAGCAGAACAACCCTCCAATAGTCATTACAGAAAATGGTAAACCTCTGCAAGCCCTGAAGTTAATGTTCAGGAATGTTGGATGGTACACAAAACCTGAACTGTTCGTGGACTTGTCTTAAAAGAAAAGGCCTTTTGATTTGTCACTAAAAGGAAGAGCTTTCCTGGTGTATGCAGGAATGGATGATCCTAAAAATGCCTTTATCTCCATTAGTGCTGCTTTGAAGGATGAGAAAAGGATTAAATATCACAATGACTCTTCATTGAACCTGCTAGTTTCTATCGAGTATAAGCAATCCTCATCTATGTATTGAACCTGGTATTAGTTATACCAGTTTCTGCAGGCAAATCATGGAGTCTTTTAGACATTGTAGGGAAGACGCTTGCAATGTACAAGGGTCATTTGTTTGGACCCTTACCGATAACTGGGAGTGGTCGCTTGGTTTAACTTCAAGATTTGGTCTCTCCTTTGTGGATTATAACAACAATCTGACCAGATACCCAAGAACTCTGTTCATTGGTTCAAACAATTCCTGAAATCAGCATGAATGTGGAAGCTTGGCGCTATAAGATAAGCACACCTTTTTTCTTAGCAACTGTATATTTTATTATTCTTGTAGCACATTAATACTGTGCACAGACATTTCAGGACAATTTTGCAGAAAAGAACTAGTCTGTCGATATTTTATACAGGAAACTGTTTGCCTTCATAAACATCACCAAAGTTCCAGTGAGGAGGTGTAACATTATCAGATTGCACCATTTTTCCATCACTAGTAGTCACTTGAAATGACAATCTATGGCCTGCTAACTGGTGCCAAGTTTGCCAGTTCTGACCCCAACTGCGACTCATTTGTATCCATTCAGTGTCAGAATCGTTGTTGGAACCCTTGATCTTAACATCAACAACATTGCCAGCACCTCCAATATTGTATACTAAAACAAGCATCCAGTAAGAATTACCACTGATTTCAAATCTGATTCCCCCATCTTTTAAGCAAGGAACTCGTCGATACAGGACAGGCACGATACCAGCTTTGTATTCTGCAATTTTCAGGAACATGGGAAGTGATAGATCAAAGTGTTCTTGTGGAGGGTTACACCAATTTCCATCGGATTTGCTGTAATTTGGAGGACAGAAATTGGTAGCCGTTACTCTGACGGTGCCATTTTTGCACCATTGCTTGGAGTTGTAGCACTTGATTTTGTAACAGGCTCCACAGGTTTGTCCTCCGTTGAAAATAGCTGTGCTTAGAGCTGCTGTTTCAAGTCCATAGCCTTGTTTGAAAAGATCTCCATAGCCACACGCCCCCACTGATGACAAGAAAACATAATTAGAAACAACAAAAAATTATGAATTGAACATAAAAATGACTCTTACTGACTCACTCATTGTTTCCTTGCCAGACATGTCACCGTAAAATGTCGCATGTGCAGCTTTCCATCTCTGCCTTGCAGTGGCTGTTGAAACAAGGCAGACCACCACCGCCATAGCCAGAAGAAGAGAACCTGCACTTGCCATTTTTCTTAGCTCTGTCTATCCAGTGGTCGGTTTAGGTTAAGAAAAGCTGGTGGCATGCATATATTGACAAGGTGGCATGCATATATTGACAAGAAAACAGAAAAGTGTAGATCATAAGAAGTAACGCCTGTACCTGAAATTAGCAAAGTGACATAAATTGAAATGAGCAAGTGCATGCAAAATATCCAATTATGGCAGGTAATCAATTAAGAATTTTCACTTAATGAGTATTTTAGATTAGTTTCTGCATACAACATCTGTTAGTCATGCAGAAAACGCAAGCAGAATTAGTTGATGAGTACTTTCCTGACTTTTGAAAAGATCCTTTTCTGGATTCATGGGACTCGTGGGGTCTATTTTAGGCTTCAAAACAAATTCATTTGAACTTCCTGTCCAATGAATGAGAGTTTGGAAAGTTAACCACGGTGGCCCTGTCAGTACTTCAGTTTAACCACGGTGGCCCTGTCAGCACTTCAGTTTCTTTCCCACTAGCTGTCAACTATTCATGTAAGAAATCAGACATGAAAAGCACAAATAGGCAAAAGCAACAGTGAGTTGTAACTTTATTTTGAGTTAAAAACACATTTCTTCAAATGCCAAAACAGAGTAAAACCTACAATCTAAGAGTATGTTTACGGTTGGGAATTTAGTATAATGTTTCAAATACTATAATATTCAGTTCAATATACAGTTCCATTGTGAACTGAATAATATATCACTGGAGAAAATTTATTTTACCGTTACTTCACTCCCTCGGAAAAAAATCCAAACTAATATCGTCCTCCTGGGCCAAAAAAAGTAAGAAACACAACCAAAAAGAAAAGAAAACAATGAGAAGGTTTTGGTTCTGGATTTTTGGAAAGGGTTTTTGTTCTTTGGAACATGACCAGAGACTGAGACTGTCAAACAATCTGATATTGGGAATATAGCTTGTAAGGTCAAAAGAAGGTTGAACCTTTTTTGTTTGCTTGAGTGCTTTATTATAGTGATTCAACTGGACTCAAAGAGGCCATATTCACTTTACATTAAACATTAAACATTAAACATTAAACTGGATTACAATGCAACAGTAAACTGGATTCGACTGGTTCTATATATGTCTAGCTACCGCTAGTAATAAGCTGCTGCTGAACTATAACAAAATGCTATTATTGAAAGGCATCCAGATCATCTTCATCAGAAGTTTATACATGCAAGAATATTGAATATGTGAAATGGAAAAGATCCTCTGATCCTCTTTTTCTTTCTCCTAGAAAGACTAGGAAAAGTGTAACAAAAAAAGAAATGGGTAAAGAAATTGAATAATCTTTTCTTCAGGCTTTGGGAGGATCTAAGAAGATGAAAGTATCACCAACTGTCCTCAGTGTCTTTAATCCAATCAACTCGCAAGAAATATTAATAAAAAAGAAGGCACTTCTGTAACTTAGTTTGACACCCACTTGGCATCAACATAGTCCTTAAGTACTCTTTCAATGCTGCAAAGAGAATAACAGAATTCAGTAGCGAAACAAGTGATCCCTGAAATCTGGTTTAATAAATCATCTTGACACTAACCTCTCCTTCAGCAGGTTTGGATTCTTCCCCTTTTAAATTTTCCTCGCCTGCATTGTAGAATTTGTATGAGATCATAATCTAAAACACATATCCATCTATGTCTCCTTAACTCAGCCAAAGAAAACAGGATTGTATGGCAACTTATCTATTCATCAGTTCCAGAATATGAGAAAGAGGGGAAAAAATGTGTGACAACAGGCTCCACTATAAACTTCATTGAAGCACCAGTATTATCTCCATAACAAAAGCCAAAGTTTTATGGAATTCTTTTACTATACCTCCATCTTCAGGTAATTCAGAAGTCCAAAGAGTGAGGTTGTCTCTCAATAACTGAATTATCAGGGTGCTGTCCTTGTATGATTCTTGGTTTAAGTTGTCTAACTCGGGGATCACAGCATCGAAAGCTTGTTTAGCCAGTCGGCAGGCCCTGAGGGTTTTTACATGATAAGATTTCATTGCCTCAAAATGAATAACAAAATCAGCTTGATAGTCATAAATAATCACACACCTTTCAGGAGAATTCATGATTTCATAATAGAAAACAGAGAAGTTAAGGGCAATCCCAAGGCGAATTGGATGGGATGGAGGTAGATCTTTATTTGCAACGGCAGAAGCAGCCTAAATTTGAATGCAAAAGCAGAGCATATCACACAAAATGAGGTACAAAAAAAGGATAAACATGTTACAATAGCTAATATAAGAGATACATACCTCATAACCCTTAAGTGACAGCTCTGCCGCCTCTTTCCTGTCCTGGTCAGTCTTGAACTCAGCTAGATAGCGGTGATAGTCACCTTTCCTGAATCCATGTATGACATGATGTAGATAAAGAACCTCAAACTTACTTATTCCTTAAGCGAATGCAAAGAATTTGGTGAATAAGAGTAATCAATTGAACATTCAAAAGGAAGAAGAATGATATTGCACTTTAACACCAAACATGACTCACATCTTGTAGTAAAACACAGTAGCTTCTGCAGAGGTTGAAGAGGGGATCAGATGCTTGTCTATGATGGACAGAATGTCACTGCAAATCACAGAGAGTTCGTCCTCTACCTTCTGACAATAACCTTTAATGAGTTTAACATTCTGCTCATTGCCCTTTGATTCTTCCTTTTGTACAATTGAAGACATAATGCGCCAAGAAGCCCGCCGGCCACCGATCACATTCTTGTAACCAACAGACAGCAGATTCCTCTCCTCAACAGTCAACTCACAACCAAGTTGTGCAATTTTTTTCATGCTCTCCACCATTTCTGTTTTTTGAGTCAAGCAAATGCGTTTTACTATCCAATAAAATGAAAATGACGATGATGATGATTACGGTTGGTGGGGCTATTACCGTCGTAGCGCTCGGCTTGTTCGGAGAGCTTGGCCAAGTAAACAAGACTCTCTCTTTCCATCTCATTCGCCATTGTTGAGAGAGATTAACTCACAGAGTAAGCGCTAAAACAGAGAGAAGAAGAGAAACCAGAGAAGAAGGAAAACAGAGGTAAAGCAGAGGAAATAGGTTTAAAGAAGAAGAAAATGGAAGGCGAAGAGGAAGGTGCTGCGCGGGTGTGGTGTTAAAGACCGAGCTATTGTGGGGTTTGGACCATGACCGAATGTGGACCGTTGATCTTTGGTTTGACTTTGAAAGTCATGGCGCGCTTTTCGTGATCGATTCAATGGGAGGGCTATTTCTGTAATCTTACCACTGCCCTATTATTGTTACTTTCTTTTCCCGATAATTTTATTAAATAATTAATTATTTTTTACTTCAAGAGTTTATGATATATTTAATTTAATTTGAAAAATTCAAAAACTATAAATTTTTAATTTGATTTTCAATTCTAAAAGTAAAATAATTTTTAGGTGATTTTAAAATTTTTATGTGATTTTATTTATATGAATTTTTATTAATAATATTATGATATTTAATAATCAATTTTAAAATAAATTGGCTCAAATTAAAAGAGTTTATTATTTGCATCTAAAATTGTTATTAATTATATAAATAAATAAAAATGAGTATTTGATAAAATGTTTAAAAAGTTATATTTAATGGAATTGTCGTTCAGAAACAGTCTCTCAATTAGTTATGGATAAGATTGCATACTGTTACTAAACCTCTCCGAATCTTACGTATCAACTAAGGTTTTAAAAACTAGACCGGATCGTCCGATCCGACCAGAAAAAGTTTGAACCAGTCAGTAGTTTGGTTCGGTTTCACCTAATAATCTCTATGTATAAAAACTGGTTGGTTCAAACTTTTTTCGATCGAACCAGACAATCCGGTCCGATTTTTAAAATCTTGATAATATGCAACAAATTCGGTTTATCGTGTTTTTATTTACTTTTAACTTTAAATTTGGAGAATTTAGAGCTTTTGACGATGATGAGACACAACCTCCTTAAGAAATACAATTTTGATTTTTATTGTTATTGTTATTTTAATATTTATATTAGACTCATATTTATTTATTATTAATTCATTATATAATAATAGACATTGGTGTATTTTTATTTCAATAAAATATTTTATTTTTACTTATTCTTATAAGTTTTACTTCTTATTTATTATATATCGGTTTTATAGCAGTTCACTATCGGTTGAACCTAACTTTAAATCTTTCCTTCAACCGATTCAATCTTCGGCCCGATTTTTAAAACATTGTTATTAACTGTATTTTTATTAGGTAGTTACTGTTGTTGTTGATTATATAATTAGAATTATATTGACATATTTTCTTTTATTTTTAAATTTGCAAAATTTACTAAAAATAATTATAATGTAATTAAAAAACTTAAAAATCTATATTTTTTTAATTTTATTTTCATATATGAAAATAAACTAAAAAAAAGTTCACGTATTTAATGCATAAGATTTTCAGTTTTGCGGGAGTTCGGGGAAGATCATAATGTACGTATCTTTTTCTTTGTATTTTTTTGAAGAAACTATTTCCGTTATTCGAGTAACTTAAACAAAAATTTATTTGAATTTAATTATATGTTCGAGGTTTAATATCCGCTTATTTTACTTTAGTTTTAAATTATGAAAATTTTTGTCGAGGACAATTATAATTTATTTTATTAATTTAAAATTTCAAAAAGTCACTATAAGTTTTTTTATGTTATTTTTAAATGTGAAAATAAAATTTCCTTTTTATATGGAATAATTTAAACAAAGTGTTTTTATAAATTAAATAAACAATATTAAATAATTTTAATTATTAATTTTAAAAAATAAAAGTCCAAGTCACACTAATGGGCTTGAGCCCACTGAAATAAAACTGTAAAACCTAACTCGGAAACGGTTTCATGCTCCAGATGAATCCATATTTCGTTTTATCAAGTGAAAGCGATTTCTGAACAGAGCCTGAGACCCTCAGTTTCAAGCCCGTAAAATGGACGGTGGTGCCGGTACCGGAGCCGGCGGTGGAAATGGCAAGGAGAGGGAAGAGGAACAGGATGGAATGTCTGTACACTCTGCGTGTAAAGCTCCGCTTTCCTCTGCTTCTTCTCCTTCCAAGGTCTTCTCAACTGTCTATCGCTCGCTCTTTTCCACGTTCTCTTTAGTCGATGTTGACTGTTTCTGTATTCTGTTTGGTTGTTTTTAGGAGCAATTGCAGGTTGAATTGGAGCTTCGGCTCTTGGAGGCTCTTGAGATTTACCCCCCGGTTAAACTGAGAGGTTAGGTTCTTTGATTTTATTTTCAATTTCGTTTTTTATCGATCTCCGGTTATGCATTTCCTGTAACTTAGATAGCTTGATTTCGTACTTTGGGTTTGAATTAAAAAGAAAAGCTTTTATTGAAGAAAGAAGAGTGAAATCAGAGAAGGTTTTCTTGAATTGCTAATTTGCCGTCCTTTTGCTAATACACGTAAAGCCTTGTGGTTTCTGAAATCTTTTCTGGCAAGTATAATATTGTTGGAAGTGTTTGATTCTGTATAATTACATTAGTATTGAAGCATTTCAAAGGAATTAGCTGTGACATGAGGGAAAAGAAATTTTAAAATAACTTTGAACTTACTCAGGTGTGTCCTTATCAACTGTGGGATTTTGGAGCAGCCTTTTTGTTATTAAATATTTTGAGTGGGCAAAAGTATGGCTACCAGTGAGTTTTATCATTCATTATATGTCGCTAATTAGGATTAATTAATTCTTTTTCCTGTCCAGTTGTTCTAAATCCTAATTCTCCTTCCTCATTAGTATGAAATTTGAAATGCAGTACAACAAGGCCCTACACTTTCTATTATTTCAGCCATAAATGTCTAAATTTATAGAAAGAAATATTATTTTCTTAAGTACAAGAACATCCTTTTTACTTGATGAACTTGCTATCTTCTGACATAAATTCCCTTTTGTGACCAGGAATTTTTCCCTAATATATAACCAACTACTATATTGTATTCATGCAGGCATGCATCGCCACTTTGTCCTTTATGGTATGATGGAATATCTGAGGAAAAGGTACTTAATTAAGAAGTCTACTATCAATCTTAGGTTCTTTTTTTTAGCCAGATTTTCTATTGCATATGCTAATGTGTTGATGACTATATTGCAGTTTTGATCGACACTTCTCCCCTGATGAAGTTCTACAGTTGCTGGATCGATTCTACAACATAGAAATGCTGGTACTTGTTACATTCTGATAATTCCCGTTATCTATGAACATTGATAAAAAAAAACCCAATAAATACTTCATCAACCTCATTTATTGCTCTTCATACTTCCAATTGATTCATGAAGAAACCGAAATACTCATGAACCCAATAAATACTTCGTCAACATTTTGAGTTGATATAGAAGAGATAAATCTTAGCTACTTCCCAGAATTTGACTATGAACTATACACCTTATTTTGATACAAAAGTTACAGTGCTGAAAAGATCTTATAGATAAGTCTGGAAGACCAAGCAACTAAGAATTATGAGAAAGCTAGGGATAGAAATTACCAAATGTTTTGATAAACAAAAGCATTTGCATGTTCATTTCTTCCATTATATTCAGGATAGTTCTTGAGTGACTTGGCTCTGTTTACCATGGATTTCAGAAACCGGATGATGAAGAAGCAGAAATTCTGAGTCACGAGGAAGATTTTAGCTTGCCACAGAGTTATTTTGTGAAGGAAGAGTAACTACTGACAAATTCAGTCCTAATCATTCATACACAATAGTTATCATACTGTAAAAGACTTATCATCCTGTTACCAAAACTACTGAAGCTACTTTGGCACGGGGAATATGTAAGTAAATATAATTCAAGTAGGTATGCAGAGTATGGTTTTGTACAGATTTGCTCTGTTTTTTCAGTCATCCAACTCAGTGGGAAAGAGATATTAATGTTGATACGGTGGAAATGAAGACACTTTTGCTGTTTCTCACTTGCACATGGTTCCGTCTTGCTGGGTAAATAGAACAAACCCTTTTTAGGGAATTTATGATGATTCTTAATATTTCAATTTTAGATTATTAAATAAAATTAATCAATATATTTCAGTTTATAAGAATTTGTTAATTTACGAAAATTGATTATCTATTTAATAAATTAATTGATTTTTAAAAATAAGAGTTATTAAAGTAAATCTAACTAAAAATTTAAAAATTGAATCGCAAAGTTAAATTGAATTTTTTAATCATTGATATAAAAGTGTATAAATTTTAACTTCATCCTAAAGTATTAAAAATAAACTTTTAATGTTTATAAATAGTTCGATTTGAATTTTAATTGCAAGGAAATTTAGGTGAATTTAGGTCTTTATATTATATATTTTTATTAATTATATGGATCTCAATTGGAATTTATTTATTTAAATTAAATTATAAATCAATTTAACTTATTCTTAATTATTTTTAATAATCTTAATTTAATTTAGTCATCAAAAGACATAATTTTATCAGTCTTTTTTACCTGTTTAAAGTTTAAGTTAAACAATTTTATTTTAAATAATTCAAAATGTTATAGTCAAATTTATATTTAAAAAAATGTGAGAATTAAAGTGTTACTTACCTTAATTTTTTTAAAAATTTAAATTTTCATCATTAAATTTTAATAAAATTATTGTGAGTTTCTAATAAATATACCTTCAATTAATTTACATGACATCATAATTAAATAATCTAATTTAATAAAAATTCGTTATTTTTAATTTCAATCTAAAAACAAGAAATATGGTTTTTTTTTTCAATTCATGATAGATATAGTTTTATCCACAAACTCAAGATTTCACATGCATTGTGGACCATACATTAGCCTGTAGTATCTTATAAACTCTTCGTCTCTCAGACTGTGCGTGTGCGTGTGGTTCTCTTCATTTTCAAGCTTTAAATTTCCTCATTTTCCTTCTTTTTTAAAATTTATCTTTAACTTATTTTTCACAAAAATCAATTCTCTTATTCCTGTAGTTGAGGAGCTGAACTGAATTTTCAGTTTTCAGTTTTCTGTTTTCTGTTTTTTTTGTTTTTTTTTTTTTAACAATGGCGTCAATCACAAGCTCACTTCAGTACCCTGTCCACACCGGTCATCTCCGGTCACTCTACTTGCTGTCTCCAACGAACCGGATTTCTAGAGCCAATGTTCATCTCAAGACCCCGGCCGGGAAACTCCCGCGCCTGGCGTTCTCCCCATTGCCGGAAAACTCCTTCTCCTCTTGGACTCAACACATTCGCCGACGAGTTCCCGTCGTTAAAGCCGCTGCTTCTGATGCCGACGGGTTTGAGTTTTCCGTTTGTTGACTTTTTTTCTTTGCTTGGCTTGGTTGGTGAAAAAGCTTGAGTTTTGACTGATTTGTGAGTGTAGGCAGGTACAGCCTGCGAAGAGCTTCGGAGAGAAATTTCCGGTTCTGGTCACCGGTTTCTTCTTCTTCGCTTGGTGAGGGTCAAAATTACAATGATTCGTGTGTAACTGGTTAGATGATCAACTGATTGATTATGTGCACGCAATATCATGTGCTCAGGTACTTCTTGAATGTGATCTTCAACATACTCAACAAGAAGGTTTATAATTACTTTCCATATCCATAGTAAGTAGTTCTGTCCTGTTTTTTAATGTATTCTTTTCTTGTTTTGAAGACATCCTCGTTTTTTATTTTGGAATGTTTGGTTTTGCAGTTTCGTTTCTGTCATACATCTGCTAGTTGGAGTGGTTTATTGTCTCGTTAGTTGGGCTGTGGGTTTGCCAAAACGTGCAGTGAGTGACTAGTTTGAGTGTTTGCTTGTTCTTTTCAATGATGAGGTCAATGAAAGATTGCTTAATTGCTTCAATTTGTTTGTGAAACAGCCAATTGATAAGGAGCTTCTGATACTATTAACACCAGTTGCATTCTGCCATGCCCTTGGACATGTCATGTCCAATGTTTCATTTGCAGCTGTTGCTGTGTCTTTTACTCACACCGTCAAAGGTAATGTGATCTTTAAGTGTGATTAGGTTGTGAAAATAAAACTCTTCAACTGTGATCTTTGAGTCCACGGGGTATTGTATCGATAGGTAGTTATAACTACTAATCATTTGCATCAGTTTTATGATCTTGATGGTTTATTACTTTTCTGCAGCCCTTGAGCCATTTTTCAATGCTGCTGCTTCTCAGTTTGTGCTAGGCCAACAAATCCCTTTGTCACTCTGGCTATCATTGGCCCCTGTTGTTATTGGTATGCATAGTTCTTCTAGCCCTTTTTATGTTTTTGGTCTCATCCAACCACAAGTGAACAGAATATTGACCTGAGCGAATCATTTTGTAGAATGAGTATGAATTTCTCAACTTTTTACACTGAGGTTTATAGGTGTGTCAATGGCATCGCTGACTGAACTTTCCTTCAACTGGACTGGGTTCATTAGTGCAATGGTTTCAAACATTGCATTTACTTACAGAAGTATCTATTCAAAGAAAGCAATGGTAAGCTTATTCAGGGGAGTTTCTCCCTTTCCTTTACATGTCTGTCAAGAGGAAGATATCAGAAATTAAGATTGTATAGGCCCTGAAGCAGTGCTTCTTTAGTTCTTTGCTTTACAAAATTGTTCGTCAAGTTTCTAACAATCCTCCTTACTTTAACAGACTGGCATGGACAGTACCAATGTGTATGCTTACATCTCAATCATTGCCCTTTTGGTTTGCATTCCACCAGCAATAGTGGTAAGTATACTCAGAACAAAAACTTCAAACTGAAACCTTTAAATCTTGATAGCTTTCTCTTGCATAATGGTCAATCATTGCCTGTGTTCCTGTGTTTTACAGCTTGAGGGTCCTAAGTTGATTCAAACTGGTTTCAGTGATGCAATAGCCAAAGTTGGACTCGTGAAATTCTTGTCTGACCTGTTTTGGGTGGGGATGTTCTACCATCTCTACAACCAGGTAAATGCCAAATTTAACCATATAGAAATTTTCTGACAAGCTTAACATTGACTTCGATTCATGTTTTTAGAACAATGGTGTGTTACTTTTGGTCAATGTGTCAAAATTGCAGATTGCCACCAACACTTTGGAACGAGTTGCTCCACTTACACATGCAGTTGGAAATGTGTTGAAGAGAGTCTTCGTCATTGGCTTCTCTATTGTTGTGTTCGGTAATCTCTCAGTGTCCCTTCACGAGATCTTGAAATTTTCCTAATGTCAGCAAGGATTTTAATGTCATTACTGTTGTCATTGAACTCGGCTCATATATTTTTGGATTGAATTTTGAAAATTCCCTGAGTATTCATGCTATGATTTGGAATTACAGTTGCTTGAATGTTAAAGGTTTCTGAAGTAGCATGTGTTGCTAATCAGATGCCATCCATATTAAACACATTGGTTGATGATGTTAGTTTTATTATATTCTCACATCCCTTTTAAATGGTTGCAAACTCTGCAGGCAATAAAATCTCTACACAGACTGGTATTGGTACTGTAATAGCCATTGCAGGTGTTGCCATCTATTCCTTAATCAAAGCAAACATGGAGGAGGCAAAACGGGTGAGTTTTTCTTGAACAAGTTGGTTTTTTTTTTTAAAGCAGAATCAAGTTGGCAAATAGTTTGAAGTAACTATGTTCAATGTTCTAAGTCTGCCTGTCATCAACTTCAGCCTGTAAGAAATACCTGTTTTTGCAATATACTGATGAACTCTAGTGTACATACACTGCAGAAAGCTGCTGTAAATCCAGGATCGTAGGAAACAAACTGTTGGAATAACTGATGCTCCATTGGTGAGAAGTTTTTTGATGGTTGATTTGAAGACTTGGCAAATAATGGAGAATAAAATTTGGTCTAGGGATGGCCATCCAAACTCCATATATTTGTTTTTTTTTTTTTTGTGTATCCGTTAATGTTGTCAAATAGAGTACATAAATGTTTTTCTTAATTATTTTAATAATTACAGAGGGTTCTCTTTGCCTATCTAGGCTAGCTTCCAACACTCAATCCAACTTGCTAGGTTTGGTCTTATCATTCAGACCATAGTAGCCTAAGTGTCAATCCAAATATAGATTTGATGACAAAAGATATGTTCATATACAGCAAAACAGATGAAACAATCCTTCTGTTCTGGGCAATAGAATATTGGAGAATTGATCAAAAGCAGATATCCTAAGTTAAAGGTTGCAAATGGTGGCCATAGAAAAATGATCACAAGAAAGCCTGAAGCAGAGCATTTCCTGCTTAAATACATGCTTAAAAGCTGTTCAATAATTTATTCTTCTAAATGCAACCATCTTTCTTGGACCACCAATTTCAGGGTCACTAATAGACTCATCATAGAACGCCAACCAAAACTTTGGAGGTCAGATATATATAGATGGCTATGATCCTAACATACCTCCTGGCCTGTAAATGGCTCCCTTATGATTCCTGCCAAAATACAATCAACTCATTTACAGACGGACAAGACCAAACTTTTGTCGAACATTGCGTTTTGTCCTAGCAAGGATTTCCAGGAATGTGATAAACAAACCTGCAACAATTTAAATGAGAAAACTATCATACGGACTGATTCAGGTAACAAGGACTCTTAACTGGATTAACTTCCGATGAAACCGATATAACAGGAACTTGAGAAGAGTGCCTATATTGTATTCATTAACAGTAACATTAACTTGTCTAATGAGAACTAAATTTACTTTCCTCATGAAACTCAGGAGCAAAATAAACCAAGGATGAAGTCAATTATGACATACAGTAGCAAGTATACAAAATAAAGCAATAGGAATTGTAGATGAAAGCAAGAGTTCAGTTGTTCTACCTATGAAGCATAATCAGTGCCATAATCAAGATTGAACAGCAAGTCCCTGCGAGTCTCAGGTCCCATTCGTATTTTAAACTGTTTAGCTAAGTCACCCACCAGGTCATCACTTTCATAGTCCATCTCTCGAATGCAACGCCTTCTAACACTTTTTAGAGTTAGCTTCGAGGGGACAAATCCTGCGGATACCTGTCAAACAGGTCCATCAAACACCAGTTAGTTTCCATGTGAAAGCACTCATTACACACCAAAACTGGAGGCAGAAACTTAATAGAGACAGGTATGAGGTAAAAGGAGAGTAATACCATCTCATTAATGACTGAGAGAGCAGATTTTGCATCCCGATTGATGAGATGAGCGTTAACAAGCAACGAGTATGACATTGCATTGGGTTTGATCCCCAAGCTTATTAAGTGCTCAAAAACCTTCGAAGTTTCAACTGTCTGCATAAAATCACAAGAAGTTTTCTCAATAAGACAAAGGATATGAAAAAAAAAAGCAACCCATGAGACAATCGTTCTATGCAACATTTGCATGTATGCAACTGCATGCCTTTTAGTATGTGTGACTAGGAGTTGAACTATAACATGGAACAAACAATTTACAAATAGCACTTTCTGCAGAACCAAACAGTTATGTCATGCATACTAGAATGCAGAATTTATTTTTTTGGTGCATCTCCAATGATTTCGCAAGGTAGTTCTTCAAAGTCCGCAACATATAGAACCCATGAACACGTCACCTAAATGTGTGAATCAAAGTCCGCAATACATAAAAACAGGGAACCCATGAGTATGTCAGCTATAGGTGTGTGCATGCATGTGTTTGATAAAATAAGAGAGAGAAGAGATGACGTGACTCAAGTGATGACCTTCTTGAGTCTTCCAAATGCATACATCAAAGCATTGTAGGAATGAATATCAGGGGTCAACCCAAAAGAGGAGCCGATTGCCTCAAAAGTCTGGTATGCACGGTCAAGGTCCCATATACTTGCACAGCCAAGAATTATACAATTAAGCGCAGCAACAGATTTGTATGGAGTTTCTGCACGGCTTAAATTTTCTAGTTGAAAATATACCTGAAAAACAAAGGATAGGAGAAAATGAAGAAACTCAGCTGTTATGATCTAAATGTTTGAGATGTAATGAGAATATATGATATCCGCAACAAGGTATAAGGATGGCGACAAATAAATACATACCGAGTCCAAAGTCTCAAAACCATTCTTGGAGCAAGCAACAACCAAAGGATATAAAGAGGTAAACGGAGAGAAAAGTTCTTCTTCTGTTTCTCTGTCACAATTTCCATAAGCAGTTTCAAACTCCCGCAGGGTACTGAAAGCCTTTTGTAAATTTCCCAATGATGCATAGGCATATATCTTCCCAATATAAGATTCTGGATTAGGGGCCTTCTTGCCACGTAAAGAGCGTCGAAGAATGGCCCATGATGCATCCAGAAGAGTAGAATTGTAAGTCCTGGCAGCAGTTCCTAGTGCCGAGACCACGAGTCCTTCATCTACAGATAGTAGGACAGGAGGCCTCACATTCTCGCCTCGAGCAATCCATTTGGCCATAAATTCAAGAGCGTAATATGCCAACTTGCTGTTATCTGCTTGCATTGCAGTTTCTGCAATTGCCAAGCACATGTTCCAACTTGGGAACAAAGCCTTATTCTGATCTGTAGCCTGACAACAATGTGAACATTGCCACAGAAAACATAAGCATCATAATATCTATAATATTAACCATGGCGACTCAATTATTAGTCAAACTAGTCAAGTACCTTGCACTTCTCGATAATTGACACTAACGAGTCCAATCTTCCATGATTAACACAGCTTTTAACACAATCACCAAACACTCTCATGGACAAGATGTTCCCAGATTTCAAATTCTTATCAATGTTATTTAAAGCGGCATCAAGTTTGTCAGTAGAGAACAGCAAGCATGTAACCAACTCATATGATTCATCATTAGGCTGAGATTCTTTCCCCGTCTCTTCCATCCTGAACCATTTAACACACGATTTTTACCAGGGACCCAACTCAAACTTCAAACATATAACTACGTTCTGTGACAAATAATATCAAAAACCAAAACAAGAATATGACTTTAGCGTCCAACATAAAACTCAAATGCAAATTTATCTTCATACATTTTCTCATTACACAAAAAGAGAGTGAATAGCTAACCGTTGGAGCAACTTCTCGGCAGCGTCGGTCTCCTTAGCCTCAAACATAGCTTTCAAGACCAGATTAAACGAGGCCGTATTTGGAGAGATTGCAAAATCCTCCATGTGCGCAACCAAGTCGAGTAAATCTCCAGCGGTTGCTCCGATCATCAAATTGGCCCTTAAGTAATGATTATACAAGTCCACGTCCGGCTTATTCGGCTTCCCATTTTTGTCCAACGACCGTATCCAGAACTGAAACAACTCCTTGATATCCGACCACCGTTGCGACGTCATCCAGTCGGCGAACAAGTTCAAAATCGAGTTCAGATCAAGAGTTTGCGCCATTGAATGCATGCGACCTCCAGGGGTGTTATGCAGGAACCCGACTGGGATTATGGACTGAGTCAGCGGCGAGTTGGGAAATGGGTTCGGATGGCGCCAGTTCTCGTTGTAGAGCGGACTTCCGGAAGCTGGGTTGGGCGGCAGCGGCGTGACGCCGGTGACCGGATGGGGATCGGAGTGGACTGGGTCGGGTGCGAGTTGGGGTTCTTGCGATAAGAAGGTGAAAGTGGAGATTGGTTTTGCTGGGTTTAGGGTTTTGATCAGGGTTTTAGTGCGCGTGAGGATCGTCATTTGTGACGCCATTGATGAACTTTGAAGCGAGAAACTGCCGAATTGAAGTGTTCTACTGATTAGGGCTAATTTTGGGGGTCAGTGGCCTTTTGGAAGTTATCTTGAAATTGGTGGGTAGTAAACAAGTTGATACATTGGGCTTAAGATTGTGAATTGGGTTAGGCTTAGACCTTATTGGATTAGTTCACTTGAAGTGTTAAGCCAGGCCCAAACATAAAGCAAAAACATTAAGGAATAATATGCATTTAATCAAAATTAGGAGTAATACATCGTACTATTAGACCTCCTCTGATTCTACGTATCAGCAAGACTTTCACTCAATTATTGTCATTATAATCGAAACCTTATTAGACTTGGCAGTGGGTCGGATGGAGCTTGAAATTTTGTATTAAACCCATGATCCAAATCCCAATTATGTCTGAGGCTTAATTTTTTAAAATTAAAAATGACACCATTTTATTAAAAAGATAGTATTCTCTTAAAAATTCTCGAGTTTCGAGTGAGATCAAGTCGAACAGTTTAATCTCGAGTCCAATTCGAAATTTAAAAATCAAAAAGATTTAAACCTAAATTAAAACCCGATCAAATCGAACAAAAATAGAAAGGCTAAAAATTGTTATTCTCAAAATCTTACCATGCCTTACACACTCATTAAGAGCATAATCATTGCAATTCCATACTTTAATCCTCTAAATGCGCCACCACATTTTGGTTTGTCACATTCTTCCATATTTGCTTTTGATGTGGTGTGACAACATAATTTGTATTCTCAAACTTAATTTTATAAATTTTTTGTCAAATCTCACGTCATTAATCTTACATGTTATACAATTATTACCACATGTGACTCTTAGGAATTTTTTTTAAAATTTTGTCAATATAATGAGATGACGACGTGAACATTCAATATAAATTTTGTTGAGACATGAGATTTAAAAAAATTTAGTAACACGCAATCTTACTCTTAATTAGTAGAGAGATTATTTCCGAGTGTCAATACAACGAGACAAAAAGTAAAATTATCTCTTAATAATAAATATTATAACAATAATCTAAATTTACATAAAATATAAATTTTTTAGAAAAATCACATCAATATTCTTGAGGCCATAATTGCACAGTTAACATGCCACATGTCATGGAATGAACAAATATTTAATGAAACGTAATGTAATTAGGTTTGACAGTGAAACGGTGTCATTTTATAACTATTATGTTGCAAATTAATACCAAATATAATAATATATGTTATCTTTAAACTTATGTAAAAAAAGGTTATAGGCGAATTATAGTACAATTACGAAGATTCACCCAAATATAGAACCTTAAATGCATTTATATTAATGTCTAATAAATTTGAGTCAAGTCAAGTTGGGCATGAAATCGGGAAGGGTTGCCTTTGGCCCATGTGGGCTTTGGGCTAGGCTTGGGCCCAATTGCAGAGCTTTAGTGCAACCCAATCCATTGTTATCCCTATTCGAAAAAGAGAAGATAAAAATAGGAATTCTGCTTCTAGAGGTAACAATGAGTTGGGTAAGGCCAAAATTGACCTGCTAACTTTTGCTCGGACTCGAGCTTGAGGCAACCAAGGTTGAGCTCGAGCCAAACTAGACCTGGTTAGACCTGATTTTATTTTTATTTTTAAAATAAAAAAAGACATTGTTTTTTAGAAAATAATGTCATTTTTCTTATAATTATCGGGCCTCTAATCGAGTTGGGCTTGGGTATCCCGAGCTCAAGCTTGATCCGAGACTTTATCTTTTGAAGAAAAAAAGCCGGAGTTTTATTCAAATCGAATCTAGCCCGTTGACTTCAAATCGGGTTGGCAAATAGAAATGACAATGGGTCAATCCATGACTAATTCCAGGCTCAGATCGACTTGAAGCTCAACTATTCTAAGCAAAATAACATCATTTTGTTTAGAAGAATTGCGCTTCAGGTAGGCCTGAGCCTGAGTAACCCAAGCTTGAACCCAATAAAAAAATGTTGTTTTACACTTTTAATTTTAAAAAGTATTTTTTTACAAATTTTGGCTTAATTGGCCTATGGGTTGGTCCATTACCATCCCTATAGGCAAGGCTCGAGCTTGATTGGCCTCAGGCAAGCCTGAGTTCTAGTAGCTTATACTCTGATTTAATTATAAAAAATATTTTTATATATTTTTAATTTAAAAATTTAACAAATTAACCTCGTTCATTAACATCTCTACGCGCAAGCGCCGAGCTTGATTGCCAACTCGATCTGCTTCGATCATTCTTTTATTAGAAGCACCTTGTTTGTTAACAACAACAACTGGGGATGACAATGGGTAGGTTCGGTTCGAGTATTACTCTACCTATATCTATATCCATTTTTTATGACTCAATCCATTATCGATTTAAAATCCATCGGTTTTCTCGATTTACTACCCATATCTAAATTCATTGGATTGTTCGGGTTTTTGAATATCCATCGGATTGTATAGCACATAAAAATATAACTTATAAATATAAAATATAATAATAAGTCAAGATTTTGATTTGTGTGTCTTGAAAAAAACCATAAAATTGGAATAATAAAAATCATAATATCTAGTGTAAAGACAACATTAATTTTTCACAATCAAGAACTGGAACAAAGACAAAAATATCCAAAGCTTCAAATTGTTTTGACGTGAACTCCATAACATTCAGAACCCCATCTCCATATCATTTGCATTATTATTATCCTATAAGAAAATAAAATATGATGAAAAAGGTGATGACTGAGAAGTAAAGTGAAGATTTTAAAGTTGTTTCTTCTCAGAAAATATTATATTTAACCATAAATATTAAAAAACAGAAAAATAGATTTAATAAAAAAGGGTAGAATATGGGTATCCATCAGTTCGAGTTATTACTAGACCTATATTCAAATCCATATTCATACTCACGTCCATTTTTCAGCGTCTATTTAAAATCTATTTAAAATCCATTTTTTAAGCTTCCGTGTCTTTTTTTCAGGTCGGGTGGTGCAGATATTAATCAGGTTGAAAACCTACTGTCATTCCTAACAACAACTTTTGAATAAGAGACTTTGACCTTGTTTGGCAAACAGCGGATTGCATTAATTGTTAGCTGATAGCTGATTCTATCAACTGATTTGACCAGTGGATAACATTAGCTGTTTATTAAAGATGTTTGGTAAAATTAACTATTTAGTATTAGTTATTGATGTGTAAAATGACTTATGAAGGCATGATTTTAAAAAAATTATAAGGGTAGTATTTCGTTGAATATTCTTATAAGAATTTAGATTTAGATATTTAATTTTACAAAAATTAAATTTATAACTTTAATAAAAAACATAATAATAATAACAATAATAATAATAATAATCCAACGTTAAATTATCTATTAATATAAATGATGCAGCGAGCTACATCATATTAGTATTTTTCATATAATATGTATGAATTTTATCATTTAATAAATTAAAAATACCTATAATTATAGTATGACACAAATATGATATATAGTAGTTATATACTAAAAATATTAATTTGATGTGACTCTTTATGTTCAAAAACTTAATATTATGGTATTTTTAAATATAAAATAATATTATGAAATTAAATAAAGATTAAAAAGTTTAATTAACCCCTTTATTATATTATTTCAAACTTCACGACATAATTGTACGATTAAAAAAACCAACTTTAAAAATACACAGAGCAAAAGTATAGAGTAAAGAGGAGGGTAATATTGCCATTAGATAAACAGCTAACTCCAAAAACTCCTCTTATATCGGGGTTAAATAAGCTAACCAATAAATCATTCGACAAACACATCAATAATTTTTCAAGATGATAAAAAAATATTAACTTTTAGTCAATAAATTAAAAATCAGCTGAAAAGTTATTTGCCAAAATACCTCCGTTGTTTCTCTTTCAAAATCATGAGCACCGCTAATTACGTAAGCTTTGTTTTGTTAGAATGAGCATAGCAATTAGCAACGTACTTCTTTTGGACGAGTCATGTGTAGATCGGACGATTCGAATTAAAGTTTGACAATCTTAATTCGTTAACGTAAAAGAGGTTCATCATTGTGGCTAAAAATCATTAATGATTTGAAGGAGGGTGGCCCAATTATTCTCTTTTTGGACGATAGGGGAATTTTCTAGACCCCAATCGATCACTTTTGGGAAATTGCTGAAAAGCAAAAGTGATCCAAACGCATCCTCGTCTGATCTATCTATCCAACGTAAAACTTTCAAATGTCCTTTCTCCTCTAGCCTCCATCTAATCTTTGGTTATGTTAAATCAATCAATCAAAATCCCAACTAGATTGGTTAGTGTTACAGTAAAATTTTTAATTTATGATTTAATTTTTAACTTTTTTTGTTAATTTATTTTAATAATTTTTATTATCAAAATCTACCGATTTATTAAATAATCAACTACTAGAACTTGACAGAGCGTGAGCCAGCTTGGCCCGAGCCCGAGTTGACTAGGATCCTTGAACTTTTAAAAAATTAATAATACAAAATAACGTCATTTTGTTAATAAGGGTCAAGCTTATTTTGAGTTAGATCAGGCTTAGGTCGACCTCTTGTCATTAGGGCTTGAGTCAGACCGAACTTGAGCCTGAGCTCGACCTGGCGTAGTTTAAACTTTTTTTCAATTCAAAATTCAAAACAACGTCGTTTTGCTTATAAGGGTCTGGCCTCAGGTTGGGTCCCAACTGATCCCTTGTTGTCAGAGACAGACTTGCCTCCACTGCTTCCAACAAATTTCATATAAAAAATTATTATTTTAAGTTTTGCTCCAAAAAAAATAAAATTTTACTCCCATTAAAATTTTGCCTCTATTAAAATTTTACCCTCATTCAAAAAATTTCTGGATCTGTCCCTGCTTGCTGTTGAGATCCAGGCCCAAGACAGACCTTGCATGAGACAGCCTACCTCTAGCTCGAGCTCAAGCAAGCATGAGGCAACTTAGCTTGAACTCGAGTCCTAATTGGCCCAATCCAAACTTATTAAAAATGCAAAACAACATCGTTTTGCTTATAAGGGTCAAGCCTCAGGCCAAACTAGGCCTAGGCAATTCGAGTTTGAGCTTAGCTCAAGTCCAGCTGAAGGTCCGACTCGAGGCCTAGTCAACCCTAGCCTGGCCTGTTGACTTCGGGCCATGTCTGATCCCAATTCTCATCCTTAATCTTTATAAACCAAAATAAGCAAATTAAATTTTATTTAACAATTTTTCTGTTTAATAAAAATTCAAATTCTTCTATGCAAATGACTGTCTTCTTTAATTATATTTAAAATTTTCAACTTTATTCAGTCTTTTATGCAAATGACGTCGATTGAATAAAATGATGTCGTTTTAGTCAAATAATATTGTTTTAATTTTAAAAATTAAAATATATATTTAATCATACATGTTCTAAGGTTAATCGAGTTTATGCCTAGAGTCTCATATTCGATTAGTCTTCAAATTAGGCCTAAACTTGAACACAGATTTACGGGTCAAAATCGAACCTAGATAAGCTCGAGCTCGAGCCCGTGCCAGATGCCAAGCCTAAGTGATTCTTGAATTATCTTTGTGATGCTAGTAAACTTTTAAAAGATAGAATTTCACATCTCTTCTGATAACAAACTTTTAAAAGATAGATTTCCACATTTGCCAACCCTCTCACTTTCATGAGTGAAATTGTGCATATGTTCATACTATACATAAGTTCTAAGCCTACTTACCTTTAAAAATCAATTCTTTCTTAATGGATAAACATTAACTTAGATTGTGACATTTCATGGATAAGGAATATGTGAAGTAAAAGTTTGAATTTTAGGAATGATATAAAAACTTAAAAATAAACCAAAGATTGAAATAATATTTGATAAATTATTTAAATTATAGTTATAAAATTTTAATTTATTATTTATAAACATAATATATAATTAATAAAAAGATTATAATTTGCCTAATATGAAATTTTTAATTAATCATATTCAAAGTTAGACTCATATGAGAGTGAGTCTTTGATCAATTGATAAATTTGCTCATTTGTGACCATAAGATCATAGGTTCAAATTATGAAAATAATATTTTTGTAAAAATACAAAAAAAAAATACGTACATTAATAACCCTCCCTCGACTATGCAAAATGAGGAATATTATGCATCGGATTACATTGACTCGACTCAGACGAAGGAGTTAGAATTAAGACTCGAATTTGATATGATATGATATTATTTTTAATTTTTAAAAAATTTAAAGTCAAAATAATATTTTTTAAAAATTCTTAATATTATTATATTTAAACTTAAAATTTAATCTTGTAACTTAAATAATTCAATTGAAAGTCTCAAAAATCAGGATTGGACACTTCAGGAACATAAGAAAAGCAACATTTCCATTTGCATGTCCATTGTCTACCATAGAGCCGTGAACCACTTGCTAGTTGAAGTTGAAAGATAAGGAAAGATAAGGAAAGCTGAGTAAAAATGAGTACAAATTTCAAAAGCAAACAAAAGCAAAAAGATCATCATCACACATGTCTGACAACCAGGGACTGAATCTGACGGCACCATCCCAAAAGCAACAAAGCAAGATGACACCTCACATTTGCAATCGCTACACACACATATGGCAAGAAAAAAAGTTCTGGCTCTGATACACTCAGGACCCGAAAGGTACACAGGAAAAAGGCAAAGAACCAACCTTGTAAGGATCCAAGGTTTGATCAGGATCACCCAAAACCAGATTGTTGGGTTAACTTGGTCCATGTTTGATCGTGCTGTATGAGCGTTTAAAGCAGTCCAATACGTGACAAAAACTCGAGCTTTTTGCTCGACTCCCAATGAACATAGTATAATACTTATGTCCTAACAATAACATACTCTAATTAATGGAGCGTGCGCCCGCGCGCGCACACACGTGACACATATATATGTTTAGTCACAGAAAAACCCTCTCGTTGTCCACCGTCACTCATAGTATTGTCTAGATATCTCCATATATCCTCTCAAGTTTCACTTTTCTTCTCTTGCCTCTTGTCTCTTTAGTTCTTGGCTTCAGACCCTTTTCAGGAACTGAGAATTGCTCTTGATTTCTCTCAGAGTCTTGCTTCAGTCATGGCTTGTTTAATGTATTTAGTACTTTTCTTGGCCCTCGCTGGCCATTCAAGTAAGCTGTTGAATGATTATGGTTTACTTTTTGTCTGATATTTGGATGAAGAGATTAGTTTTTCCTTTTTCCTTTTTAAGATTTCTAATATCCCATGTGTGTCCTCTGTTTTGCTTGCTCTTTTCATCTGTATGATTTTGCTGAAAAAAGTGAGAGTTCCTCTGTGTTTGTGTGTGTTTGATCTTGATGAAATCTCTTTTAAGCTGTTTCATACTTTGAAATTTCTGCTAGTCAACTAACTGTGTTTTGGTCTAAAATTTTCCCTTGAAGGTGCTAGTTACTGTGTATGTAAAGATGGTGTGAGTGATCAAGCACTGCAGAAGTCCCTGGATTATGCCTGTGGAGCTGGAGCTGATTGTACGCCAATCGCTCAAAATGGTCCTTGTTACAATCCTAACACCGTGAAAGATCACTGCAACTGGGCTGTTAACAGTTACTACCAGAAGAAAGGTCAAGTTACTGGATCCTGTGATTTTTCAGGAACAGCAACTGTTAGTCCCAATCCTCCCAACAGTAAGTCAAGCTCCTCAGCTCAATCCACCTCTAGTTTTATCTTCTCAGAGCACTAATTTTCTCAACACTTTTTTGCATATTCTTTTCTTATATCCAGATGTGCCTTCTACTTGTTCCTATCCTTCAAGTGCAAGGTACTCTCTTATTTGCTTACATTAATCTTCTTTCGTCTGCTGTAAAGTTTGTCTTTTAGCGTCCTTTCACGGCTGATACTTTCTTTTTGTGGTCTTTGAAACCATCTCCCTTATTAGAGCGAAGCTTTGATTCAGTTTCATTTACATGACTTTTCAAGTGTTCATAAGGTTCTATGTTTAGATGGTATTTGTTTAGTTTCTTTCCTTTTCTTTACTTGGCTGTCAAAAATGAATCTTTTTCATCTGGGTAGATTTTTTAGATGGTATTTGTTTAGTTTCTTTCCTTTTCTTTACTTGGCTGTCAAAAATGAATCTTTTTCATCTGGGTAGATTTGAACTGGGTTTACCAACATATTAGACAGTAAATGGTGGTGTGGTTAAGACATAGGCCAGGTATCAAGTTAGACAGATTATCCTGGAATTGATGTATAGGCCAGGTGTTGCTAGCTATGAGCTGTCGTGAAGTCGATGTTTCATGAGAAGTTTGTTCTTTTCACATAAAAATTTTAGATCATTCATGTGGGAATTCATGAGATTCTGTCTTTGTTCAGGAAGGATTTATGAGGCTTCAAGTTCACCTTTTTCTTTTGACATCTGGTCTTGTTTTGTAATTGCAGCACTGTAGGGACTCCAACACCAACAACAGGCACTACTACACCAACACCGACAACACCAACAACACCAACAACAGGCGCTACAACACCGTCAACAGGCACCACAACACCAACAACAGGCACCACAACACCTACAACCACACCTACAACAACAACAGGCACCACCACAACACCTTCATCAACTCCTTCTGTGTTTGGAACTGGATTGGGTCCTACAGGAAGTGGCAATGGCATCAATGACAGCAGTGTTGGAAGACTGGCTTCTTCTAAAGTCACCATAAACTTGATCCTTAGTTCTCTAGCCTCGTTTTGTGGCCTATTTTTCTTGTGGGGTTAGTGAAGCTCAAGGAAAAACACAGGAGGGAAAGGAAAAAGAAGCAAACTTTTGGGGTTTTGGTTGATGTATGGACGAGATTTTGCCACGACGAGACTCGGAGACCCACACCCCACTAGGGATGTCTTGTTTTCCTTCGTCCTTGTTGACAAAAAAGCTGGGAATTTGATTCCGTATTGAGCTTGTGATGTGATTGCTACTGTGTTAGAACAGAACCTGATCACTTTTTCCTTTTGTATATCTAGAGAGGAAGTGAGAGAGAGAGAGTAGTATTTTTTTTAGTATAATGAGAAATGGTATTCATCACCAGACAGAGACTCTCTAGTTTAATTATTATCATCGTTGTTTAATTATAATATTTATAATGTGTCTGTGTTCTGTTGTTTGTGGCATTCATGTTGAGGAACATGTTCATGAGCATTTGGATGATTCAGTTTCTGATGGGTATCTCTGAAAATTAAAAATGATTTCCTCGTAATGTTGAAATAAAAATATTTCAGGGCAATAAAAAACATATTTTCGGCTGGTGCAAACCTCTCAGTGGGTGGGTCAAGCTTAACATGTGAGTAAATGCTCTACATTATCAGCTACAGCCGGAGGCATCCTCGGTGATAGTACATGTATTTGACTTGGTGGTTTCATCCAGAATCTCGGGTGGTAGTACATGTATTTGACTCGGTGGTTTCATCCAAAATTTCGGGTGGTGCTTATCGGTGTTTGCCGAATTTTTGGGGAGTGTATATAGGGTTCATGGTCACGTGGAATCTAAGATATTGTCGAATGGAACTCAAAGTTGACTCGATTGCGGCGATTAATCTCATTTTTTCTTCAACGAGTTGATCACACGCTCTCATCCTCATCGTTCAGGATATTAATGAATTGTTCACTCGCAACTGGACGGTAGCACATTGGCATATATATCGCGAGAGTAACCGATGTGCCGACTGGCTCGCGAACTATGCAGAGCATTTTGATGTAGGCACTATTTATTTTGATACTCCACCCATTAGGTGCTATGTACTCATTTTAGAGGATATGTCGGGACTCTGCTTCCCGCGATTTGTTGTGTAATCTTTTTTATTCCCTCTTATAAAAAACATATTTCAAGGAACAATATAATATTATTATCTATTGATTTTTATTAAAATATTATTATTAAAATTGCATGTGAAATAAGTTTTTTACTTCTGTAATTTTATACTTATCATAAAAATTATTTATAATTATTTGATAATATTAGAAATTATTAAAATTTAAATTCATTATTTACAAAGTATAAGTTATTTTAAATATTTATTTATAAAATAAATTAGATAATTATTAAATATTAGTAAAAAATTATTATGATATACTAAATATTGGCATATTAATTTGATTAATTGCATTTTAGTAATTATTGTATAATCATTAATTTTATTTCTATTCTTTATTCTTATTTTTATCTTTTTTTTTTTAATATTGTTTGCTTTGTTAAATCCTTCACTTGTTCCAGCTGAACTTGGAGAGTATTAGTCTTGTCTAAAAGATTCAACAAGTTAATGCAGTTAGGAAATTTAGGCAGGAAGTGCTTGAGCATGGGACGGCTGAACTAACTATCAACGACTTAAAGCGCTGAAGTGAAGTCTGACGTATGTCTGTTGATAATAAGATGCCAACCGCTAGACAAAATAGGTAGGCTTGCAATTCAATTCGAGTCAAAATTAATGAATTATGTTCAGATTAATTGAATTTCAAATTTAGGGATTGGCCTTTTTTGATTATCAAAACGTCATTTTGGTATGTAAATTTAAAATTTTAAAAATCAAAATATACTCGTTTTAATTAATCATATCAAAATGGTGGTGTTAGTGCGATCGATTATGATTTAGGCTGATTTAGGCTAAAAACAAGTTCAGTCATTAACTTCTTTTTTTTTTGAAACGGAGGAATCCGCAGTTGCTATCTTTTAAATACGTACTAGGTAAACTTTCGGATTGACGCAATAGCCTGTAAATTAGGCCAACTAGGTACTCCGCACTAGGCAAATCCTATACGACAAGCGCGATCGAGAGAACATAGGTAAGGGAGATTCGAACACAGAACCTTTTAGCCCCATGCCTTACACTCCATCAACTCGACCACCCCTGGGGGACTCAGTCATTAACATTCTTCAATATAGTAGGCTTGTAAGCCAATTCGAGTAGAAATTAATGAATCAGGTTTGAGTTAATTAAATATCAAATTTCGGGATCGGTCTATTCTTTTATTATCAAAATGATATCGCTAATATAATTGATCAAAATGCCATTTTAGTTAATTTTAAAATTTGAAGATCAATATGTTGTTATTTTAATTAATTATATTAATCTGACATTGTTAGTTAAACATGTTTGATTACGTCTATATATTTAATGTTAAATGGAATGGAACGACTAGAGAATCAATTTAAATTTAGGTCATCTTAGGTTAGAGGCTGGTCCAACCCGTTATTATTCTTTTTTTTGTAAAAAGCAATATTATTTAAAAAACTAGCACAAAACATAGAAACAGAAAGAGGATGAATCTAACCCTGAGCCAAAAGGCTCCCCGTACACCCAAACTAAAATCCTTCAATCTCAAAGCTAGTAGAAATACAAGAATCAACAGATAAAACTTCATATAGCCAAACCTGTGCTTGAGGCTTCCGAGAAAAGTGCAGTGTCAACATTACATTTCAACCAAGATGGAGCTGGTTTCTTCCATTTTCGTTGAGGTGGGACAGCACAAGCACGAGATGAAACTTTCCCCAAGGCAACATGAGCTTGGTTCGAAGAGGTAATATAGTTATCAGCCAAATAAATCACATTAGTGCAAGAAACATATTTTTGTTGCCAAATAAAAACATTTCTATGGTACCATAAGCTCCATAAGATTGCCCCCATTTTTTGCATGTTTAATTTATTTGTATCCTTAAGAATGTCCCAAATGATATCCACTGCATGAGTATTAGCAAAATTTACGCCTTTAATATGCCAACTGTTTGCAGCAAAAACACAATTAAATAACACATAGTTTTTCATCTTCCCCAATTCCACATCTCGAGCACCGTGTATCAATAGGAACACTCCTTACAGCAAGCTGTGTTTTACATGGCAAAAAATTCCTCAAAACTCGTCAGAAAAATCTTTAATTTTAGGAGGGAGCTAACTATTCCAAAGACAGTTCCAATCACCTTCAACAAAAAAAATCACGAATATTTGAGAATATTTCAATGGCAATTTTATATTCCTTTTTCACCAAGTAAACTCCATTTTTTGTAAAATGCCAAATAAGCTTATCGGAAGGTCTTCTACTACTTACCGAGATACTCAAAATCCGAGTTGCATCCAATGGAGCAAAAACTCCATTAATTAAATTCATATCCCAAGTCTGTCAATTATCCGAAAGAAACTCACTAACCCTCATGTTCTCCATACCATCAAGAGGGGCCGAATTGATAAAGAAATTGTCATTATCATTTAGCCAGGGGTCTTCAAAAATTCTTATCCTTTCTCCATTTTCCATTCTCCACCGAATACCTTCAGTAAGCAACTTTTTTGCATGACAAATACTCTTCCATACAAAGCTTGGGTGAGACCCTTTAGAAGCTTTTAAAAAATCCCCATCAGGAAAATATTTAGATTTGAAAATACGGCTTAAAAGAGATTCTGGGTAATTAATAAAACGCCAGCCTTGCTTGCAAAGAAGTGCTAAATTGAAACAGTGAAGATTTCAAAAACCTAAACCTCCAAATTTCTTTGGGACACACAACCTATTCCAATTAGCCCAATAAATAGACCTATTACCATCCTTTGATCCCCACCAGAAAGAATTCATCATCCACTGTAATTCATCACAAAAAGACTGCGAAATCATAAAAACACTCATGAAGTATAAGGGAATAGCTTGAAAAACTGTTTTAATAATAACTTCTTTGCCCACTCTCGAAAGAAATTTATTCTTCCAACTAAGTGACCGTCTGTGAATGCGGTCTAAACATGCTTTTTATTTCTCCCAATTAAAGAGGGTAAGCCAAAATATTTTCCATGATCAATAGGAGTTTCCATTCCAAGCTCCCTCCTAATATTAATCCGAACATCAGGCTTCGTATTTGAGTTGAAAAAAACTCGATTTTTGAAAATTAATGGCTTGAATAGAAGCATTCTCATAGATAGTCAAAATATTTTTCACCACTCGAGTCTCCCTTGAACATGCTCTAAAAAAGAAAAAATTGTCATCAACAAACAATAAATGCGACGCACTTGGACACCCATTTTTAATAATACAACCATAAAGAGATCCCCTAGCTTCTGCTTGTCTGAAGAGAGATAAAAAAACCCTCAGCACATAAAATAAAAAGATAAGGAGATAGGGGGTCTCCCTGTCTTAACCCTTTACGCGGAAGAATAGTCTCCAGCAAATGACCATTTAAGCAAACTAAATAAGCAGCAGTCTTCACACAAAGCATAATCCAGTGCACCCATTTTGCATGAAAGCCCAATTTAATCAAAATGAATTGTAAGTAATTCCAGTCTACCTGATCATAAGCTTTACTTATATCAACTTTAAGGGCAACATCACCAAATTTACTCTTGCCCTTCATTTAGTGGATAATCTCAAAAGCCACAAGGATATTATCCAAAATAAGTCTACCAGGAACAAAAGCAGACTGTATCGGTGAAATTAATTTAGGTAAAATTAATTTCAAACGGTTAGCCAGAACTTTTGAGATTATTTATAAAACACATTACATAAAGCAATAGCTCTTAAATCTTTCATCAAATCGGGTTTATCTTTTTTAGATTTTAAAACAAGAATCGAATCATTTAGATTAGAAGGAAACTTACCCCGATTAAGCCAACTGGTGCATTTATTAGAAACTTCATCTCCAATAATATGCCAACATTTTTTTAAAAAAATCGGATTGAGGCCATCTGGTCTAGGAGCTTTTTCGGGATGCATTTGAAAGACAGCTTTCTTAAATTCTTCCAGTTGAAAAGGGGTCGTTAAACTAGCATTGTCTTCTTCACTTACCAGTTGTTGAATCATGTCAAAATTTTCAAAACAAAAACCTCAAGAATTCGAATAAAGATTTTGAAAATAATCCAGCACAATCGAACTCATTGCTTCATGGCTTGTTTGAGGAGTACCCGAATTATCCAAAAGCACAAGACTATGATTTTTGCGTTTCCTATCCATAGTTTGCTTATGAAAATAATGGGTATTAGCATCACCAAAGTTGAGCCAAAATTTTTGGACCTTTGCTTCCAGTAAACTGACTCCTGAACAAGGGTGTTGGTTAAGTCCCTTTTCAACATAGAAACCCGATCATCATCTGTACCCTCACTCCTTGGCTTCAACAAATCAGCTTTAATTTTTTTGATTTTTTCCTGAAAATTATTATCCAGTCCCTATTCCAGTTTTCAAGCTTATTACAACAACCTTTCAATCTTTCCATTAGATTTAAACCCCCTTCAACATGCCAGGATAATTCAAACACCTTAAAAAAATTATTTTCCATGAACTAGTTATTTTCAAATTTAAACCTAACATCTATTTTACAAGGCCAATCATGTAACGCAATAAATTTAATAGGGGAGTGATCAGAATAAGCACTAAATAGATTGTAGAGCTTGTGATAAGGGAAAATATTAGTCTACGCCTCATTTACAAAAGACGATCC
>JAOQMQ010000001.1:1450129-1461065 GCA_027563845.1 Erythroxylum subrotundum | reverse complement strand
AGACGCTCCATGATGAAATCCTCAGTACCTTACAAAAGACGATCCAGACGCTCCATGATGAAATCCTCAGTACCTTACAAAAGACGATCCAGACGCTCCATGATGAAATCCTCAGTACCTTAACCCCTTTCCCATGTATAGCCAAAAGCTAAGAGAGGAATATCCTTCAGATTGCAGTCATCAATACAAGTTCTAAATCCTTTATAGAGATGATAAGGATAGGCAGCCCCACCTACTTTATCTTCTACCGCAAGCAAATTATTAAAATCTCCAAAAACTGCCCATGGTGAAGAATACCTTCTACTAAGAGCTTGCAGTAATTCCCATGTGTTTCGTTTATTATTCAAGCTAGGAAAACCATAAATACCTGTCAGCCTCCACTTTGGCTTATGAAGCTCCTCAGTCTCCATGTCAATATGGTTATTAGAAAAACCAGTAACTGAAATATTACAAGAAGTATTCCATAACACAGCTAACCCTCCACTTCTACCAATCTTATCAACTGTAAAACAAAAATCAAACCGCAATTGAATCCAAATTTCCTCAATCTTATTTGAATGGACAAGTGTCTCCATTAAGAAAAGAACATCCGATTTATTGTTATGAACAAGCTCTTTAAGAGCTAACACTGCTCGGGAATTCCCTAATCCCCGACAGTTCCAACTTAGGCCAATCATTGCTCTCGGAAGGCTTGCCTAGCAAGTCCCGCCAATGAGTTTTCAGTGGAAGATGTGAGTTTAAATGAAGAAGAATTTTTACCACCATTCTGCTTCTCATCGTTGTTTACTGGAAATTCGTTACGTGAGCGTTTTTTATTCTCATCAGTTTCCATAACTGAATTTTCTTTTTCTTTTGACAGGTTTTGGCCCAGGTTTTCAGTCGGGCCCAACACTTCAGTTTGGTCTATAGACTTCGTTGACCCTTTAGTAATTGACTTAAACTGGAAACTCTTAGAATAGGAAGTATAATTACTATGGATTATGCATAGCATCTTATCCTTACCTTTTGAAATTCCAGTATCCTTGATTGTAGGCAATGACAACGCTCTTGTTGATCCGTTTAGATTCCTCCTCCATCTGTTGATTCCACCACCGTTTATTCCTTTAAACTCCGCTCTTATTTTTTCCGGCCAGTCTCGTCTAACCTCGCCGTCTGGAAAACCCAAAAAGCGTTCACAGTTTATCTCACTATGCCCAATAATACCGCATACATAACAAACCAGTGCAATTCTTTCATATCGGAATCTAATCTCCACTTTATTCTCCCCTTGTTTGCTAATGGCTTTCCATCTTATAAGTGGCTGCCTAATGTCCAATCTGCATCGAATCCGAACATACCTTTACCATGAAGCTCTACGAGACATTACATAACACTCAAGAAATGAACCCATGAGATTTCCCAAATTTTTGGCCAATTTTTCCGATGCAAATCCTGATGGAATATCGTGGACTTGAACCTAGAAATCTCTATAATGAAAATCGACCTAAGCTGGATCTTCCCCTCGCTGTAAATGATGAATAAGTAGAAGGCAGTTATTAAACGACCAAGGGCCACCTCCTACCACCCTTTTCAAATCTATAATATGAAAAAATTGAATGAGATAAAGATTCTCATCAATCGAGTTGATATGCGCCCCTCAGATCGGCCTCCATAAATTCAACAATGTTCTCTCTATAGCCTCAAAGTTAATTGTCCTTTCTCCCAAAAACTTCCCCACCAGGCATAGCTCATGGTTGATCTCCTCCTTCGCTACGTCATCTTCTTGTAAAAATCAATTCTTCATTTTCCTTTTCATGGATTGATAAATCTTGAATATCGATCTCCATAATCAAAATACAAAACAAGATGAAAAATTGACTACGCAATACAAACCATGCTCATGGAAGGCACGACAAAAACTTGCCCTATTCTAGAGAGAAAAGGCAAGACAATAATTTTTTAGTTTTGTTATTATTCTTAAATATAGGATGATTATATACATGACATGGGTCAGGCTGTTTTTCGGCCTGAGTTCGGCCTAAAGTTTGATCAGGCTCTGTTCGAAGCTCAATTTAACTTAAAGATTCAGACTCAAGTTTCAGTTCAACCTGATTAAGTATGATTAAATTTATTTATAAATAAAAAATTAAAATAATAAAAATAACGTCATTTTATACAAAAATTTTGAGCTTTGAGTTGGATCGGGCCTAACAATCCTCAAACTTAACCCAAAGCTCGATTTTTTTTTATAAAAACTTGAGTCCGACTCAAATTTCAGTCAGCTCAGGCCATGCCAAATTGATCTAGGGATTCTTTTTGCCGATCCTAGATGATTGAAGTTGGTAAGCAAGAGCTTTCATGCAATGTAATATGAACGCACATCCTACCAAAAGCACAGCAGTTTCCATTTGAAAATTAAATGGAATTGCCTACCTTAATCTCATTACCCGACCACGAGCAAACAGGTAGGTCCAAACCTGGTTAAGCCATAAGATCACATGCATGTTTCCTTCTAAGTTCTTAGCAACATATATGAAAGTTCATCATGTACAACCCATTCCTATTGAAGCCAAGCCTCCTCTGCTTGAACTTTAAAACAAATCATTGTACAATCATATCGAACTTCCATGAATGAACCAGAAAACTATTTCCGGGTTGCTTGATGTCCACGACTCCTTAAGTTTCACAAACTTGACATCCTGCTCGTACATGTCTTACTTCATGGTTGCAGTCTACTGCACAGATATTCTAAATTCTGATCAGAGCCGATCTTGGGCAAAGGCAAGTAGGACAACTGCCTCGGCCCAGCCTCATGAAAATGAAATAGGCAAATAAAAAGGGCCTTATTTATTTTATTTTGTTTTTTATGAAAGTCTTGATCTTCATAAAGAACAATAAAAAGACCCTTATTTTACTTTTTTGTTCTTTACAAAAGCTCACTCTTGATTATCATAAAGAAAGAATAAAGAAAAAAATAGGAGCATTTTTTATTTACCCGAGGCCTATAAAACGTCAGGACTAGCCTTGATTCTAATGTAAGTTCCATGTCTTTCTGGGTTGCAGTTGGTTCATGTCTTTCTGGTTCTAAATCTGTAAGTATGACAAAATGAGTACTGTTTTAAAAGTTATAAGAAAACAATGTCATATTTATTTTTAATTAAAAAATTGAGCCGGTTGAGCTTTAGACTAAACTTAACCCTAAATTTTCAAACCTGACTTGAGCCCAGTCCATTGCCAAGTCTACCGGTTGTTAGAGATGGTAGTTAAACTTGAGTTCGACCCAAAGTAAAGTTAATAAAACTCGGCCCAGTTTGACAGAATTTCAAGCCGATCTTGAAAATTTTTTACAATAATTTTTCTCGCTTCGTTCGGGCTTGACTGTAAGTCGGACTACCCAAATCTAGCTCAATTTAAAACTAAAAATTTATTAAAATATATTTTAAAATTTATAGGAAAATAACATATCAAATCTTTTGTTCCAATCCTGTTCTGTTAAATCTTATCCATATATTTACGTAGAATTAATATAAATGTGTAAATAGAATTAATATAAATGTGTAAATAAAATTTATATCATAATCCAAATAAAAAATCTGATCACGTTTTCTATTTCAAATCAAAAATTCTCCCCCGTGTGTTCCTCACGTATCGACAACACAAGCGACCAGTAAAGTAAACTTGGCAAAGGAATTAGCGACGTATGGACAACAATTAACGTTTTCTTGTTTATTTATTTGTTTAAAACGACAAAAGGAATCGGTGACGTATGGACAACAATTAACGTTTACTTGTTTAAGACGATTAATAAATGCCTTGGAAAGTTTGACACATTTTCATTCTAATTTTTATTTTTTAAAAATTCTTCTAAATTTCAAATAAAAATAACGAAAAATGAACACTAATTAAAAACTTTTTTTTGATAATTTAATCTAATTATCAAATTTAAATTAATAATTTAATATAATTTTCTTTAATTATTAATTAAAGTTAAATTAAATTAATTTAAGTATAAGATAAATTATCACATCTTTGGATATCTTTTAATCGAAATATAAGAAAAGAGTATTTTTTAAAAAACTAAAAATTAAAATTTTTCAAAAGTTTTAAAAATTAAGATATTTTTTAAAGTTTAAGAGAAATTTGTATCTTTTATTTACCTTTGATTAGTCTTAAAAAATTTAAAAATAACATCATAATATTTTTAAAACCGGATCAAAAGAATTCGATTTAAATTTTAGATTATTGATATCATCGGTCGGATAAATTATAATTAACTTTATGTTACACTAGTAATAAATGTCAATGTGAATGGATCTCTAGCATAGGGTAAACTTAAATTAATTTATTAAAAAACATTATGAATTATTAAAAATATTTTTACAATAATAATAAATTTATAAAAATAATAAAAAGTCTAATAATAAATTTTTTTTCAAGTTATGATCAGCTGATGTAATATTTTTTGATATTTTAGTATTTAAAATTATGATAATATGTTGAAGGATTTTTAAAATTTTCATAATTACAATGTTATTTTAAAAATTAGTAACTTTTTATAAATAAACTTATAAGTCAAGGAATTTAAATTCTTTTTATAAATAAAAATTTTTATATAAAAGTTTCAATTCAAAAATAATTATTTGATCATTATTTGATAATTTTTTATAAATATTATCAAATAAAAATTTATTTTATAAAATTAATATTTTTATTATATATAATAAACTTCTGTTATATATCTTTTTTTAAATTAAAAAAAAAACATTGTAATTATGAATTCATCACCAATGCCAATAATGGCTTCTTCATCTTCAACGTCTGCCAGTTCAACAAGTTCCGTATCTTCGTCAAGCATGGATGCCAACTTTGTCGCTACCAACGTAAAATTGAACAGTCACTCCATAAAGACCGAAGCAATCAATAAAAAAAGTTGTTTGTACTATAAAAATGTCAAACAACGTGGAAAGGTTGGATTTTTCATTAAAAAGATTCTACTTTCAACCTCAAGATTCACCCACCACGTTTTCAAACGGAGATTCCGAGGACAACTCACATCCCAACTCCAGCTCTGCAACTACTTCCCCTGTTGTTCTTGGCAAAGTTATGATCTTTGGTGCGTATTGAACGGAGGGTGGGTCTCAATCCATAGAGTTTTCAAGTTTAAGCAGCCGTGTTGGACTGTGACCCAAGATTTCCAAAAGGGTAGTGAAATTTGAAAAGAGTGAGGGAGAATATCCAAATTTGTGATTGGGACCGCCTGACCTACTGGTGTTTCTTGATCAGTTGTTTTCATTTCGACATCAGACGTTTGCTTCATAGGTGACTCCTTTCTTCCAAAAAATGGTATTAATGTTAACTTTGATTTGTAGTTTCTTTCCTCTTCTTTGTGATCTCTGTTGCTATCCTTCCTTTGCCTTCATGATCAACAAGTTTGACTGGATTAAAAGAGTTGATGATGGTGCGTTTCAATCACCGAGGATAGTATGCTTTGACTTTTCTCTTGATTGTTCTGTCGTATTTGTTACTAATGGGCAGCCCTGAATCTTGGCATTTGAATTCTGCATCTTTGTCATAGATCTGAATTTATCTAAAAGTCTTGTGCTGTTATTGCACTTAAAAGTCAATATTGTGCGCTTCCCAAGTTAACATCATTGGGAAGCACTTGGTATTCTTTTTCAAGCTTAAAAATGTGCTTTAGATGTTCCTCATAACCCAGAAAGATTCAGGCCCTAGTCGAGTAAATTTTGATAAGGGATTTGCAAATCCAGAGTTAATAATCAGTAACTGAAACTGGTTCTTGCAGGATTTTTCAGGAATCCCTTCACTGATATCTCCTCTAATTGAGGGGACTATTTGTGGTGAGCTGAAGATGTATCTTGTCGAAAGCAAAGGAGGAGCAATAGTATGTATGTTCCTTGCCCTCTTCTTTTTGGGCACTTGGCCTGCCATTATGACTCTCCTCGAAAGACGAGGCCGCCTTCCTCAACATACTTATCTTGATTATACAATCACTAATCTTCTTGCTGCCATAATCATTGCCTTCACATTTGGTGAGATAGGCAAGAGCACAACTGAGTCCCCAAATTTCATAACCCAACTCTGCAAGTTGAGTGTATGTTGGACCAATTAACCTTCTTATGTTGTTATGCTTTTCTGCATTGCTTTTTACTGGTTTACTTAGCTCTCTTAATCAGGAATCATGGAGCGGTTTGTAAAAGAAACTGGAACAGCTTAATTTTCCATGTTCTAATACAGTGATGCATGTGTGGATTCTGAACTGCAGATCTTGCTCTGTAGTGAGACAGAGTACAACTATGAGAATTTTGTAGGATGATTCTTGCAGGATAATTGGCCGTTGATTCTGTTTGCGATGGCCGGCGGAGTTGTACTCAGCCTCGGAAATTTATCCACTCAGTATGCTTGGGCTTTTGTTGGTTTATCAGTTACAGAAGTCATCACTTCTAGCATGACAGTTGTGATAGGTCTGCATCTCTCTCCATTTTGAAAGATACCTGATAATTTGGATATCTATGGAATATCAGGAACTTTGTTTCGTTCTGTTTTCTGGTGACAGGAACAACCTTGAATTACTTCTTAGATGACAAAATCAATAAGGCTGAGATTCTATTTCCTGGAGTTGGTTGTTTTCTGATTGCTGCTTGTCTGGGGTCAGCTGTCCATTCATCCAATGCAGCTGACAATAGAGAAAAGCTCAACAGTGTATCAAGTAAACAGATATCTGGAACAGAGTATGCATCTCTTTTCCAAAATGAATCCCAAGAGAATGCTTCTTTTTTTACTTTACAATTTAAGTTTTCCCATTGTTATTTCTTTCATTCCAAAAAAATTCTATTATTAATTTAGTTGCTCTCTTTGCTTTGATGGTGTCACCAAAATTTTAACTTTCTAGGGTTAGAGGTTCTTCTGCAACTAATGAAGCATCTCCACGAAAGGGTAAGAAGCTTGAGACTTTTTCCTCTCATCTTTAAGGGCAGAGGGTGGCTGTTCCCATTTTCGTGTGTCATCCTGTGCTCGAAATTATCCATCCATCCATTCTCGAACACAGGGTGGCACACGAAAACGGGAACAGGAGAATTGATCCCATCTCTATCTCTGATCTACGGTGCACTAAACAAGTTTTGTTGATTTAATATTGGACAGAGAGCTTTGATTTAGAGAATGGAAAATCTTCAGAGAAGGCAAAAGCTGGAAGTGCTGCTTTCCTTTTCGAGCTCGAGAGCAGGCGATCAATCAAGGTTTCGTTCTAGTGCGAATCGGCATTTTTTCTTTTCTTAATTCTGCCATGCAACTATTAGATTTCTAGTTTTCATAAGCAAGAGTTTGGTTTTACACTTGCAGGTGTTTGGGAGGGGCATTTTCATTGGACTAGCTATTACCTTCTTTGCTGGTGTTTGCTTCTCTCTTTTCTCACCAGCTTTTAACTTAGCAACAAATGATCAATGGCACACCTTGAAAGAAGGTGTTCCAAAGTTGGTTGTATACACTGCATTTTTCTGGTTTTCAGTCTCTTGTTTTGTAATTGCCATCATCCTAAATGTTACCTTCCTCTACCACCCTATATTGGATCTACCGAGATCATCACTGAAGGCGTATGTTAATGACTGGAACGGTCGAGGTTGGGCATTTCTGGCTGGTCTTCTATGCGGATTCGGCAACGGTCTTCAGTTCATGGGAGGTCAGGCTGCAGGATATGCAGCTGCAGATGCTGTTCAGGTTAGTTTAAATGCACACTGGCAATCACTTTCTCATTTTCTTGGTACTGGTTTTTTCTTCTGATTCTACTGGAAATGCTTAACTGGTGTCAGGCACTTCCACTTGTAAGTACATTTTGGGGTATACTCATCTTTGGAGAATACAGAAGATCGTCACGAAGGACTTACGTTTTGCTTGCGAGTATGCTCTTCATGTTTATTGTTGCTGTTGGCGTTCTGATGGGATCTTCAGGGCACAGGAAATGAACGTTCATTTCCATGGTCAGTGACTGTAATCAAAAGCAAAGCCAAGGATTTGGAGCTGATTATCGGTCTGACTCACCTGAACGTCCGCTTTCGCCTTACTTGAAATCAAACAATGTTCTTGACTCGACTAAAGCTGCTTTTTGAAGAAGACAGTTCTAAAAGCAATACTATACAGATACAGATACAGATACAGAAGCATCAATTCTGCACCAGCGCATGTTAAACCAAAAGGATCGGCAGGCTGTGAAAACTATTCCAATATAATATAACAGCAAAAACATGCTCCGATTCACTTGTAATAATGTTGTTTGACGTTTTACAGAACTGGATGACAGAAGTATCATACTAATGCTCAATTAATCATCTATGGAGTAATGAAAACCTTGGGTGTAAACAGCAACAAATGTCGAATAAAATAAATTGGGTAAACAAGGTAAAGAGTAACTCACATAGTCATTTCATGTATAATCAACTAGTGCAGCTACTATTTACAATCAAGAACTTGTCACTTGGTGCTTACGGTAGTGTATTGATGGCTCTGAATGCGCTCTCCCGACCAAGAAGCATATCTTGTACAGGGTTGTTGAGAAATTAACTATGCTTCGGAAATGTGAGTCCTTGTCGTACCCAATTTGCTCATTGTACTCATTTCAAGTGTAAATATACCATCTTCTCCATGAGTTACCACTTTGCACAAGTTTTGTCCACACAACCTTGTACATCCCACTTAAACTGAAAACTGCTTCATGTGTTTGAGTCGATCCTTCAAGGTATAAGAAAAGATGTCGAGATAATAAATTCAGCACCATTTAGAGTATGCTATAGAAGATTGTCCAGCTGTGTTTGCAGGTCTTCAATGGACACCATATTAATGATTGCTTGTTCTTCAGAGGAATATTCAGCTTTTACTAAGGATAGTACTTGAACATGTGCTTCCACAATGTTTGTCCTGCACCAATGCAATTCTCATTACAAAACGTCCTTCAAATGCTTTTAATATATATCGATATGCCAAAAAGAAAAAAAAAGAAAGAAAGGAAAACATCAACCAGTTTCAGTCTTCAATACTAGGAAACTTGTAGCCAACAGATACAACATTTATTTTGCGTTTAGTAGAACTTGTCTCTCTTGAAACACATCTTTGGAATGTTATACTCCAAACACTAATTACATTGCAATATACAAATACAAATTACATTGCAATTCAATAATAAAAGTATCTACTTACTTTATTGGTTTGAAAAGTATTGTTCGTGTTGATGGGTTCTGCAGATAAAGTTTCATCTTTGCTAAGACTCTTGGTAATTCTTGCTGGACAGCTGCATGTACCTATTCCATAAACACAGCACAATCAGCTCAAACTGAATGCACTGTTTTGTTTGTTGTCTGACATTAATTGCCAACATCAATATTGCCAAACATGTTTATGCAGTTCTTTGTATCAAATTCTTCATGTTCCCGTGTCTATGGAAGAATATTTTCCATATATATTATCTTGCTGGTATTCCTTTCTTCTGGTATGTTGGAAAACAGTACTATTCTTCTTTAGCCAAACCTTTCGGCTTACCTTATATCTCAAGGCACAATTTTAGTTATCTGAAGACAAGTTACCTTCTTAAAAATCTAGAAATAATTTTTAACCGACTCTGTAGAAGTTGACCCATAAATCGCAGCATACCTTCTGAACAAGTTCAGAAACCTTATCTGGACTGGCAAAAGCTTGATCCTTAAGTGGTTTGGACATGATTGAGTCTACTTTCTGGTTCTGACTGCCAGAGGATAATGCAACTTTCACAGCTGTCACCTAGAGAAGCATATTAAAAACATCATGCTTATGGACAATAGAAGAATTCTGAAAGATAAATGTAGACATTGTTTGTTCATTTAGTTAGCTAATTGATCACTATTCTCCTGTACATTTGATCACCTGAATGAGTACCTAAAATCTCTCGTACCATGCTTGCAAGTGTGTCTTTGTATGTAGGTAAAATGTGTATCTGAATGTTATTATTCTGATATTATGTCAATAATTAGCTGCCTTCAAGTCTATAAACCTTGCATTTGCCATCTCAGCTAGCTAGATGATGAACTTTAACTGGTCCAAATATGGTGAGTTTTGACAAGAAAAATAAGCAAACAGTGAACCTTAGTAACAAATGAGAGCATTGGATCCACAACCAGCTTTGTGACAGCCATAATGAACTCCTCACAAGTGGCCTTAAGACTTTTCTCCAATTCCTGCAGAATCATAAATGGCCATTGTTAGTCCACAAATAGAATAGATCCAAACCTGGTAAAATATGTACATTGAATCAATTAGATATCTGAATAAGAAAAAACACAAGCATGATAAGTAAATATTGTTCCACTAACCAAAGTTACCTAACATGCTTATATTTGTAGTCGAAAGACGAATAATGCCAAACTATGCTTGAGAAAAATTCTAGCAAGACTGTCAAAAACTTGCCTTCTTTATAACATTTGATGCTCTTAAGTTAATAGTTAAATGTCCAAAAGCAGAGAAGGACGAACCTTTTTTGCATCCACTTGGCTTTCTAGAACTCGGGGAGATAAAGTCCTTGCCAGTGAAGATGATCTTGACCAATCAAATAGTGAAGCTTGACCTCTAAGTATCCGTCTCAGGTGCTCCTGTAATAGTTATTTATTGAAGTAATTAGATTATGCTAACATGCTTGTAGTTACATATTAGAGAAAGCGCACAATTAAGAATGTATAGATCAATGTTGAATAATTGACCCGAGTCAACTGACTCGTTTGAATTACTAGCAAATAGCATGTAAAGCTACAAGTACATTTTTCCCATAAGCAAACCCAAGAGGCACGGATGTTGTTAGAGGCTATTCTAACTGAATAGAGCATGTAAAATAGTAGGGGTATTAATTTTAAAAGAACTAACCAGTAAGTGAGAGAAATCAAGTTCCTTGTATGTGACCGAAAACTCTATATCATAAGGAGCA
>JAOQMQ010000001.1:1370195-1436321 GCA_027563845.1 Erythroxylum subrotundum | reverse complement strand
ACTTAGGAAGAGTCGAGAATGTCTTGCCAAGATGAGTAAAAACAAGAGCATTAAGTGGGTTCAATAGTGTCATGACACTTGGCACTTAAATAAAAAATCCAAGAATTCAATTAAATCCTTTAATAAAAAGACCTCTTTAATCACTTAATTCCAATGAAAATTCTAAAATCACTTACCTTAATTTCAGTATCATTGACCAGAGATTTCCAGTACCGAAAATCCGTCAGTCCACCGTCTGGTGATTTTTTTCCGGTCCGGAAATTTTCTCCGAAAAATTTCAGAAAAATTCCTAAAAATCTCTTAAAATATAAAACACTCAATGTTGCACTCAAAATAATTTTGCAAACCCAATAACCATGTTAATCACAATAAAATTACATTAGGTACGAAAATCGGGAATGTCATGTATACATGTACAGTTATTTCATGTGCACAGATTTCACTGTTCACTAGTGCCAGTATGCATGGACAATACTAATAAATCCCTATCAATCTTATCCTATGCCAATTTACTATTTTACCCTTCCTGTCGGGGGTGGGATGTTACACGAGATCTCTCTCCGTATAATTACCGATTTGATTATTTGTGTGGTCTATTAGGTCGTTTAACTCTCATTAACCAAACCAAACATTTTGCATTCAGTTCACTCTCTTGATCTATTACCAAAGCATGCAATTACAACAAATAATCACAACACCCCGATGCATTAAAACAAAACAACTAGATTAATATTAAATCAAGACCAAATCCCTAAAGAAAAGTTAGAACATCCTTAACCCAAGATTCATCATCATCAATCTCATCCCATACATCAAATATATGAAATAAAAGATGGACATAAAGAAAGTCAGTTGGAGGATTCGAGGTTGAAGCAGTTGAAGCTCCGCCATCTTCTTTCTCTTCTTCTCTCTCTTCCTTCTTGCTCTTCCTTGGATCTTTCCCAATGTAGCAAAATGGAGGCACCAAAATTAGGGTTCTCCTTTATCTTCAGTAGTCTTTTTTATTTAGGGTAAAAACTCGGTTTTATCTAGGCCTAAAAAGTCTGAAATATCCCTCAAAAAGTTGAGTTTATAAGCTAGTCCACATTTGCTGGCCATGATCATGGCACTTGGAATTTGGCTTCTGCCACCATCGTGGCTAATGAGGCCACAATCGTAGGCTTGGATCTTCCGTCGACCTTCCTCTAAATTTTCTCTGTTGTTCGATATTTGATCTCAAATACTAATAAACACATTAAGGCACCTCAAATACACAAAATTAAAGCTTAATAGCATGCTCTAACCCATATATCACTCAAAACACACATATCTAACCAATTAACACAATTCTAAACCTAAACATACATGAATCAATTAATTAACCACTAAAAACATACTAAAATGCCTATTAAAACATTATACATCCTACAACTATCATTAAGAGTTACTTGACAAAGATCTTATGGAAACCTAACATAGGACTTGTTTGGTAAATGACTTATCAGCTTTTTTTTTGTGGATTGAAAGGTTTTAGTTGTTTGACCATATCAAATAGCTCATAATTATGTTTAGTAATTAGCTAATTTGGGTGGCGAATTAAATTTAATCTGTTGATTTTGAAAACGCTCCTATTATATTCAAAAGTTATTACAAATTACTCAGAGAGACAAAGATATAGATAGATAGAGATAATAAGTTTATTATTTAAATTTAATATTTTTAATTTTATTTTTTAAATTTGAATTAATATCAATTTTGAGTTAGAATATACAAAGAGTTATCATCTCATTATATACGTCTTTCTTTAACTGTGAAATGATGTTGTTGACTTCTTTTACTCTATCTAAATTCTTATAAGAATATTTAAGTAAGGGTTAATTACCAAAAAAAAACTCAAACTTTCGTCAAAATTTCAATTATAGCCCGAACTTAAAAAAGTAACAATAAAATGCCTACACTTTCAATTTTTTTCAATTATAGCCCGAACTTAAAAAAGTAGCAATAAAATGCTTAAACTTTCAATTTTTTTCAATTCTAGCCCGACGTTAGTGTTTCTATTAAGTTTGCTGACATGGCTTGCCATGTATTTCAGAAACCTTAATTATTAATACAAGTCATCCAAATTTAACACAACAAATGAAGATTAATGAAATGACGTCGTTTAATCATATAATTAAAACGACGTTATTGTTTAAAAATGACCTAAATCAGATTACGTAGCCTCGACAACCTTACGCTTTGATTTCAGCTTTTCCCTTCGTTTTCAGTTTGTTCTCTCGATGCCCAGATTACGCAGCCCCGACGTCCTAGGAGAACGAACTAAAAACTAAGAGTTTACTAGTGCAGTACATTGTAATGCCAGAGTAGTTTGGGACATTAGAAGAATAAACAGAAAATAAAGGGCTGAAGGCATTGGGAGAACAACATATAATATTGGACTAAAATTTAAGAAAATTGAAAGTTTGAGCATTTTATTACCACTTTTTAAAGTTTGAGCTAGAATTGAAAAAAAGTTGAAAGTTTGAGCATTTTATTGTTACTTTTTAAAGTTAGGGCTATGATTGAAATTTTGACAAAAGTTTGGGTTTTTTTGTGATTAACCCTTCAAATAAATACTAAGATATAATACTCATTTTTTAAAATTTTTTAAAGTCATACCTTTATAAGTTATTTTATACATAAACAACTAATATCAAATAATTAATTTTACCAAACATCTTTAAATGGTACAAATCATACCATTTGTAAAAGTTAGCATGCAAATTAGTACCAAAGATAACAACATGAGTTATTATGGACTTTATATGAAAAGTTAAAGGAGATTAAGACCTTTTGCCTTTATAAAATGAATGCTTACGTTAGTCTACGAGGTTTAGAAGTCTACAATTCAACCTTGATATTATATTGCAAAAGCATAGAAACAATTGAAGTAAGATAAGCAACAAATGGAACCAGTTAGTTTCAGTAAGCTATGATGTTCTAACTGAGGCATCCATAACAAGTGAAGATTTCCAATCTAATTTCACTCTGTACAAGGATACGAGAGAGTCAACAAATTTATTTTAGTTACATAATTGATAGAGAACCAACAAGTTAAGTTAGTGATGGCTTCCTTATTAGTCCTTGAGGACCCTCTTATTAAAGTTACAACACTTATGGAATTCATCAATTTATGCTTTATATAAAGCCAGAGGATAAAAGATATAAGGAGAAACTTTGAGGGAATGGTTTTCCTGCAGTATATATTAAATGACCAAACATAGTTGTCCATTATCAATGGTTATATGACTAAAGGAAAATATTTAGTTAAAAGACCATTTTGAACTTCAAAGTTTATACCAAAATTTAACTCATGACTTAACTTTTAAGAGTGTTAAGAAACAACTCCAACACTTTATAATTATCACAAATTCAATTTTAAATTAAAGGAATTCTTAAATCTATTAGGCCCCGTTTGGTTGAGAGAGAAAGAAGGGTTAAATTGTCAAGTGTATTTTTTAGATTAAATTCCTGAGGAAAGTAATCTAAATACCAAGGGGCTGTTGGGATTTAGAATCCAAAGAAAGTGTCACTACTTTCACTAAATTAAGAAAGTTTTTACTTTCCTAACTACTCAAAAAAATGAATCAAACGTAATAATTTAAATTTTAGGAAAAAGATTACTTTCCCTGTCAACAATCCGTGCCAACCAAACAGGGCCTTAGAGTTTCATAACTTTATTTACTAATGTGGATGTTTTAGTTAATCTCTCTTAGTTTCAAATATTATAAAATTAATGTAATCAACCTCATTTTTTTAGTCGTCTATCTTCAAATAAATCCTCTATTTTATATGTATGATATCAAAAGATTTGTTTTTTTATACACATATTAGGTTATTATTTGCGTAATCTCTATGGAATCTTCATTATCAACTTGCACAACATCTAAATCCAATGTCTAAAGTATGATTTATGGGTTAAATGCTCAACTAAAGACTTCATGGAATGATTATGATCCATGAAGGAGATTTTATAAATGACCTAATTATCCCGTCAGTGAGTTTTCAATGACATTTCTTTATAAATTGAAGAAGCTTGTTTCTTATGTAAAATGGTTAGACTTATTTATGTACAAGTTGGGTGATGCAAATTTTTTAAACGATATAATGAGAAATTTCTTAATAGGTTGTTGAAATAACTCTTAAGTTTAAAAAAGAAGTAACTTTTTAAAAGGAGGTTGGGATAAGGTTGACTGAAGTGATACTCATAATGAAATTAAGTTAGTTAATTGATTGTTAACAACATCAAATATGAAAAATTAAAGAAAACTAAAGAGATTGAGGAGTAAATAAAACTCGTGGAGAAAGACATTATTTGATAGTAAAAGTGAAAAAATGTTGAAAGTTTATGTTACTAAATATTGTTATACTTTTTTAACTATAATTTTCAATTCTATTGCAAGAAAATTATTATATATTTCATTAATCATTTTTTCAATGGATTTTTGGTTAAAATTATTATTAAATTGTATGGTTATGCCTATTTGTATCGAAATTGTTCAATAATATGAATGATAAATCAATGATGGTAATGCCATTTTGTTCAAATTCATGTTCAATTTGTTTTGTAATTAACACTTGTTATGTATATTGAGCAAGTGGTAATAGGGATGGCAAATGATAGCTTGCCCCTAGCCTGGCCTAACCTGCCCCTCCAATAGGTAGCTTAAACCTAAACTAAAACTTGATCAGGCTCAATTCATGCCGCTTGAGTTGTTTAAACGGCCTCAAAATGGTATTATTTTGATTTTATTTTTTAAAATAACGTTATTTTGGTCTTAAGTTTCTTAAAATTTTAAATCAATATGATGTCATGTGGTGAAGTTAAACCAAAATAATATCACCATTGAGAAGAGGTTCAGACAGTTAGCTTGAACCTTTAGATTTGAGTTCAGTTTGAAACTCAATCAATCCAAGCCTGACTCATCAACTTTGAGTCAGGCTAAGTCGGGATTAATTTGTTAAGTTTAAATGGTACATTCAAACAATGCATTTTTTAGTATTGCTAACAAGTGGTAAAAAGAAAATGCATTTAGAAAGGGCCAACTAAGTGACAACATGTAATATATCAATAGTAAATGAGCCAAGAAAATGTATTTATCATATGATCACATAAACAACATTCACAAAATATTCAATATTGAAGTAATAAAATTTGATTTAAATTCATATACAACTATTTATCAAATGATATATGAAATGGAATAAGTTTAACTTGCCAAAAAAATTTCCTTTTAATATTTGAAATTCAGTCACTAAACAATACATGTAATCACATTCATTGTTATTGGTTATACTCCATATTTCATTCTTTAAGGTGCACTATACTAAGAAACTTGCTTTTATGATGACTGTCTACTTTTTTTTTTCTAATGATGCACTCTTCTTAGCTTTAACTTGTATCTGTTTTGAATATATACTTGATTTCCTTTAAATCTTAAACCATTTAATTCAAATTATCACTTAAATGTATGAGGATCAACATCTCAATATTTTTTTGGCCATGTGTAGAGTTACCAACCTACTAGCAATCTTGTATTTAGTATATTACATAAACTTGTTATTATTTACATGAATAAATATTATAGATGAAACTTGCATTATTGCATTGTTGACTAGGTACAACAATATCTTGTTAACACGAATAACATATATTAGCAATACGACAATCAAATAAAAGTCAATGAACACACACTTGTGAAGCATTTTTCAAATAGCACAACATTTGCATTTCATACACCTATGATGATGTCTCATTTGCAACTTTTGGACCTCTAAAATAATCTAAGTTATGGACTTGAATAAAATATGCCAAATAAAAGTCACTCACATTTTATTCATATACACACTTGAAAATATTTATTTTTCAAAATAAAAGGCATTCACATTTGAGGATAGTTTTGTTGATATTTTTGGGCTTCTTTGATTTATTACCTTTAGTTATGTACAAAATTGTTACAATTTTACATTTTTACACTTGACCCTTTTAAGATAATTTGTTTGGATGCCACACATTCTTTGGTTTAATTTTATTTTTTCTTCTTGCTCTTTTTGGATCTCCTTGACATAAATCTTTTAGATGGTGACATATTTGCTCATAATCAGTTGTTGGCCAAAAAGTAGTACCTTTTATAAGCTGTAACATATGATCATAAGCACTAAGGAATCAGGCCTTATTGTAGCAATCATCTATACATATCTCAACCTTTTTCTAAAGTGATGAATAATATAGATGACATGTTTAAATGGTAGCCATATAGATCACATGCCTTTGTAATTACATAGTTATTTCTTACCAATTCTAACAATGTGTTTTTTTTGTCTCCCTTTAAAACGTTATATATCTCATCTCCATTTCAGACTATCCTCTATTGTATTGCATTTACTTCTTTTCTAAATTACTTACAACTATTGGTGCAATGTCGTTTTGTCATCTATATATATATTGTCTACTGTTTATATGCCTCTTTGTTACTATGGTTCTTATTATTTCAAGTATACAAATTATTGATTTTTCTTTGTTTGGCAAGAACCATCCATTAAATATGTCACTTATATTATTGTCAACTAAGATATTTGGATCTAAATGATTGATTATATCTTATCCGCCTCTTATTTAGATATTCATATAAGATTGAGTTTAATTTTGTTTAGCCTCATAAAGTGCTCGTTGATATCTTGTACATAAGTAGACCATGCACAAGTTTGAAACTACCTTTTTAAGTCATTTTCACTCTAGTTCTTATGCTAATTATGATAAATGTGTGTAGCGCACATTCGATGTAATGCATTTGGTAATGTCACCTCTACATCTCTTACTAATCGATAAAATAGTTAAAACAAATTAAGTCAATCTAAATATAAAGGTAATATAAGTACAAGTTTCCTTTTACATATCATATATAACTATAAATCTTTCTCCATTCTTTAATTACAGGTTAGATTCAAGGAGATTTATAAACTAACTCTCTAAGTTAGTGTTTTATACATTTGTAACAACCCACATCAATTGAGACATCCCTCCTAATTGCACTTAGCAATTAGCCTTATAAATTTGTCTTTAAGAAACAAGCTTCCAAACCTAGATATTGGTTTCAAATGCCTTCATCATCTCTTTATGACTTTAAAGTAAATGTATAATCTTTTAAATTGTAATAAAGAAGTTTTATGATTCTTTTACATTTATAACTATGTTGTTGATTTAGGATTGGTCACTTTTAATTCATGTACATTCCAGTTGCCACTCCAACTTAAATATCCATTCACAAAGTTTGTTGGCAATCTTCTTTCTTAATCTCCTCTTTGTTTCTCTATACAGCTTAAATTTAACAAATATATTTAATTTATCTTTACATTTTTCAACCATATTAGTTGTAGATATATTGAGTTTTTAAAGAATTATGTCCTTAAAATATCCCATCAAGAACTTGGCAAATACTATTTTTGGTTTGTTAGATGTGAAACAACTACAATCATGTTTGTATATCTTTACTTCGAAACACTTGCCATTCTTGCAACTACCATTGGCATTCTTCGATATAGTCAAACAAGATCATATTGCTTTCACTCTCCTACCACCTCGTCCTAAATCATGTTTGTACTACGCAATCCACAATAACAACTTTGAACTCTTTTAGATTTGCAACCTTTACGTCTAATGTCTACTCGAAGGCTACACTAGTTGGTTGATGTCTAATACTTGTACTTAGTCTTCACAATAATTTACCATACTCATTTCTAGTAGGATATTCATCACTACTAATAAAACTTTCATAATAAGTGGAATCAATCTCGACTAATTAATAGTCATATGAATATTTACTTGAAATTGAACTTGTTCAAGATCAACATTTGCTTGTTCTTCAACATCTTCAAGAACTATATATTCAACATTTTATTTTCCATGTTTCCATCATTGAATCCTTCATTGTTCTTAGCTAGTTCTAACATAACATCATTACTTCCTTCTTCACTATGGCTATCCCCATCATATCCACCCTCTTCCTAAAAAATACTTCTAATATGTTTATCATTTTCCTTAATAACCTTCTCTCCTCCAGTTATAGGCAAATATGTCATGTGCAAATAATGGTATATCTAGATTATCTGTAACATACATATCAACTATTCTATGATTTTTATCAGGTTGATTAGCCTAATACAACAGTTGTTTTATATAACAAGTCTTAAAACACTAAATTTGAAACATAATATCCTATAGTTTATCTTGTCAACTTAAAGGTACCCTAGATCCTTCCCTATATGATATATATGTCTATATCTCACATAATTAAAGTCCACTTTGTTAAAGATATTTGCTTATTGAATGCATAAGTCAATTTAGGTTCTAATTTGAAATAAAAAACTTTTTGTATTGTACCATTGCAATCCCGTTTATAATCATTACATAACATTGCATTAATATTGAACAATTCATAATAAAGTTATTAATAGTACTTAATATAAAGTTGTTGAAAGTGCTTAAAACGAAGTTTCATATGCACAATATATAATATTATATTAACATTGAACAACATAAAAGTCTACTTTATAGTTTAACCAATTTTCCTATTATATGATACTATATGATGAAATTCTATACAATTCATGCTCATTTATTATATATAAAGTTTTTGAGAGCGTTTAATACAAAGTTTCATATGTACAATATATAATATTATATTAACATTGAACAACATAAAAGCCTACTTTATAGTTCAGCCAATTTTCCTATATATTATATAATACTATATAATGAAATTCTATACAATTCATGCTCATTTATTATATATAATACTAAAACGTCTACATTACCAAAAATTAATATAATCATGATGAGAATAAGACTCTTACCAATTTGAAATTGAATTTATGATAACTATAAAAAAAATGGATTGTTTTTATTACACCCAATGTTAAGAGTCTAGCTAAAATTTTGGCTTTTTTTACTAGAAATATTTTAGTACTTTGATGTCAGATATGACAACGGTCTAGGTTAAGCATGGGCCCACTTAAACCTAATTTTACCTTGAAAATTGTGTTTGAGGGTCCAGGCCAGAGCCCAAGCTTGAATAGGTTTAGGTGGTCCGAAATCTTATTGGGCATGATTAAATATATATATATTTAAAAATTAAAAAATGACATCTTTTATTCAGTGATTAAAAAATTCAACCGATTCGATCGATTCAATCGTAAAAATCTTAAACTATTCGACTTTTCGGTTCAGTTTACTTTAATAACTCATGTTGTTAAAAACTAATCAATTTATTAATTAACTAGTCAGGTTTCTTTAATTAACAAGTTCTTATAAATCAAAATAAATCAATTATTTTTTATTTAACAATATCTTTTTTAATTAAACTTCAAATTCTTCGATGAGTAAGAACAATCTCTTTCAATTATGTCTCAAATTCTTTAATTTTGTTAAATCTTTAGCCGATTCAATGACGGTGTAATATTGGTTGAACCTTTTAAACTTTAAACATCTTGTCTTATTAGTTTAACTTATGATTCGGTATTTAAAATATTATTTTTATTAAAAACACATCATTTCACTTAAAATTTTTGGGCTTCAAACATCGAGCTGGACCAGGTAATCCAAGATTGAACGTAATTTGAAATTTAAAATTTTGAAAAAAAAAATCTAATTTAAAACTCGATTAACTCAAGTCGAATTTGTTTGAAATTGACCAACCATTATTACTAAAATCTTCAGTTAATTGATGCATGTACCTACCAATTCAACATAGATCCAAAATAATTCATTAATTCAGTGAGTAAGAAAATTCATTTGTCCCTTAAACCCAATTCTTTTCTTAGGAAAACAATTTTTGGATAAGTTGTTGATACTTTAGACAAAGTTGAACTAATTTTACCAAGCCTCTAGAAGAGAGTTAAGCGGGTGGCTTCAAGAGTCAATGATTTTGGATACATTCTGACGTTACAGCCTTTGACAAAAACGGCAAGACGTTGACACACGATTAACCAAGTGGGCCTGTGTTTTGACTTTTCCGTGCTATTCCTAGAAAAAGTAAAATTCCAAGGGATATTCTATTGTATATTTGTATTTGTCTGGTACAATTTTTTGTAATGTCAAAATATGAGATATTAATATAGAAATGTGAGATATTATTATACTATCATATTGGACAAAATAACCATTTCATTATAGATCCCTTGGACTTGTCAACTATGGGAATGTCAATAGGCCGGTTTCGGGCCCAGGCCGCTCCTGGCTCGCCCAACCCAACCATAGGTTAGGTGCCCTGTAGCCCTACTCGTAGCCCGACAAGTCGGGATAGTTCGGCTCGTGGCCCGGTCCACGGCCTAATGGGCAACGAGTAGGTCAAGCTAACAGACTCATCTTATTTTTTTAAAAAAGTAAAAAATGATGTCGTTTTTGAAGTAATAGTCGGGTCACGGGCCGAGCACGACCAACCTATAGTCCTGGCCAAAATCGGGGCAGGCCGAGTGGCCAGAATCAAAAGTAACATCCCTAGTCAGCTAACTCTGGCATAATATAAGAAATCACGTTAAATAATTAATATTTTAAAAATCGAACTAATTTAACCAGTTCTATAGTAAAATCTTGAACCAGTCAATTTTTGGTTCAATTTTTAACTTTTCGATTAGATTTAGTTTAATATTTTTGTTGTTAAAAACTAATCCGTTTTTGCAAACTAATCGTTTTTATAAATTTATTAATTTTTAATTAAATTTTAAATTTTTCAAAGGATGATTTTCTTTAATTATTTTTTAAATTCTTTTAATTTTATTTAATCTTTGATTAGTGATAATATCGATCGAACCTTTTTAACCTTAAACGAAAGGATATCAAAGGGTTCTTTTTCTATTTTTCTTCTATAATTATGATATTTAGAAAAATTTTGTCCCACAAAATTATCATTTCTCTAATGGAATGAAAAAAAAGGATAATTGATAAAAATTAATATATATAGATAAAGGAAAAAAACAAATTGCTTAATAGCGTTTTTTAAAATTTTAAATTAGTTTCTACTATTATTTATGATTTTAAATTATAACTTAACATTTGTAAAATGGTATTAATAACGTTCTAAACTCTAATATAATTAATTTTGATCAAATTTTAATATATGAATTGTTAATTTATCCTTTTTTAAAATAGTACCAATAACATTTTAAATTATAACATAATTAAAATTTTATCAAATTTTATTCTATATGGATCATCAATTTAATTTATATTATGTCATAATTAAATAATTTGACTAAAACAGTAAATTAATTTTGAAAATAATTTTTTTTAAATATATATAATTTAAGTACTATTATTTTTAATATCACCTTTGTACCTATTCAAATTTAATAAATATTATTTTAATAACGTTAAGATTAAAATAATATCATAACTTATTTAAATTTTTTATATTTTATAAAAAAGGAAATTTTCATAGCATGAAAATCCAAATTTCTAACAGCCGCCTCGGTTATGTGCCACCTAGATCTAAGTCTTCAGCTTGGAGCTTTCGATCGTTGACTTACCTTGCTAATCGGACATTGACCAGAATCTATGGAAGAAGATTCCATTTATATTGTATGTAAGATTTCTTGTTATCTACAAAATCGGCCTTCCAGTTCACTCCTGAGACATAGTTTGGAGTTTGGACATTAATCTTCTTCCTTGTGCTTCATTCGTCTTCCACTTGCTTAGTCTGAATGATCATAGACCCCCTAAAGTTTTGAGCTTTCTTCTTTTGTTTATTGCCCATTTGGTCTTTTTCTTGACTGCCAATTTAGTTCTTGCTGCAGGTTGTTGCTTCTTACTATTTATTCCTGATTTCTTGACGGTTAATTTACTGTTTTTGTAGACAATGGCATTTAAAACTTTTTAAAGTATACGTCTTGAGCTGTTTTTGAGCTCATATACGTCTTGAGCTGTTTTTGAGCTCATTTTGATGTCAGGGTCAGTCTCTTTCTAGCTCTTTGTTGGCTGTTGATCTTTCTGTAGTTGAGCTTCTTATATGATCAATGCATGATCCTTTCGGATTTGTGAGCTGTTATTGGGTTTGCCTCTTTGTTTCTATTGGTTGAATTTTCTTCTCTTTGCTTTATGTTAAGTTCTCTAAATTTTGTCTCAGATATTTGCTGGGAATGGGAGGATTGAGGCTTATCTTTGCGATTGTTTTGGTTCTCGCAACTCTTAGAGATGCAAGTTCTCATGGAGTTCAGCCGCTATCTAAAATTGCTGTTCATCGGACAATATTTGCTCTTAATGACAAGGCTTACGTTAAAGCCTCTCCTACAATTCTGGGACTGCACGTAAGCTGTTTGATTCTAGTTTACCTTATCCTTCTGCTCCCTGAAACAATGGTAAAACTTAGATTGCTTAGCTAGTGGCTGTTGTTTGCTCCTTATCTTTAGGCTGTTGTTTTCTGGGTTGAGGGGTAGGTGTTGTTGAAGAATTAGCTGACACTCCCTGGTGTGAGGAAATAAATTATTCTCTGACTGTTAAACTCCCGGTCCTACTTCAGGGACAAAACTCGGAATGGGTTATGTTGGAATACCACTCTCCGAATCCGTCGAATGATGATTGGATTGGAGTATTTTCGCCCGCCAATTTCAGGTAGATAGAGGTTGCCTTGAATTGCAAAAGGACCTTCTTGGCTTTGACAATGCTCAACCTTCACAATGTTGTAATTGTTTCTAACTTCTAGTTGGAAGTTGGTTTCATTTGTTTGTTTCAATTTCAGTGCCTCGACTTGCACACCAACAGGCTCAAGGGTTTCTCCTCCATTTTTGTGTACTGCTCCTATTAAGGTTCTTCTGCATAGCTTTTCCATGATTGACCTGGGTTTGGTACAAAGTTACATGATAAACTCATTCTTCTGTTGCAGTATCAATATGCAAACTATAGTAGTTCTTCATACAAAGATACAGGAAAAGGATCATTGAGGCTTCAGCTGATTAACCAGAGATCAGATTTCTCTTTCGCACTATTTTCTGGAGGTTTATCAAATGTACGACCCTTCCTTTTCTCCGTCTTCTACTTTTTAGTTTGCATATTTGGAGATTATGAATGATAACAGGCTTTAAACAAATGGCAGGGAACCAAAGCCAAAGCTAGACACATTGTTGCCAAAGCCACAGCTAGACACATTGTTGATTTTCCTATACTTCTTACATGGTTTTCTTCCTGCATCAAATTTTCATTTTCTCCACTGCTATAAAAATGTGGTCCATTGAGAAACTACAAAATGTAAAGTCAAGGACCTCAAAGCTCTTGTAAATTAGTGCCTCTCTGCCAATTATTTTCTCCTTGTCCCTCTTTTTTTTAAAGCTCTGGTTGTCCTTTGCACTATGCACCCACTGTTTGATTTTCCAGCATTTCTCTTTATAGTCTTGCGACTGTACCATATCTTGGAATTCTTATCCATTTTAACTTGAATGTTGGTAAGCTTCCATCACATATTTATGCTTAGTGGACTTGAGAAGGGAAGCTTAGCATAATTATCTATTTAAAGATGATCCAAGAAATTATGAATATGAAGGGGGGCAATGGTAAAATCGTTTGAAAAGTTGTGGACCTCTACTCAGTAGCTATAGTATTCATATCAAGCAGAAGCAAACCCGGTTCCTCTTGTGGTGACTTCCAAAAATTTAGAGAAGAGTGGACACTTTTCATCAGTTTTCTCAAGTAGACTTTTGATTGTGCTATGTTTTCCTGCTTATCTCTTCCTGCATAACAGCTGAATTTGGTGACTGTGTCAAATAAAGTTGCTTTCATTAATCCAAAATGTTTTTCTGTATCTATTTCTTCTCTCTTAACAGCCAAAACTGGTAGCAGCATCGAACAAAGTTGCTTTCAGTAATCCAAAAGCGCCAGTTTATCCCCGTTTGGCTCAGGGAAAGAGATGGAATGAAGTAAGTCCAAGGCTTTTATATTGTCTACAAGTTTAGTGATGATATGCACAAAAGAATACAGAAGTTCTATAGGCTCTGTTCATAACACAGCAAACTTGTAATAAGCTGAAATTTGGGGACCATTAAGTATGTTATCCTAGTTTCTTTTCTCTCATCCAGGGATATAATACAGCTATGGATATGTAATGCAGATGACTGTAACATGGACCAGTGGTTACGGAATAAGTGAAGCACAGCCTTTTGTTGAATGGGGTCCTAAGAAAAGTGACCTGAAGCGCTCTCCAGCTGGAACGTTGACTTTTAGTCGTAGAACCATGTGTGGTGGGTGACTATCTTAATACATCTTAACATTACACTATATCTTGGATATTGGAGGAAGCTGTCTGATCTAGAAGAGAAAATCGATTGATATAGCAGTGTAATTGATAGATTGGATTGCTCAGCACTTTAATGTTATATTTTGTGAACTTTGTCTTCTAATTGGACAATTCATGTGAATACTTTTGTTTCCCTTTTCATTTCAGTTTTTATTTCACCTCTCAAAGCTTATTCTTAAGTTGTTTGCTTTAGATAGGCACGGATAACTCATCTTGTCAATTGCATAAGAGCAGGTGAACCAGCAAGGACAGTGGGGTGGAGAGATCCTGGATTTATACACACTAGCTTTCTAGGGGAGTTGTGGCCCAACCTTGAGTAAGTTGTTCCTTAGTATTCCTATAATATATAAGCCTTTCTATTACTTTTTTACATGACTTCTATTGGTGAAGGTTCCATAATTTTCATAACGTTTTTGTGCATGTCTTGATGTATGCCTGAAGACAATTTTGGCTCAGTTAATTGGCAATCCACCATAATTTTCTTATGAAGTTACCATCTTTACTGTTTCTTTATTTGTTCATTTTGTATGTTGGAGAAACGCTGTATGTTTCTGTTTAGGATAAATTATAGCTTCTTTCTGTTAATCCAGTAACCTAAAAGATGAGTTGTATCATTTTTGTTAGATTATTTGGATTTTTGGAATTGTTCATATGGATTTCTGAGCTTGAAAATCCATTAATAGTTTCATCCACTTATGAAATCTCTCTCTATTTCATTCCTTTTGCAGGTATACTTACAGACTAGGGCATAAGCTGTTCAATGGTACATATGTTTGGAGCCAAGAATATCAATTTAGAGCATCTCCATATCCTGGTCAAAGTTCTCTACAGCGTGTCGTCATTTTTGGTGACATGGGAAAGGTTTGAACTGCATGTAAACATAGTTCTTTCTTCCATAGGTGACCTCGCTTTAATGATGCATAACAAAGCATACTCCATTTGGAGTAGCTAATTGTACAGTGTACTCTAAATGTATTTCTCCAAATGTGAATATTTTGTTTGATATTGCCTAGCAGGATGAAGTGGATGGTTCGAATGAATTCAATAACTACCAGCATGGCTCCCTTAACACAACTAAGCAGCTTATTCAGGACTTGAAGAACATTGATATAGTGTTCCACATTGGAGATATAACTTATGCAAATGGATATCTTTCACAGTGGGATCAATTTACTGCACAGGTTGAGCCAATTGCATCAACCGTTCCCTACATGATTGCAAGGTTTGTCATTTTATTAGTCAATACATACTTGACCACGTATTAGCCTTGCAATTCATCTTACCTGGAGAGGTGATTTTTCTTTCTAGTGGAAACCATGAGCGTGATTGGCCAGGGACAGGATCCTTCTATGGCAACACAGACTCTGGAGGAGAATGTGGTGTCTTGGCTGAAACAATGTTTTTTGCCCCTACAGAGAACAGGGGCAAATTTTGGTAAGGGAATTTCGATAAGAGAACTTATATTCATAATTTAAATGCTACAAAAATGGCATTCTTTCGATTTTAAATGGTTATATTACTAGATTTGTATTTTTTCATTCACTAGCTGGAAAATTTTGATACCCGCTCCTCCCCTGTAACTTCATTCTTTTGTGTGAATGAACTGATTTTGTTTATTTTATTCTAGTTGCAATTCATTTCTTAATGCGGTCACTGCTGATGTTCGTATTAGCAGAACTTGTCATCTAGTGGTCTGGCTTCATAGAGCAGAAAGCTAGAGGTTTCAATACGTGCATATTGCTTAGAAAGCTAGAGTTTTCAATATGTGATATTCCTTTGATCATTGCTTTGCAAATTCGGGGGAACTGATATTGGAAATTTCCTCTTTCACCAGGTATTCTACTGACTATGGTATGTTCCGCTTCTGCATAGCTGATACAGAACATGATTGGAGGGAGGGAACAGAGCAGTACGAATTCATTGAGCGCTGCTTGGCTACTGCTGATAGACAAAAGCAACCATGGTTGATCTTTATGGCACATAGGGTACTTGGTTATTCTTCTGGTGATTCGTATGCTAATGAAGGATCTTTCGCGGAACCAATGGGAAGGGAAGCCCTTCAGAAGCTCTGGCAGAAATATAAGGTTGATATAGCCTTTTACGGCCATGTGCACAACTATGAGAGGACATGTCCCATTTACCAGGTACATTCATTACTTCCAGCAAGTCAATTGTCTATCTTTGCTTTAATTTGCCCAAGTATCTTTTATCATTGATTAATAACCCCGACTTAAGTTGTAATATTCTGCTTAATGGCTTATTTTAAGCTGGCTTACTCGAAAATATTCTTGGAGTGTAGGCTAGCTGTTAAAAACTGGTACACTGAAAATTGGCTTCTTATTGCTTTAAGTGAATATGTCTTTCCATCTTCTTCTGATAAGCAGGTCATGTCTGCTTGAAGCAGTTGCTAGTAAATGAATATGATACTTGAAATTCCTAATAATGCATCTCTCCTTTGGTATGCTTATTACCTTAGAGCCTTACTTGAACACGCCTTCATTTGACTTGCCGTCTTTGGTACAAAGCACCCTCAATCAGATGATAATAGGTAGGTAGGTCTCGGGAAAATTTCCGATAGCAACATAAACAAGTTATCATAATCTTTTATGGAGTTTGAAATGCCATTGCACTTTCAGTTCATGTGGGGATGCATCTTCAATAGCATAGAACCCCATCACTAAAGTCAGGTTTACCATGCCTCCTTAGTAACTATATGTGAATGATGAGATGATCCATTCCTATATTTTGACTGCCAACTGCTTCTGATAAGGTGAGTTCATACTATTACAGGATGGTAAAACTGTTTCTATTGTTGGTGAATATCTGCAGCTGCTATACTTTGGTAGTAATCAACTGATCTGTAACCCAAGTTATGTTCAAAATAGTTACTTTCGACCTGACATTGGAACTTGCTGCTGTTTTTATTTCTACAGAATATTTGCACCAACACAGAGAAACACTACTACAAGGGCACCTTAAATGGTACCATACATGTGGTAGCTGGTGGAGGAGGAGCACATCTTGCTAAATTTACATCCCTCAACACGACATGGAGTTATTTTAAAGATTTTGATTACGGTTTCGTTAAACTCACAGCGTTTGACCACTCCAATCTGTTGCTTGAATACAAAAAGAGCAGCGATGGGAAGGTTTACGACTCTTTCAGGATATCAAGGGATTACAGGGACATCTTAGCGTGCACGGTAGATAGCTGTCCGAGCTCGACCTTAGCATCATGAATTTTTTATGCAAAATTTTTCTTCCAGGCCATAAGTGTTATTGACTGCTTAAGAACATTGTGGAGCTGCAAATAAATAACTACTTTCTGCTTTCCAGTTTTCTGCATAATTGCAATGTTCACAAGGTTCTTAAACAATTCACGCAGATTCACACCCTTAAAAAGTACTGTGCTTGTTTTGAGAACTGGACAACAATTGATTGTGTATAGAATTTTGTTCTTTTTGTTTTCCTCGGAAAAACTTGATATGAAAAGGGCTTTTACCTTATAATTAGCACACCTTTTTTCTGAGAAGCCTGTTCAGGTAAACAATCATCCATAGATGTTCTATGTCTTCTAAGACTAAATGGGGAGACTTAAATACGCCACCTTTTTGCGTAAATGACTGGTCTTTATGAGATAAACTATTTTGGCTGAAAAGGTTTTGAGTTATCAATCAGAGAAACAAAAGGGCAAAAAAAAAAAAAAAAAAGAGAGATGAGATTTTTAACTGCAAACTGATGTCGTCGCTTCTTGTACTATCTGCAATCATTGTTCAGACACAACATGTTCCAACGGAAGTTAAACTATTATAACAAGGAATGTTCTCTTGGGATATTCCAAGTTTTCGTAGAACTCCCAAGCCTTACATTGTCAATTTGTAAATACTGTTCTTATCCACAAGTAAGAACTACCTCACCAAGCTCCGACACAAACTCCCAAGTTCGGTACCGCAGTTATTCTGGTTCTGAACTCTGCTTTGTCTAGTGTTGTTTTAGGTGGAGATGAAAGGAGCGAGATTGGTCATCTCTGCAAATTTGCTGTTACTTTTTCTTTCGATTCTTCATCGAGCAAGATCACATGGGGATCATCCATTATCGAAAATTGCCATACACGAGACGACTATTGCTCTCAGTGATCTTGCTTATGTCAAAGCCTCTCCTTCTGTTCTTGGATTGAGAGTGAGTTTGGTTATCTAGAAGCCTCTATATTCCATTTGGTGGTTCATCAGGCTTTCTTATGATTAGATTTCGTTTCCATGGAAAGATATGCTGATTAACAATCCTGGAAAAGAATCTGGGGTCATGTCTTTTTTGTTAATGGCTAAGCAGAAATCAAAATGTTCTAATACTTCAGGGACAGAATCTAGAGTTGGTGACAGTGGAGTACAGCTCTGCAAGCCCATCAGTCGATGACTGGATTGGAGTATTTTCTCCTGCAAATTTCAGGTACTTTATATCCTCAGCACAGATTTTACTTCTGTGAAAAACCCAATTTGTATATCTTGATTTGTGATTAGTTCACATTGCTACTTACAGTTGTGCAATCTTTTAATCATTTAAGTCTTAACATGTATCGAAAACAACTGCAAATGTTCAGTGCTTCCACATGCCCCTGGGACAGTCCAAGAACTTTTCCACCACTGTTGTGTTCTGCTCCTATTAAGGTTCTTGATCTTGAAAACAGTTCTATAGTTTGGTTTTTTAGCTTTGTCCTTAAATTCGAGTAAACTCTGCAGTTTTAAGATTATAATGATCTTGTTTTTCTTCAGTTCCAGTATGCCAACTACTCAAGTCCCAAGTACAAATATACAGGGAAAGGATTGCTGAAGCTGCAGTTGATCAACCAGAGATCAGACTTCTCTTTTGGACTATTTACTGGTGGTTTTTTCAATGTAAATTCTTGATTATTCATTAACTGTTTACAATTCTCTTCTTTTCCAATATGCATCGACATATTTCAGCTGTTATTGTCCATGTCTTCTTTTTTAGTTGCTACTTCTTGATCATATGTTTTTTGCAGACGCTAGACATTATGGCTGTTTCTTATACACTAACTTCTCAGTACAGTTTGTGACTGCTTTTTTTCGTTCTTGTCCTGATATAAAAGCCAAAGCTGGTTGCTGTGTCTAATAAAGTAACTTTCTCAAATCCAAATGCGCCACTGTATCCACGCTTGGCACAAGGGAAAGAATGGGATGAAGTAAGTCAAATTTCTCCTCACTTGTGATTCTGAAAGCTCGTGGTTTATATGTTCAGAATAGAGTTCATGTCTAGCATCTACTGAGTATAAACTCCAGAAAGAGTTGATGTAGTAGCACTATTAAGGTTATGCATCGTTCTGTGTTTGATCATATAGATTGGAGCTTACAATTTCTCATTGAGTTTCTACATTTCCATTCTGACGCTTTAGATGACTGTAACATGGACAAGTGGATATGGGATCAATGAAGCAGAACCTTTTGTTGACTGGAGATCTAAGGGTGATGAACCTGTCCGTTCCGCTGCTGGAACGTTGACTTTTGATCGTAGCAGCATGTGCGGTGGGTAACTCACGATTTATTTACCTCTTCTGCACCGAATTTTTTGAGAAATTATGAAGAAATATGCAACTTAGCAAATGTCAACTTAGCGTTCAGGTGATTGCTGCCTAAATAGCTTACTCTAGCAGATCATCAAGTATCTAAGTTAGAATTTGTCTTTGCCCCCAAAGAGTGACAAACAAGTGGGAAAACAGAAAAAAGTTAATATTTGCCTTAGGGTTCAGGTTTTTCTGCTTCACAATCTCCACAGAACTCTAAATTGGTATCGTATAATGGTGTGATGTATTTGCTATTCATAACATCATTCAGCACAATCCTAATTTTTCCTATTGAATTTTTCTGTCATTTACTAACCTGTAAATGTTTGTTTATCTGTCTTTTACATTCCCAACCAACTTCTTCTCCATAGGTGCACCAGCAAGGACAGTTGGCTGGCGTGATCCTGGATATGTACATACCAGCTTTTTGAAGGACTTGTGGCCCAACAGAGTGTATTATTTTACTCCATACACCAATTAGACAATCTTGTTTTGTAGGTGTTGATTACTTATATGCATTCTTAGATTGATAATTACTCATCTGGGTTTTATCAAAAGAATATCAGCTGATATGTGTTGTTGGAGAAGATCCATTTTATGTTAAAAATGCATACAGAAACTAGATAAGCTTTAACATGCATTGGTACAGAAGATCCGTGATATATTTATACAGGACAAAACATATTATGCATTTTCAGTGATTTTTTAATTTTGTGAGAGAGTGAACTTCTAACCTGTTTTGAAGAAGTGGGAAACTGATAGCATTTAAAGAAAATCTATCAATCATCATCTCCAGTAATTCAGCATGCAAACTTCGTAATTAGCTTAGAAGTGTAGCTTTCCTTATGCAACTCCATATGAATTCTGCAGATATGTGTACAAGCTGGGGCACAAATTGTTCAATGGTACATATATTTGGAGTCAAGAGTATCAGTTTAGATCATCTCCTTTTCCTGGTCAAAACTCTCTCCAGAGAGTAGTTATTTTTGGTGACATGGGGAAGGTTTGTACTGTCTTGAATTGTCCTGTGTCGCAATGATCTCATCTAGGGTAACTTATAATGTACGAATGTATGATTATGTCATCAAATGCCTTAAGTATTACACTTTATTAGGTACCAATCCTTGTATATTATGAAGGTTATTATCACACACTGGGGTTTGGGGGTGACGATTGGGAGGTAGGAGCATCTCCCGATCTGCCAGGGTTCAGAACCTGGTAGGTGCTTGGGGGTGAGAGATAGGTTAAGGATATAGTAATGCTTTCCAGTGTACCAAAAAGGTTATCAGACATCAATGTTTAACAAAACTTTCCCCAACTTCTAGATGTTTATATTAGCTGTAGTGCCTTTATCAGTATGCAATCTTTAAAGTAGTTAACAAACTCTGCAGGGTGAAGCTGATGGTTCTAGTGAATACAATGATTTTCAACCTGGTTCTCTAAACACTACCAAGCAGCTCATTCAAGACTTGGAAGACATTGACATCGTCTTTCACATCGGAGACATATGCTATGCAAATGGATACTTGTCACAATGGGACCAATTTACCGCACAAATTGAGCCCATTGCATCAACCATTCCATACATGATTGCCAGGTTCGTCGTGAGACAATTATCATAGAGTTGAATATTACTTCAGCTGGTACAAAAATTGTTGGGTTGTCCTTGCAGTGGTAATCACGAGCGTGACTGGCCGGGGACAGGATCCTTCTATCAAAGCATGGATTCTGGGGGAGAATGTGGTGTTTTGGCTGAGACTATGTTCTATGTCCCTGCAGAAAACAGAGAAAAGTTCTGGTAAAGGAACTTCTGCAAATGTCCAAGCCTTCATGCAGGCATCTAATTTTATTATGTTGCTTTAGTTTATGGTTATGGGACCAACTTCTAAGTGCAGTTTACCGATCAGATGCATATTCATACAAATTCTCTCACTTTTCTGACAGTCCTCTATCCACTTAATATATGAAGAAGTCTAAACCATCTTACATGAAAAACAACCACATCAAGGTTCTGTGTTGCATATCAACATTCTATAGCAACTGAGCTATGGTGTCTTGATCCATTCTTCTCTTTGTTGTTGATGTGCTGGATAGTGGATAACATAAGTGATCTTTTCAGGTATTCCACTGATTACGGAATGTTTCGATTCTGCATAGCTGACACAGAACATGATTGGAGAGAAGGAACAGAGCAATATAAATTTATTGAACACTGCCTAAGTTCAGTTGATAGGCAAAAACAGCCATGGCTAATTTTTCTTGCACATCGAGTACTGGGTTATTCTTCTTGCCTGTATTATGCTTTAGAAGGATCAACTGAGGAACCAATGGGAAGGGAAAGCCTTCAGAAGCTCTGGCAGAAATATAAGGTTGACATCGCCATGTTTGGTCATGTGCACAACTATGAGAGGACGTGCCCCATTTATCAGGTATTTGAACAAATTTTGAGGGTTTCTTTTCTGCTTTTTGAGCTACTCTTATAAGTGTTATTAAACCATAGATCTGCATGCAAATAATGGCATGTTTCAGCTTGTTTACTGAACAAGTTGCATGCAGAAAAGATTCCAGGATAAATAAGTTATTTGTTCATGTTGCCTCTCAATCCCTTTCGCTGACTATAGGCTTTCCCATTTTACTTTTCTGCAGAACACATGCACCAGCAAAGAGAAACACCATTATACTGGTGCACTAAATGGGACAATACATGTGGTAGCTGGTGGTGCAGGAGCATCACTTTCAGAATTTACCTCAGTCCCAACATCTTGGAGTTTATACAGAGACTATGATCATGGATTTGTAAAACTTACCGCGTTTGATCATTCCAATCTCCTATTTGAGTACAAGAAGAGCAGAGATGGAAAGGTTTATGACTCTTTTAGAATATCCAGGGATTATAGGGATATCCTGGCCTGCACTGTGGATAGCTGCCCAGGCACAACCCTAGCATCTTGATTTGGAGGCAAAGAACAACTTCATTATATCAGTTTCCTCTGTCAACTACTGTTTGTAAGTTGTCCTTATAGCTAAACACTCACCTAAAATCCTTTGAAGTCCCACTCCTGTTTTGAACTTAAATTCTTACCCCACTCACCAAATTTTCTAAAAGGAACACTGGAAATGATTCCTTTTCAAGTTATATCTTCAAAGTTTGGGAGAAATGTAAAACCACTTGCTGTAACATCAGAAGGTTTAGATGTTTTTACTTGCATATGACTGACATGAAGACTTTCAACAATTATGCAGGCTCAAGTCCAGAATCTTACAAGTAGACTATCAATGGTGAATTATATAGACCCTACGATCCGAGCACAAGACAACCGTGTTACATATAATTCTGCAAAGCACAAGAAGCTTGGCATCTCATCTCTGTCTTTAGTTTCAGCACTACATCAAACCCTCAAACAGTTGATAATGGTAAAATGTACGTCCTCATCTAGTGATCCGGGCATTAATCATTTGATTGATACGTATGTATAAATGTATGTACATACTACTCTATTCTAAAAATGAAAAAGGAAGATGGGTAATGATGTTACCTTGTTTAGTGATCCATACTGTAGTTTGACTTGTTCTTTATTTTCTTTCTCCATTTTCCTGTTCAGAACTCATATGGTCATATAAGAGTTACAGAACTGTTATAGTCCGTAATTTTTTGTAATAACACCTCCGTCCCTCCACACCATTCTTATTTCTTACCTGATCATCAGAAAAATGTTCTCTTCACCAGTTGAATTTGTTCTTAGACCTTTTGTGGTTATGGACTCAAATAGCAACTTTAGGAATATCTGAACCATCTTGCCTACTAATCTGCACTACACTTGCAGTTGAGTAAGAAGATTGTCACTCGGGCACATTCCATATTCTTCCTTGTTATTAACACATTTCCAAAGTTCATACCAGGGAATAGATGGAAGCAAGTATAGTTATATCATAATGTTTATAGGCCACAACTCAGCGAAACATCTTGCATATTCAATGTCAACCCGAGGCAATAGATGTTTCACCCAAGGGAGTGGTTATGCTCCCATTCATATCAAATCTTCCATATAAAGGAAGGACTATTAAGATGAATTAAAGCTAATTTGATGATTATTGTATTTGAGATGAACGCTGAAATTATATTTGACACAGAATGGACAGTACCATTTGTACATTGTTAGAATGTAGGCACCACTTATAAAATCTGGTTTACAAGTTATGTAATGAACAAAATGTGTGTTTCAGGGTAGCTGAAAATAAAGTTCACACCTTTATGATCAGCATTAGCAATTGAGAAATTGAATGGAAAGTATACCTACCTGCCTGGTTAAAGCTTTTGAAAAATATTAACTCTCTTAAGATAAGTAAAATGTGCCTATGAATGACTTGAGAATTGTGAAATATATTTGATGAATCTTATAAATGAAATGGATTTATGGAAATGATTCAGGTTCCATTATAGACCCACCTCTACTCTCTGGCTACTGCCAACTTGACAAACAAAGAATGGACTGTCATTCTTATTGTTCCTCCTGTCTTAAGTGATACCTAACAACTGGAAATGGAGGAATAAAGATTCTGCAACAGATTCTTCCATAAACACACTAACTACCCATCAATAGACTATATTGGTCCAACTGGAATAGCCATTGGAGGAGCTCTTCTGAATGCAACACATTAAATACAAGGCAGTTGTCCTAGTAGTTTCAGTGCCACACCATCTTCACCAATTCCTTTTCCTGATCTGAAACAATCAAATGACTTCTCATCATGGCTATTGTCACAGGGCATGAATTTGCCCCGTAACCACACCTAGCACTTTTGTTTTTCTTCGATTGACCGAATTATGTCAGTATCTCCGAGTCACACTGCTATAGTAGAAGTAATTAAATTTCATTCAATATTAGACAAGGGAAAATAAGAACGCAAGGCCATAAAACAATTCCAGAAGAATCACTATTGCAATGCAATAACTCTAGTATCCTTCATCAGAGCATATTGCACTCTCCAGTTACAGTGGAAAAAGTTTCTTGTGCTTTAAATATAACAATAATAAGAAGTACAACACAGCACTTACAGCACCTGTTATAATGATCACCCAATTAAATGCATTTGGGAAATCAAAAATGGAGGCTTCAAAATTCATCCCAAAAACTCCCGTCACAACCGCAAATAATGTAGCCACAAAGGTTGCAGCAGTAAGAAGTAACTCAAATTTAATAAGTTGGTTCTGGACATTGCCCTGTTGATATACGAGGAAATACTAACTGTAAATTTCTTTATCAACCAAATACTGTTGAAAATTGTGGAAATTGAAAGTTTTAACTTTACCAATTTAATGTTTATCAAAACTTCAGTATCATCAACGTACTCTTTGAGCTGCAACAATTATAGAAAAGCTTAAACAAGCATTAAAAATTTGATTCATAATAAGTTCCTGTCCTAGTAAGCCATCATAGAAACATTGATTAATGTTACGTGAAGATGGCACGTTATACAGATTCAATATGACCTGTAACCATTGTCATTTCATTTAGCTAAGATCAAAGAGATGTAATTGTATATAATCAGTCAGTTTTGCAATTAATAGGGTTCTTTAACATGCCTATATTTTTTTCTCATGTATTATCCCTCCAGAATTTCAAGAATTTTCTCAACTAACCGCTAGCTTCCATGTAAATTTTAGGTAAGTTCACAAATATTATGGTGAAAAGCATCTCTCACCGAGAATAGTTTGCTGAGAGTGTTATCAATAGCAACAAAATATGCTTCCAGCAACATTTCAAGTTGGTCAATATTCTCACTGTAACTGGATGAACTTGTTAGACTCCCTTGTTTACTCATACTAGCAACAGTGCTATATGCCCTCTGCAATTTTTGGCAGCCACTTATTGTTCTCACTGGCGAAACGGGTGCAGATTTTGAAACCACTCGTCTTTGACTCGAGACATCATTTTGAATACATAGCCCAGTTGGTGAATAAACTTCTAACTTCTGTTTCTTCTCCGTCAGATACATCTCAGCCATGTCACCATCATCATCCATTAGATGCTCTATCTCATCCCTAACCTACAATTTGAATCTAAGATCAAATGGCATGGCAAGTGGCTGCATACAAGAAAAAATAAAAACAAAAGGAGGAATGCTTTGACCTTCTGGACTCGTTGAGTCAATGCTAGGAGATGTGCTTTGAGTCTACGAACACGTTCCAGATTAAGAGTATTGATAGATGATGTTAATTCGTCCAAAACAGGATATATCTCTATCTCCAGCTCTTTTACCTTCAAACTCGAGAATCATCAATTAGTAAGCAACTGACAAGTTACTGCAGCTCATGTTAGGCTGACTTCGGGGGAAGAAAACATGGTCATTATAGAAAAGACTGAAAGAGTAACTACTGGCGTGAGTTGAATGCTGAAGATAAGTGACTGTATATGAAGGATTTCTTAGCAGGAGTTGAGAATATAGGGGGAAAAAAATAATAAAGGAAGGAATAGCCACCTAATGTGATCTAATTCAAAAGATGCCCAAAATACTAACACATGGACTCCATCCAAGAGTTTGGTCAAATATATTGGACAGTCTTAATAATCATGAAATTGAAACCAGATAAATAACAATCAAAATGGAAATCTGATCTGACTATTGCTACAAAATGCAAATCAGGCACCATTACAAAGTGCAACGTAAAAATTTTGAACCTTGCAACCAGGCTGTAGATCCTTTTGAATATCATAAATTCACAGAAAATTGATAAACTTGGATCTGTTTCAAATTCTTGCTCCCAAGAACCGACCATTACTTACACAGGCTTGCATACATTTAGTATATCATTTAATTTATATTGAAGAGTCTTGCATCGTGAAATGACTACTACTCCATCTTCATGCCATTCAATTGGAAATAATTAAAAAAAAAAACGGAACAAAATTTATGTTCAGCCAATGTCTCCCTGAATCATTAGTTCAGCTCTCTTCTCAAAGAGCCCTACCTTCTTTTTGCATCAACAGATAAAATAACTTATGAAGGCTCCAAGCACTTGATCAGATTGTGCATTGACAACCTTTCTACTAAAAGGACTTTTTACATGTGGAGCTAGTCATGCAGATACAGCATACCTGGGAGTCAAGCGACATGCAAGCTAATTCCAAAGCCAACTCCAGAGCTCTAAATTCAAATGGCAAGTCCTCTGAATCAAATGAGTAGCAACAGTAAGTAAATTATGTAGTTTAATTTTTCTAGAATTTAAGAATCCAAACTGATTAGAAGTGATCATGAGAAAATTCAGCACCTACTATTAAGAGAAAATTAATTGTTGCTACTGAAGGGTGAATAAGTACATAACTCTATTTGGTCCATGATTTTAGAGCTTTTGAATTATTTTCCTTACATAGCTCATTCGCACCCCTTCTAATGAATCAAAACAGATTTTAAGGCTTTCCTTTCAGGAAGCCTTTTTGAATTTGTATATTGAAGCTTTAGCATATTCCTACATAATTTAATGCTCAAGGACAAAAATTATTTCCCAAGTTTTTTAGTAAATCTACCTAATCATAAGAAATTAAATGTCTAAACTCCCACTAGAATCAGTAATGTGTCTATTATAAACATCTTAGAAGCAGCCTTACCAGCTTGATCCTTCCTTGTCTGAAGACGTTTACAGAATTCTGAGTTGTACTGAACTACGCATCTATCTAAGGAATTCATTAGGATAACCTCATCAGCTGTGATGATACATCTAATCTGTTCAAGATTAACCACGATAGCCTTCTCCCGTCCCAAAATAGAAGACGGATAAATGAAAATGGGGTCTAAAAGCCGCAGATCCCTTGCAGGCAAGGAACAATGTCTCATTATAGCAGCCTTATCAAGTTCCAAAACTTTTGAATTGCCATCTTGATCAATCTTAATCCATGAACGATTTCCGTGTCCCTGACCTCTCTTCTTTAAGCCTGGAAAGGCAGATCCACGATTTCCATGTACATCAAAACTAAGGCTTCCAGTGTTATTAGAAGACCTGAACTCTGGAAGATATGAAGATAGAAGTGGTTTTCGTGCTTCTTCCATTTTCACTTCAATTTATTCCAATTTGGATAATATTTCCAAGATGAATGCTGCACCAATAATCTTTGATTGGAGTTTAAATTGCTGCTCTGCAACAGCTGAGTTAGCCATTAAGCACTTTGAAGTTGCTGTGGTTTCTATCAACATTATCCATATTCTTTCTGCATCTCTCAGGTCAGACCTAAATAGCAATCACAAGGGTACTTAATAATCCAAAACCACTTGTCTAGATAAAAGCAATCAGTTTTACTCGAAGAACCCTGTGAAGTTTTGAGGAAGACAAATCAGAGAAACTACAATACCCTCAAAGAGTTGCCTATAATTCACATCACTCACAATATAAATGAACATAATTACACATGACACGAGTGTTCTACTAAATTGACAAAAAGTACAGCAATCAACCACCTCCAAGCAAATCGTGATCAAGTGCACCAATCTTGAAACGAATCACAAAACCCAAAAGACTACTAAATCACTCTGCTTAGTCAATTATAACCAGAGCCCTGTCCTGGAGTTATCTCTCCTACACTTATACCAAAACTGAACGCCGCCCATTATCCAAATGCAACCCCACTCATTAAATCAAAGACTACCCATGAAATATAACACAAAATTAACGAAAACCCAATAGGCAGAAATAAGAGCCGTACCTATAGGACAAAAAACCTCGGACTACGAATCCAGAAAAAAGATAAAGTTCCAAACTTGAGGTCTACACAAGGTTCGGTTCTATGCGAAAATGGAGAGAGAGACTTCGCAAATTTGATCATATTAAAAAAAAAAGGTCTATATGGATTTGGGCTCCTGAAACTTGAGGGTGACGTGAGATTATTGATACCTTGTAGGATAACCATGGTCGGGGATGGCCGTTGTCGGCTTTTCCTTTTGTTTACCTGTCGTTTACTATGCGTTATTGATGAACGGATCCACACCCGACACGTCGACAGGTTATCTACCGACTTGTTTTCTTTAGGGTTTGTCAATGAAATAGAAAGAGCGTTATTTTATTTGATCGTTTAGGTACAGAATTTACAATTAAATAGAATAAAATGAGAGAGAAGAAAAATGTTTCATATTATATTTCTTTTTTTTTTTGTCAAAATATCTCATTCTATTCTACACACATAAAAAACGTCTGATTTTAGAGATTTAAGATAGAACGTAAAATGATAAACAACTTTACTTTATAATATATTATAAATCCTTCATTTAAATAGCATTTTACTATATTAAATTATGAACATTCCCATCCTTTCCAAACAATAATTTTCTACCATTATATTTATTTATATTCTGTTCTATTATAAATCGTTCAATTTCATTATATTAAAAACCTTACTTTCAACCGAATATAACTTTAGGAATGTTATTGAATATTCAATATGTGAAATTTTAATTAATTCCCAATTTTCCTTTCTTCTTAATTTATTATAAGGGTACAATATAAATCAATGTAGTATTAATCAAGATAATCAAAAATTAATTTATCTGGGTTCCTACCAAATTTCATTGATTCTTAATCTAAGATTAAAAAAACAAAATATTATAAGAACTTAATTGAATGTTAGTATGTAAATTTTTCATAATACAAATCAAGGAAAAAATTATGGTTTTCTAATATTAACTTATTGCTAGGAGTAAAATTGCGTATCACTAGACCTCTCTAGATCTCACATATTAGCAAGATTTTTATTGAGTGTTGTTGTAATATTAACTTATTAAAAAGGGTAAATTGAAAATTTACATAATACTCCAATATTAATTAAGAAATGGCTTGAGTTTTAAAAGTATACTCATAAATAATATTTACATTTAAATTTTGAGTTAAAAAATTTAAAAGTCAAGTTTGAATTATATAAGAAAAGAAAAAAACAATAAGATTTTTATAAGTAACTTATAATTGTAGTCTAATATTTATTTTAGGTTAATTAGTATTTATATAAGGTTGTATTATTTAGATCTTATTAAATTCTAAATTTTTTTAGTTATTTTTATTATTTTATTTTATTTTTATGATCAATATTTTGCATATATTATTGTAAGAGATTACATTATAATTTCAAAATAATTATATATTATTTTAATAAATAATTTATATTTTGTATAATTGTAAAAAGCTTTTAAAAATTAAGACTTATTGGCTGAGCTAAAATTTATTTTTTTACAATTAATCAAAATTGAATTTGAAAGCGAGGTCCATTTCATTTTATAGGCAAGATCGAACATCTACTTAAATTTTTTAAAATTATAGATTTAAACCTTGGTTAAACTCAATTTAACTCAGTAAACCTGATTTTACTCAGTCCATATATTTTGTAATATTAGGCTTAATCGTAGGAGTGTCAACCTTGACCCGGCCCGACTCGACTCCTGATTGGATGGCCTAAGCCAGTCCGTGTCCTAATGGAGCTGAGCTGGCCGGCCCGTGGTTGGATGAGCCATAGGAGGGCCTAGCCGGGCCGGCCCATCCTTACTTTTTTTAAAATAAATTGGTTGGATGAGCCATAGGAGGGCCTAGCCGGGCCGGCCCATCCTTACTTTTTTTAAAAAATTACAAAACAATGTTGTTTTGTAAATTTATTTTAAAAAAAGTAAGGATGACGTCGTTTTTGTTATTCCGGTCAGGCCACGGATTGGCTTGACCTCGGTCCATGGCCCAGTCGGGCCGAACTATTTTGGCCCATAGCCTAGTCAACCCCGCGCCAGAATCGAGCCGATCAAAATTGACATCCCTACTTACTTGGGCTTTCTTATAAAGTAGTTAGATTAATCACAACAAAAACCTAAATTATGACAAAAGTTAGCTTTTGAATCAATTGGTTACGGTAATCATACTATTATTAGCTAACATAAATCAATATTCAAGAGTTAATAGATAGAACAAAAGCCTAGAAATATGAGAAGAGGATTTTTCAAATAATAAAAAATAATCAAAAGATTAGGATTTGTTATGTAGTTATATATATTTTAATTCTAAAAAGAAATTTTGGCTTCAATTTTTATTTCTTATCAATGTTTTAAAAAATAGACCGGAAGTTAAATCAGTAAAATAAGTAGTTTAAGGTTTAAAAGATTCAACCGGTATTAAACATTATAAAACCAGCTAAAGATTAAATAAATTTAAAGAAATTGAAATATGATTGAAAGATATTGTACTTACCTGAATTTAAAGTTTATTTGAAAAATGGACTGTTAAATAAAAATTAGTTGATTTATTTTAGTTTATAAAAACTTATTAATTTACTAAAATTGACTACTTTATAACAACAAGAGTTATTAAAGTAAATCGAACCAGAAAGTTAAAAATTGAACTGAAAAATTTGGACGATTTGAAATTTTTATAATTGAACCAACCGAACGGTTTGAATTTTTAATCGTTATTTCTTGTAACTTCTTATAAAAGTTGGAGATAATAAGTACATATATAACCGAATTAACGATAAAGGAAAGATCTTTGAACTTTTTTTAAGAAAAAAGGGTATCTTTTGAGAGACGTAAGAAAATAAAGTTCGTTAAAAACTCAACTTTGTCAGAAGGTAGTTAAAACTGGCGCCAAAGGTATGTTAGTGCTCAACAGCTTCCAGCTCCATTCAATCCAAAATTTTAGCAATTCCAGAGTTTCTTTGCATAACCCCTAAATCTGTATACTTTCTCGTATTTCTCCGAACAACAACGAATTTGAGTTCAAATCTTCAATCAGATTGAACAGAAACAACCTCTACAAGATTTTCATAGCAGTAGAAAATCATCAAGCAAAGATCGATTTCGATTTCCAGGGTTTGACTTCTGGTAAATGGTTTTCCTGTTTTTTTTTTCCCCCTTGTCTTGTTTTGTCAAGCTCTTTAACGTAAAGGGTTTGATGTAAACTGTTTCTTTTCTTGTTTCCTCAATCTTCTCTCTCATCCATTTCTGTATCATCTTCGTCCTATTACCCTCAGGTGAATGTGCACATTGAAAGAACTAATCAAGGAACAGGTGTTCAAGGCCTCTGATTTCTGCTGCTGTAAGTTCAGGAGCCAATTTGTTAAGATTATTGGAGCATAACATGACGAAAAAGTGAGTGCTTGACGCTTATTTTTCTTGAGAGCAATCTGTACGTCCTTGTTTTTCTCAATTTTCCTGTCCGGGAATGGAAGGGGGAATCAGAAGGAACGTTGACAAGAAACTGATATAAAAATTGAAGCTAGTTGTGTAATGACAACAACAAAACATGAGGAATAACTAGAAATGGCATAAACAAGTTCCAGTTTTGCGACCATTATCCCTGTAAGAAAATTCTGAAAGCCCTGAAATCATATAAAAGGTAGAAACACAGCGCTGGAATTTATGTTGCAGCATTTGCCCTGAATTATATGAGCTTTATATAGTTACACAGAATCTTATAACTTTATGGGCCATGAATGAACATTTGTGAGAGCAAATCAAAAACCCTTTTTCTGGGTTCTTGATAGGAATTCCATATTTTTTCCTAAAATGCATTTGTTTTGATCATGAAATCTGAATTTGATCTATCTTCTCAGGTATGGACTTTGATGTTGATAGTGGAAGCAGTAACCTTTCAGATTCATCACGAGAGGTTATTGGTTCAAATGAGAGCTTCAGTCGCTTCCTGCCATATACGAAGCTTCATTTCCGGGTAGCAAGCAATGAATCTGATCAGTTAAAGATACATCAGGATATAAATCACGGGAGTAGCAATAGTATAAATTATTCATTATCAGACTATGGTGGTAGTATTGATTCTCTAAACATTCCAGTCATTCACTTAGGTTCTCGTTCATCTCTATCAGCTGCATTGGAAGATCTCATTCCAATGAATAAAACTGAAGGTTTCAACCCTATATCTTTCACCACTGACAAAAATGATGGAAATGATACCTCTAGTAGCAATTCCTCAAAACCGAAAGATGTTGGGAATGGCTCTTCAGGTCTGACAACAAGATCTCCAGCTTCTGATATGGCTCATCAGTCCATAATACATGGCTTTTCGCCAACTCAATCCCCTCCAATCCAGGTCATGGAACAACCACAAGTTTTCGACCCACATAGGATTCCTTCAAATATCTTTGAAAAACCTCCAATGCCAACAGAGTGGAGTCTTGCTTCAAATGATTCACTATTCAGCATTCGTTTTGGGAACAGTTTCACTAGGGACCACGCCTCTGTGAAGAATGATCTAACTTGGAGCGGGAGTAAAACAACCAAGAATGCAGAACTCCAAAGTTCAAGCGAGTTGATTATGATTACCCCACCACCTCCGATTGTAGTAACAAGTATCCGAAATCAATCTGCAAATCCTACAGTGGAAAAGCACAAGACAGATGAACGAACGAGCGAAACTGGCAAAGATGATTGCAAAGTTAATTCTCTCAAACTTAAGGATATTACAGAAGGTGGACTAATCAATGTAACTATCAAAGATGACATAAAATCAATTACCAACCCTCAGCTCGAGCTGATAAAACAAACTCCAGAGGTGTCCTGGATACCAACTAACACTTCCAACCCTTCTGATGAAAGAGGAAACAGAACTCTCTCTTCGGCTCCAGTGTAAGTAGTTTTAAAGAATGTGTATATCTACTGTGATATCATGCCTATATCATGCACTGTGAATTTATCAAATAACATTTCCAACCTATTATGTGTTGCAGAAGAAAGAAGAGTTCATGGCCATCATGCTACTGTTCTAGTTGTAGCCGATCATTGTGCTGTTGTACATGGCCAAAGTGGAGGTTTAGATGTCCAAGCTGCGATTGTAATTGTCCAAGCTGCGACCTCAGGTGTCCAAGCTGCGATTGCAAGACAAGCTGCGATTGCAACAGTCCTAGCTGTGATTGTAAGTGTCCAAGCTGCAACTTTAGGTGTCCGAGCTGTAAGTTTGGGTGTCCAAGCTGCAAGTTTGGGTGTCCAACCTGCAGGTTTGGGTGTTTAAGCTGCAAGCTTGGGTGCTGTTGTTGCCCTCCTTGCAACTTTTGTTCTAATTGTAGTTGGTCTTGGTGCTGCAACTGGAACTGTGGCTGTAAAAGATGTTGCCCTCCTTGCAACTTCTGTTCTAATTGTAGTTGGTCTTGGTGCTGCAACTGGAACTATGGCTGTAAAAGATGTTGCCCTCCTTTCAATATGTACGTCCCTCGCTCTCTTTCTCCCTCTCTCCCCAACCTCAGCAACTACTTGTAAAAATTTGCACATTTGCTAGCCATCCATATTGCAATGCAATTTTGATCACTGCTACTTAATAGCTCATCTGATTTATGCAGTTTCTCAAAGAGACCAAGGAATAGAAATCAACAATCAGAGTCCAGAGTGATCAGGATACCTGCTCATTATCATTGGTTTCGTCGCTTTCATTGCTGGTCATGGTGTTCTATACCTCGTTGCCGTTGTTGCTGAGAACTGATTCCTGCAGAATCTCTACTGACACCACACATTTGGATCAATACCACACCAACCAAACTCAAGTGTTTATGAACTTTGAGAAAGAACCTGTACATGATTTCTCTTTGGAGTTAAAATCTGCAGATCCCTGTCAGTTGATACTTGTAGTTGTATCACACAATTGCTTCTCGAATAATTGCAATTTTGTTGATCAATAACTATGATACATGTTGCAACCAAGATCAAACATTTGTTTATTGTGATCGTATGAATAAAATGCAAATAAATTGAAAGCCTGAAACTTTCCTGTTACTTTGTACATCTCCAAGTCTCACAAGAAAACCAGAACGAAGATGAATATATGATCATACAGTTTGGTATCGACAAGTACATTGTAAGAGGGAATAGAACTAACCATTACATTGAGATGGAAATGGATGTCTATCAAACTTTATTTTAGTCCCCTCTTGATCCTAAACATATACAACAGCCCAAGTGACTGATACTAATACAGAATATCAACACAATCTTTGGTTTTTACTAGTAAGCAAGTTCCAGAACTCGTAATATCCAGATACTTAATTCTATACCAAACTTATCTTGATCTGATAGAGCTTCTCTTACTTCAGTGTTAGTTGCCAGAACTCCACACTAAAAACCAACATCTCCCTTACATGTATAGTATAAGGTTGCAGGAGAATAGTTATTGCTGCTGGTTTTTCTTCTGCTTACAAGCTTAGTTGCTAACTTCGGAGAAAGGAACGAAATGAAACTGAAGTACTAGTTTACAACCTGAAAGATCCATTTAAAACTCAGCTAGAACATCAAAAGAATAGTCAATTACAATTAAGTTCGCTTGAAGAACTTAAGAATAAAGTTAAAACCCATCTTCCTGAAATTCTCTGGCAATTTGCTCTTCCTATTTTCACATCCTCAAGTTTGCTTTTGATTTATGAAAATGAAGCACCAGCAGGGTCTGCAACTTTTATATGTCTAAGAGGATTATCGACATCACCCCCGCCTGCATGCTTAACAAACTCTGCAGGGGAGAGAAAGTTGCCATGGCATACACACATTATTCTCACTTCCTCTCCCTTACCATACTTGTACAGGATTCCTTCTACTCTCCTCGCATTTGGACCGTCTCCTTTTGCAAACACACAAGGCATGTCTTCCATTGCTTTCGTCCCAACTTCCGGATCAAACTTCTTGGATGGTTCCTCAAACTCTGATCTTGAGGTTCTATGTAAATTTTCATTTGTTTTTGATGCTGAAAAATCTACACCTTCATGGTGACTTTGTTCTTGAGCTGACTGATAACTGCTAGCGCTTTTTGCTTCACCAACACTGCTTGATCCTGGATACAAGCGACAGATTATCAGAGAAGAAAAATTTATTCTTAAGTTTCCCTGCTGAATCGTACTTCCCGTACACAAATGCAACTAAAAATTGTATACCGCAATGGCATTGTTCACAACCACATAGAGACTCAATTTATACCGCGATGACATTGTTCACAACCATATAGAAACCTAAAGCATAGACCAACTGAAAATGCTTCAAAGTACCGATAACTACTATATGTCAGGATAGATACTTTGCCTATTGGGAAGGAAGAATGTGAAAAATCTTCAACAACCTGAAGAAGGAATGCTTTGACTTCTTTTATTTATTGCAGATACTACAGGAAGCATTTGTTTAGACCTCAAACATTGCCCATCTGATGGACCTAAGTAATGGATAACACTAATCTACGAAACAGAAGTTTCAATCTTCTGAACATGCTGAAAGAGTGTGCCTTTTCTTGCTGCGGTTTACACAACAAATATGTCTCAGTATTGATGAAAATCTATTTAAGAATCAACCCCCAGCTCTCAAACAATGCAAATCCTCAATGTTTTTCAAATGCTAAAAACTATAGATACAACAATACTATAGCAGTTTTTCTATAATGTCATATACTACAACGTCTCAGAATGAATCTCGCTGAGATGCAGGGTCTAGTTGAGAGGCTCTAGAATGTCATACGCGATAGGCAAATATCGAGCTAAGTTGAAGACAAAATACTTAATTGCTAACTAATGCTCTAGCACATACAAGAGGATATGAATCCAATAAGAACAATGCATTAACTCTCTCTGAAACTTCTCCTTCTTGAAACTGAGAAAATTTCAAGAAATTTCTAAGCTTTAAATGGGAATAATATGACATCAAAGGATTCTTTATCATCATTTCACCTCATTAACTCCTAAGACCAATCAATTTAAACAAAAACAAATTTCTTGCTTCAATAGAAGTAGAATTCATTCACTTTCTTCAATGTTTTTGAGAGAATAAATGAATCTACTGCAAAGAGCCTAACACTACTACTTCAACCAGTAAAGTTCCATTCCTCAAAGACCAGAGAACAATCCCAAGTTAGTTCCTTTATCCATTGTTGAAACAAACTACTGTTCCAAATAGGTAATGACAGCGTAGCTAACAACTCCAAAAATTGAATTCTATCCTGAACCAAAATGATCATCCTAGCATAGAAATCCAGAAACTCCAAAAACACAGAAACAGTGAACTGGCAACCAAATAGACACAGAGAGGATGATAAAAAGAGTACTTTGGACATTCTCCATCTCCGAAAAGCTCGAGGAATCCCCTTTATGAGACTCTTGAGAACCTTGTGAACTCTGTTTCTGCACCAGCAATCCATGCAAGCTAGTACTCCTGTTGGCATTCATAGTCCTAATAACACCCTCTCTGGCCCATGTTTGCATCCAATTGCCTCTATTCAAATTCAATTCCCTCCTCTCATCCTCCAAATTCACTTCACCTCTCAAGCCAGAACTCACGTTCTTTTGCTTCTCGCTTCTTCTCCTCTTAGCCTCCATCCTTCTCAGACTTTGCATTTCCTTCCTCTTCCTCCATTCCTCTTCTGTCTCTGCCGGCAAAGAAGATGTTCTCATCAGGGGAGGATATGACACAGGTGGTGTGCTGAATACATCATGCTCTCTGATTAGAGGTATGGAGCCAGCTATAGAAGATGATCGCGTCAATCCTCTCTTTATTGTCTTATCTACACCGAATCTTCCTCCTAATGACAGCCCCAGGTTTAGCTCAATCTCTTTTTTATCTTCTTCCTCGGTCACCAGTGTACTGTGTTCCTGTGTATCACTTGGCATAAATCTCTGCAATAGATCTCTGGGGTACCTGCTAATTTCCAAGGAAAGCCGCTCCATTGCTCTGCTGCTGTTACTACTACTTCCTCTGTTTTCGTTCTCTTTTCCGTCTCCCATGCGTGCAGTTCATATAAAACAAAGAAAAAGAAGGAAAAACAAAAAAGAGAAAACAGAGCAAGAAGCCAAGTGCTTTAATGGATTAGAATCATTAGACATCAACATCATGCCCTTGAAACAGAACAGTGAGAAGAACCACCTGTTGATCAGATTGAGCCAAACCCATGAGCAAAAAGGAAAAAGCTTTCAACTTTCTTGTCCTTATCAAAGACTCCTTAGTTAAACACCAATTGTAACACCACCCCAGCTGCTTAAACAAAATTTAAACAGAAGCAAAAGCAATTCCCTTCTGCTTCGCTTGTTCTTTTCTCACAACTCATTGCAAAAAAACCCAGTAAAATAACCCGAAAAAAGATAAAGAAAAGAAAAGATTAAACAAGGGAGAAGAAAGTAAGCTACTGATTTGTTAGGACCAGAGTGGAAAGCGAAACAGAGTCGCACTGACTCAGAGACCAGACGGACAGAGACAGAGAGCGTGTTGAGTTGGTGAATAAAGACTAAAGGGATGATAACGTCAATAATATATTGAATGACCAAAATACCCTTTTCAAAGAAGAAAAGATACCTGTCAGACTGCCAAGTGGCAATCAATAAAGCATTTGATGGACACGTGGGTGTGACTGACACAAACCTTTTTTTGATTTTTTTTATATGAATTGAATAATTATTTGTCTTTTTTTATTTTAATTTATTTCCAGTTTCCAAGTGTTTTGTCCTTTCGGGAAGTGCTTGTCTTTGTCAGTTTGTCCCGAACAAAGTTGCGTTTAGGTCAGGACGCGTGTCGAGAACCCAGTAAGCAAGCAGAAGCTGCCAAGTGTCACTCTGTTTAGGCCTCTCGGAATTAGCCACGCGTTGGGTATTATTCATTAAAGGAGAATCCTGTTGTGTTTTTTTTGGTTTGATGATATTAGGTATCCAGCTTAATCAGACTAATCTAATGCTCCTAAGATCCTACCCCAAGAGTCTTAGAGAAGGTAAATTTAGAACTTAAGATTTTTCATATTTCTACGTAGTCTGTACACTTCTGCGCACAAAGTTTCTTAATAGTTTCAACTTTCACAATGTCGCTAGAAGTGAGGTGTCTGTAATTGATCCAATCAAGAAGCTTTGCCCAGGAGACTAAAGGATCATCAACAGGACAAATTTTTTATTTCCCCTCCTTTTACCTGACTCGAACTCAAGACCTCCCGTAAAGAAGAGCCTTAAGTGAGGAGTTTACATCATTTAGGTCATTCCTTGCTGACAAGAATCCTATTGTTTTTTTATTAAGGAAGAGTATGGTAAAACTTGAATAGCCTAGCTTAATCCCAAGTTAACATACTTAAGTTGTGTTAATCAAATTTTAGGGGAAGTTTTGAGCTTTTTTTAATTTCTCGCTTCCAGCTAGGTTTGAATTTGAGCTGCTTAATCAAAATTTGAAAATTTTTTATGCTATTAATCAAACTTTTGGTTGAACCTAAACTTTAATCCAAATTTTTTTAACTCGATTGAGCCCTAATGTAGTACTGTGTTGCATTGGGTTAGATCAAACTTTGGTCTAATTTGAACAATTTCTAGTACTCAGTTCGAAATCAATTTAAAATAATATTTTGTTAGTATAAATAATATTTTTACTTTTAAATTTAAGTTTAATCCAATCAAATTTTTTATATTAAATTTCAAGTATTTTTAATTTAAACCCAATTCATGAAATTTAAATCAAAGTTACATATAACAAGTGTCATCATTATTTAATGGTGAAGACTTTTGCCTATATATTTTTTAAAGAAAATGGAACGTCAATATCATTTGTTCGTTAAGATAAGATTTAAAGTATTTGAGTGTAATAATTCAGTAAGTTGACGTAAATGGTACATGTTTTTATCGCTTAACCAAGTGAGCAGAGGTTCGATCTCTACCATTAAAAATGCAGCAAACTCCTAGGTCAATTGTAGCCTTTCTTGATTTGAGATATTCCCGCAGCGGAAGGATTAATCTCCTAGGCTAATCCTTAAAAAAAAAAAAAAAGAGGGGTATTTGAGTGTAATAGCAAGCAATGGATGTGAAAGTCACACTAATGATTAACATTCCTAGCACTTTCATGTCAAGTGGCATCACATCCTTATAAACGGGCGCCGTTTTGCAATCATTTTTCTTTTTTACTTCAGCAACTTTTGGGTAGGGGCAAAAAAGTACTTAACTTTCAATTCTTTTTATAAAAATTGATATTTTTAGAATTATACGTGATTAATGAACTAAATAAATAAATAATTTGGTAAATTTAGACGAGTTGAATTATACAATATTTTAAAAATCAAACCAGTTCGATATATTTAATACTGAAAATTCTGAATCAGCTAAATTTCTGTTCAATTTTAAACTTTTTATTTGATTTAATTTAATATTCTTTGTTGCGAAAACATATTAATTTATTAACTAATCGGTCATTTTTATTTACTAATCAATTTTTATAAACCAAAATAAATCGATTAATTTTTATTTAACATGTTTTTAATTAAACTTTAAAATTTTCAATGTGTAATAATAGTCTTCTTTAATCAATTTTCAAATTATTTAATTTATTAAATCTTTAATAAGTTTTATGACAGTTTAATACTAACTGAGCCTTTCAAATTTTAAATCTCTTATCTTATCAGTTTAACTTTCGATTCGTTTTTGAAAATATTTGAATTGTGAATCTTTCGAATTTGTGACTTGAAATCTTTAACTCTTATAATATACATTAGTTTATTATAAGAAATTTATTATGCCTTTGTTAAGTTTGATGTGCAGAAATATACATTTTCTTATTACTAAATATTTATAAATTATTATTTTTAATACCAATATGTTCAAGACTTAATTGAATATTTATAAAAAAATTTAAAGATAAATCGATAAAAATTTGAAATTCTACTAAGAATGGATATCTTCAAATAATTACAATCTAATTGAGTCATCTTCTACTTAATATATACTTGTCTAAGTTTCTATTATGGTGATGATTGAAATGAAATTAAAATAAAAAAAGATTAAAAGTCACAAGAACTTTTGAAAATTTTTAATTTTTTAGTTTTTTAAAAATATTTCTCTTAATTTTTTTTTCAAAATATTAATAAAAGATATGTGACATTAATATTATGCATAGATTAATTAAATATCGCTGGTGTAATAATTCAATTCAATTCTTACTCTAACTAATTAAATATGATTCAAATTTAATAATTTATTTAAATTATTAAACCAGTAATATTCGATTACTCCACAAATAATATTAATGTCATGTGTTTTTCTATTATTTTTTATAGGAAGTATAAAAGAAATTTTTTTCCAAAAATTTGAGAATTATAAAATTTTAAATATATATTATTTTAAATAGTACTTTTGGTTTTGCCCTTCAGTGAGCCAAGTAGTTTAAAATCCATTAAGAGAAAAAAAATAAATAAACATACATTATTAAAAATATTTAACTTTTTAGTATTTAATCATTTAATAATTATTCTTCCAAAATCTGTTAAATCCAATTTCTATTAATTATCTATTTATCTAAAAATTGATTATTAAAATAAAATAGAAAATAAACTACTTTTAATTTTCTAAAAATAGATAACATTAAAGATTTTGTTTTAGCGGGACTATTAAGTAATGTTGTCATAGTTTGAAATAACTTTTATACTAATAATAAAGTTGCGTATTATTAGACTTCTTTAAAATTAGGTTTAGATTTTTTATCAATTACTCTATTTTTATGCTCCAAAATGACGTCATTTTATATCCGTTTATATATATAATGAAGTTATTTTAGAAAAAAAATAAGAATTAGAGTACTTTATTATTGTTAGAATATTTTAGCCTCGTGTGAATGAGATTTAATATAATCGATTAATTGAAACAGATCGCAAAAATATAGAATTTAAAAAGAGCACATCAAATCATCTTCTCGAGTCATGTTTTATTAAATTTTTTCTATATATATATAAAATTTACATTAATATATATGATTTAATGAAACATGTTACGGAGCCTGTTCATAAAAGATATGATTGGGTTTGATCATAGAAATGATTCTCTTTAAGTAAACCAACCTATCTTCTGTATGAGAGGTTCAAACGAAGAGAGACTTACGGTGGATACCTAGGCACTCAGAGATGAGGAAGGGCGTAGTAAGAAACGAAATGCTTCGGGACTCTGCAGCTCAAATTAAAGCTACGAAACAAGTAGTTGGTAAATTAAAATTGGAATTGGTCCAATTTGTAGAATTAGAAAGGAAAAATATTATCGAGACGGTTGAATAAATTGACTTTAAAATAACAACGATTCGTTACTATTATTATAAAACAAGCTCGTATTTTATCTTTGTAATCTTTTTTTAATAATAAAAAACAATTTAAAAAATATGAGTTGGTGGCTAGAAATGTCGGTCTTAGAACAAAAGAAAAAAAATAGAACTATTCTTTAATTGGATCCAAATTTGAACCCGAACTCATCCATAGATTGCCTTAAAAGAATGCTGCGTAAGAAGGATTTGATGCTTTGCTGTATCGTATTGAGAAAGGTCGTTATTGCTTTTGTTTTTGTTAAAAAGAGAGAAGATGATGTTGTCCGGACACGTCAATGATGTTGACGTCAAAATTTACAAGATATTCCGACATCTTTTCTTAAAAAGTGTTTTGTTCTTAGCTGGCAAGGGACAGGTCTGTTAGTCAAAGAGAGTAGGATGAGTTTATTTACTATTTCTCATCTGAAGCTAGCGATGGCACGCTTTGCTCAAAAGTAATCATTACATTCCATCCTCAAGCTCGGACTAATTTATGCTTGAATAGACTAAAATTTAATAGAATTTAAATCAAATTAATTAAATTAGATATATTTTTAAAAAATTTAAAATTTAGATTAAATCTAGGTCCGACTTATTAAATATAATTTAAAATTGAAATATTTAAGTGAAGTAAAAAATAATATTTTTTAGCTTTTTAAAATGAAAATATTTTAGTTTGAGTTTAAAAATAAATTTCTAACCAAAATTTTAAAAGTAGGATTAATTTAATAGTAAAAATTTTAAATTAATTAATTTTTTAATTTAATTTAATTTAGTTTAATAATTTCGATCGTAAAAAATTGATTAATTGATTAATTAATTAGCTAATTTTTATAAACTAATCATTTTTATAAATCAAGTTTCGAATAACTTTCTAGTCATATCAACATATTCGGCTAAGAGCATCTGCTACTTGATTGGTTCGACCCGTCAACTATTCAAAGAGAAAGTCGAACTCTACCGAGAATTTCTACCACTGTACGGGGGAGCTTTGGCTATGTAAAAAAATGACTCACGATGCTTATACCCCTCGCCTATCGAAGTTTTGTTCAAAAACCTAGTTCGATAACTTGTATAGAGAAGGAATTTACGCGGCGCAGCAGTTTTTCCATACCAACTTAGCCGCTCGGCGCAAGTTTTGATCCATGCCCTGCGACCTGGGATTTTGATGCAGCCTTTACCTTCTCATGAGACAGAAGAAGCTAAAATAAGTTAATTAATTTTTATTTAATAATTTTTAAATTATATTTTAATTTTTTTGTTAAATAAAAATAATATTTTTTTAATTTTAATTTTTTCAATCTTTAACCGATGGTTGAACTTTTAAAATCTTAAACTTTCCTATCTTACCATTTACCGATTTAATTTTTAGTTTAATTTTTAAAACATTATTTTAATCCAAACTCGAGCCTAGGTCCCGTTAGTGACTATTTGTAACAAACTTAAATTAAATTTGGACATAAAAAATCCAACACAAATTGATACTAACCAATTTAATAAATTGAATTTTTTTAATTTATAAGTTCAATATATTAAGTATAATGTATTTTTATCAATGTTTGAAAAATCGGACCGAACTGGTCGGTCGGATCAGAAAACCAATAATTCATAGCATAAAACAGTCTTATTTAACCCTTATTTTTTGTGATGATTGACCCGTTCATTTTATGGTCTAATCGGTAAAAACCGCTGAACCAGTAAAAGAAAGAACCGATTGGTCCATTTAAAATACCTTGATTTTGATAATTTCAACTTGAATAAATATTATGATTAGTGATTTTTTTTAAATCTTTTTAATAAAATATAACTAGTGAGCTTTGTTATCTTATTTTGTATTATGTTAGTGAACTTAAAAAAAAAACTTGTATATTTTAAAATTTGAAGTTTGAAAGTTTAAGTTAAATTTACAATTAGATAAATAATTAAATAGTATGTTTAAAAATTCTTATATATATAATATATAAAATAAAAATTTATATATTTATTAGTCATCAGTTCGGTCACGGTTAAATTCCGATTAAATCATTAACCCTTGAATCAGTTGCTTCTCTAATTCAGTCACCGTTTCAATTTTTAAAACATTGGTTTTTATCAATTATTTTAAAGAAATATTATTTTAATCTCGACGCAAACTAATTAAACTTTAAAATAAACTCGAATCATACGAGCAGACCGAATTCAGATCATGGGTAATTTAAATCACTCAAATCAACCAAACTTCAAAATAGAATACGACAACAAAAATTAAAGTTAGATCGAGCTACAACTTAACCTGATCACGATTCTGATTCATTGTCGTCCTTAATTATTCCAATACTCGAGCTTTTTGCATCTTACGAAGTCCCAACAGAGTATATCAACCTTTTTTACAAATTAACCAAACTTCAAAATAGACTAAGACCACAAAAACAAAAGTCAGACCAAGCTACAACTTAACCTGATCCGATCTATTATCATCCTTAATTATTTAAGTAGCTTGAGGTTCTTGCATCTAATGAAGTCCTAAGAGAATATATCAACTTCATTTAGCTCACCATATAGGTGATGGCTAAGAACAGGTTATGTTTCAGGCAGGCAACACTTTGCTTTAACACATACATTTTTAAGTGGGATAGAGACAATGAGCTCTCTGAAAAATTCTCTTCTAAACCATCCCAAATCTACTTATTGATACCCCTGACATACAAGGATATTTTGTAGTCATCTCTTTCAGCTTCAGACCATTTAATCTTTGCCAATAGATGAGATGATTTTCATGTTACAACTCAGTTTCTGAGAATGATAATGCAGAAACAAATTCCATAGAAACATCGATCGATCTTCTTCTCGTTCATTTCTTGAAAACCAGAGTGCAAATCACCAAAGAATAACTCGTTTATCAATTGTACTTGGACAAAAATTTTTGATAAATAAATCGCCTTAATATCGTTGCCTAAATCAGTTCTATTCTCTACTATGGAAGTAGATATGGAGGGAAATAACGTAGTAAAACAAAAATCCAGTAGAGATAGTTGCAGTCTAGTTTTTCACACCTTGAACTTGTGGTACAGCTTGGTGAGGTGCTCTTCCGCCATTCTGGTGAACCTTATGGTTAGTTTCTCCGTTGCGTCCACTAGGGCCCCAGCCCTGTCGCATGATTCCTCCCTGATTCTCAGGATCCTTCCTTCCATAACCACGGCCTCCACTATTTCGAAAACCACCTCTTCGTGCAGGATACTTCCCACCATCATTATTTGCTGCAAAGAACACATAAATTATGTTCAGGTTTACACTGAGCCACGTTCTCCAGCTCAAAATCATAATATCGAGGTAGATATTTTGAGTGAGCCGAGTTAGCATTTAAAGAAGAATTAAAAAGATCTATAGGGATAATGATGAATTTTCAAACTTGCCTTTTTTCTCTTCAATGTGTGCTCTCCTATTGCCAATCATGATTGAAGCAGCCTGAGAGTACAGCTTCCCATGTCAGAGAATGTAATTCAAGTGCACTCATAAACATGAAGTACTAGTGTACCAAGAATTGATGAACAGGAAGGACAAATTTTGACTCCATGAATGGCAATATAACAACTGATCATTGTAAAACTTGTAACCAAGATCCTAAGCACAATCATACTTAAGAAGTGAAAACTGTAAAATATTTGACGTAGATCACAAACAAATTTAACAAGAAGAAAGGGAGATGGACTTAATTACATTATGCACCGTGCATTTGTTTCGTAACTCAACCAAAGTAACAGCTGAAAAAGATTTTCAATAACTACAAGAATCTAACTCACTACTAAAGCCTAAGCTAAAGTAATATTGATACATAAAATGAAACAAAATAATGCCAAATAATGACAATACCTTCACAGCACTCTGCATAGAATCAGCTGATTCAAACTCCACAAAACCAAAACAATTTTTATCTTGCTGCAAAAACATGCCCACATAATAACTATCACGCCAAAGGCAATAAATTTACCAAGAAAATGCAAAACACTCGGTCCGTGGGCAAACCTTATAGCTTCGAACTTGAATACCATCACTTTTGATTGGTCCAAATTTCTCCAGAACCTCTCTGAGCTGCTGTTCAGTCGCATCCATGGGTAAATTTGCAACAAATACTGAGTAACCTTTGACTAAAATACATCAAAAGAGAAACTATTAGTTTAAACATATAAAGTACAAATAAAGATTTGCCAAACCTCCCTGCATAGCACAAGTAACAAAAACAAAAACCTATATGATTGTTGTTCTTTTCCACAGGATTGCTGCTCACAGGACGAGGAGATGAAGCATGTGATACAGGATCAGGAACCCTTACTACAGATTTGGGAGGCAACAATCTCTGTTGGAATGGCTGTTTCGTGAAATTCAAGGCATTTGCCTGCATATAGAGCAAAGTAAGAGATTAAACATACAGTAAGGAATTAAATTATTTTTTAAAGCATATGAATATGGGCTCACCACTGATGCATAAGACTTCTTAGGAGCATCCTCCAGTACATCAGAAGCAACAGCTTCAGTAGAAGCATGGTGGTCGCTATCATTTTCATCCACTCCAACAGGAACCAGGTTGCTTTCATCCAAATTTTCACCAACAGAATTTGCAACAGTTTCACCAACAGAATTTGCAACAGACTCCTTATCATCAGAAATCTTTCCATTCTCTAGTGGAGAAATAGATTCTTCTAGATGCTCAGTACCCTCCTCCAACGAATTTGTTGCATGATCCACAACAGAATGGTTTGGGATGACATTTGACTCTGCAGTCATAAGGCTAACAACATTTATTCTACAATACAATTAATATTAAGAGTCAGTAAGAAACCCGCACCAAATTTACCAGGATCCAATGTCGCAGGAGCAGTGAGAGTCGTATCATCATCAGTCTCATCAGATTTTGGGACTGGTATGTCTTCCGCATCCACATATCTAAAGACATCATTCAAGACATAGAAACTTCCATTTCCTTGTGGAGCTAAAAAGAATATTTGTGTAAACTTCCTTCTAATATCTTCTTTTCCAGTAAGGTAACCGGTCACCAAAACAATCACCCCGTTCCCAAAAGAGTCTTGAGCATCTATAGTCAGTATCTCAACCCCGCAGTTTTTGTAATCAAGAGAGAGGATCAGTTTATCAATTCCCTGCTCCAATTACAAGGAATATCAACTCACTCATCAGCAGATGGTAAGTGCAGGACTAATCCCAAAAGAACAATTTGCACAGCAGCTCCACATGAGGCAGAAAGCACAAATTTCCATAAAACTACATGATCCCTTGAATAGATAAGTCACAATCATTCAACAAAATATGCACTAACTATAATATTCCCAATAAAATGTATACCTGTCAGTAGCAAGCATTCTATTTTTTTTAAGGTATAAGTAATTAAATTCTTAAGTTAAAGACAGTTAAGGTAATATCATCAGTTAAATTCCCAGTGGTAGAGAAAAAACCCACAAATATTTTTCCTTTTGGCTACACAAGATATTGAATGCTTGTGGTTATCAATAATGTCGTGTGTGTAACAGAGCAAGGAAAAGGTAAAAATAAATAAAAAAGACAAAGAACTCACATCCAAGGTTGATGCAGAGGAGGCCAAACCATCAGAACCAGGCCTGCTAATCACACTCGCGTCCTGGTAAAATTTATGAACTTGTTCTGGGGAATGTGAGAGAAGATTGTAATACTGATTCACAAAGGCATTACTAACTTCTTCTGGAGCAGGCTTCATTGCCTCCATCACCTTTTGTTCTAAATGAAAACCACAAGAATATTGATCATTACCGAAATGCTTGAAAGCTAATATGATTGCATACATCAAGTGAACTAAACATCAAAAACATATCAAATAATAGAAAAGATCAGTCTGAGCAGAGAGCAAACACAATAAAACCGATCACAAATATACAACCTAGACATGACCATATACCCTACTAAAATTATGGTATTGCATCGAGGACAGCCTTATTCAATTTGATATAGCTGACCTGAAAATACCAACAAGAAATCCATTCCCAAACTCAGATTCCATACCTATTTCTTAAGCTGATATTCGAAAAATTATGTTTTCAAACTAAGAAATAGATGAATCCTGAAGTTCTTTTACTTAAAAACAAGAAGTTGATGAATCACAGCATGGGGTCAAAGCCCACCATAGAAAAAACCCTTAGTTGCCAAGCAACTGAAGCTGACGCACTTTCAACTGAAACCCCAGTACGATTCTAAGCAATTTCAATATGAAAATAATTTTAACTACGAAAGATCACAGGAAAAAGCACTCTACAACCAAAAAGGAAAAAAACAAACCGAAACCCTCCAGTTAAATAGGGACAAAACCCAGCATCCCTGACCTCAAGCTTCAACACATCAATCTCCAAACAACTAAAACAGATCTAAATCAAAACCAACATCAACAAAAGTAAAGCAAGCATCTTGGAATGTGTACGCAACAAAGGAAAGGATGGGTTATCATAAAGGAACCTCCTTTATGCGAAAACGCAATCAAAAGGGTTATTCGAAACGAACCTCCCTCGCCGGAGGAGAGAGACGGAGCAAAACAGACACGGCACAAGCGACTTGAGAGCGAGTAGGGCTTTAGGGAGAAAGCCGGAGGAGAGAGACGGAGCAAAAAAGACACGGCACAAGCGACTTGAGAGAGAGTAGGGCTTTAGGGAGAAAGAGAGAGAGTCTATAAATAGGTGTTTTTGGAGATTAGTGGTCTCTCTCTCTCTCTATCTCTCTCTAATATTGTAAAATATTTTTATATAAAATTTTTATCTTCATTTTATTTTAAATGTCTAATTTAGGTTTAAAGAAAGTACTGATGTTTTTGGAATAAAGGTAATTAAAAGCCAAAATTACAATCTGAGCTGAGGGAAACAAATCTGGATATATCCTCTAGAAGGATGAGACGACACTCAAAGAGTTTTATGTTAAATTGTTTGGCATAGCGGACTAGCCAGTCAACACATCTGTTACTCTCTCGATAAGCCTATAATTTATTTTTTTATTAAAATGGAGGAACTGTAATTACTATTCTTTAAATATGCACCGGGTAAATCTTCGGATTAATATAATAGCTTGTAAATCACGTCAACCGTATACTCTACACTAGATAAGTCTTGTACAATAGACTCGATCGAGAAAGCATAAATAAGAAAATTCGAATATAAGATCTTTTAACTTTATGTTCCCTATTCTACCAACTCGATCATCCCGTAAGGGGGTTATAATACAACTTTCTTAAGATCTATTAGTGAACTAATTCACAAAGCTACCTTTCTTTATTTATACGGTAATATCGCGTACTTTAGGTTTTCCTTATCTCCATGTGACACAGTGAGGGTTATAAAATAATATCATTTTATTAAATCAATTTGAATATAATTTTTATAGTTTTAAATTGAAACTAAATTATTAACTTCAATTATAAAATAAAATAATAATTAATTACACAAAACTAATGTATTTTATTAAATAAAATTGAATATTTTTTAAAATTAAATTTTAAATTGTGACTAAAGTTTTAATTTTAATTATAAAATAACAATAATAATATTATATAATTTTGATGTAATATAATAGGGTATTAAATTGTTCAAACTTGTATCTTAATTTAATTGAAAATTGATTTATTAATTTAGAATAAACTTAATTTGTCAACCTTAATTACAAATAAAAATAGTGATTGGCTGTGGAAATTTGGAGAGTGTAATACACGGTCTTGGCACGAGAGTGGCGGAACAATATCCTTAAATTGCTTTGCCAATAAGTAGTAGATACGGGCATTTAAAGACAGAAATGCCACGTCAGATTAACGCGAGTCAGAGAGAGATCTGTCAGAGAAACATGTTTGAGTGACAGCAGTCCGGCATTTGAAGACACACAGTCGAATGAAAGTCGGTTTTCCAGTCAAGTGGACCCCACCACAAAAGCTAAACGTAAGTGATAAGCCTCTCCCAGAAGCTCCCAGCGAGGATCGAACTCGCGACCTTTCGCTTACGAAGCGAACGCACTACCACTATGCTATGGAAGCTCTCGGCCCATGACTCGAATTCTTATAGTAGAACTTGAAATAACGTTTGAAACCCTTGTTAGGTTTGGGGTTTAGGGTTTTAGAAATTCATGGAAAAGCAGATGAGAAGAAGAGAGGAAAGGCGGGCATAAAATGTGCGGAATCGCTCTAATCGTCTCTGGCGTTCGAATCGGCCTACCTACTGATTCACCGATTCCAACTTCCGGTGCGGAGATAATTAACTTTACAAATAGATCCGACCTCTACAATCGGGCCGTGTTCTCCGTCGATGATCTCAAAGCAGCTCTTCTGAGACGAGGTCCCGACAGTTTGGGCGCCAAAACGCTCACTATCGAATCTAGGATTTCGACTCCGATTGATTATCTAGAAAATTGTTGTGCTGAATTGCGTTTCTTTGGAGCCACATTGCAGTTGAGGGGACTCGATGCTGTGGTTCAACCATTTGAAGATTCCTCCGGGAACATCCTTATTTACAGCGGTATATGTTTCCTTGTCTAGTTTTCAAGTTTTGCAGTGAGTAATTTAGTCTCCTATGTTGGTACTGATAATTCATTTGTTTTATGACTAAAAGGTGAAATCTTTGGAGGAGTTCATGTTGATAGGGATGCTAATGACGGTGAAGTTCTTTTGCATACGCTGGGGAAGTGTTGCTCTTGCAGTTCCAGTGAACATGAAACTGCGTGCTCTAGTAATGAACAGGGCCGGGATTCGATTCCCCATGTTCTTTCTTCAATTAAAGGTCCTTGGGCTGTAATTTATTGGCAGGTGATTGTGGTTGATAGGACTAAGAATCTGTTAGGTTGATTTGGTTTGGTGTTTGTATGATGATGGTTTTGAGAGTTTGCAGTATAAATCAAGGACATTGTGGTTTGGTCGAGATGCATTTGGTAGGCGGAGTCTTCTTGTTCATTGGCCAACTGAGAGTGACGACCGCTTTTTGCTATCATCTGTATCGCCAAGTTCTTCTCTGGAGCAGAACTCTGGTATATAATACTTGGTAGAACGTTTCTTGTTGTGAACTGAAATGTTTCAAAATTAAATAATAGAATGCAGTTAATTTGACACAGATATGGAAGTTGAAAATGGAGCAGATGACTTTTGGGAAGAGCTTTCATGTGGGATATACAGCTTGTCTCTTGATACTCGAAAGATTCATGGATGGCTCACTGGTCAAGTCAAAAGACATGAATGGACCAATTCTACATTGATGGAATTGATTAAATGGGATAGATTGTCTGTTGAACCCCAGCCAGTAGTGTTTCATTCTTCTCACTGTAAGAGTCAAATAGTTACAATGTTACTTGCATTTAGCTTGTCCAGATAGATCATAAGAATTAGGGCTTCTATCCTGCCATTGTATAACTTAAAATTGATATGTAGCAATAATTTATTCAGCAATGATATAATCCATTTTCATTGGTCAGGTGATTATCATGCAAAGAATTGTTCTGAATCTTTAGCTTTCTTTTCCAAAGTGGGAAAACTTAATTCTTGGCTCATTTTCTTGTCAGCTCAGAATGTATTGCTTGCTTTAAGGAAATCAGTGATGCTGCGCAGTTCATTCCATACAAATTTTCAGGTATGGAATCAATATGAAATGAAGTCTACTTTGTTAAATTATGCTGTTAGAGGATCTATGTACTAAACAATCTATCACGTGTTAGAAGCACCTATGGAATATTTTGTTCTTTTCTGTTAAATTGTGATCACTTACATGGCTCATTAGATTAACATCAACAAAAGTTAGTTTGCTTGTTTTTGATTGGCACTTTTGAACACATTCTATGTTTTGGAATTGTGTCTTAGGCAGTAAAATCAGAAAGCAGACAAAATGATATTGGTCCTGTGGCAATTCTCTTTTCTGGTGGACTGGATTCAATGATACTTGCAGCACTATTGAATGAATGTTTAGATCTCAACTGTGAGTGTTTCTTTGATGCTAGCTTTATCTTTTAATTTTCACTTGTATCTGGTCCTCTGGATAATTGAAGTTTTGAATGACCTCTTAATTTATAAGGACTTTTGCTATCCACTCAGATTAAAGGATTCTGTTTTCATTCTTCAAATCCATGACCATGAGTAAAAAGGAGAAAAACAGTGTTAAAAAAGTCACGTGAGGAGAAGCACATAAAAGATAGAAAACGAGCCTTGGATATAACATGAATTTGATCTTAAACTTTATTTTGCTGATTTGTTCAGCAAGTTAGTTATGCTTGGTTATTCTGATTTATACTTGCTTTTGACAGATGGAATAGATTTGCTTAATGTGAGTTTTGATGGTGAATGTGCTCCTGATAGAATTTCAGCAAAGGCAGGGCTGCAGGAACTCAGAAGACTTGCACCACTGAGAAGGTATGAAGTCAGATATTCGGATCCAATACCACACATCTAGGTCATTCTTAAGATCAACATACTTTATTTTGAGAACATTTAGATTTAGTTCTGTGAGCTGTGTATTTGCTAGTGTTATCAGCAATTCATTTAGTGGGTTATCATGAGGCCTCTTTATCATATATACAATTAGATTGTATTTTCCCTTGCAAATATAGGATAAATGGTGAAAGGTCTAAATTGAATTTTAAACCTCCTCGTCTTATTTCTGAATTGCAATTTAAGTGTTTTATTATCTTCATCTAGCAGAAAAGGAAAGAGGTCCTTTTAACAATCTTATAACCTTCTGTTTGTGTATCCTCTATGTTGATAGCATGTATGGTTGAAATGCAGGTGGAACCTTGTAGAGATTGATGCTGACTTGTCAAGTTTGACCGCTGAAATGAAGCATGTCATGTCTCTCATTAAACCTGCAAAGACCTACATGGTGACCAGCTTTCTTCTATTGATATTGATTCCGCTACTTGTTTGTATTTTATGGTGTTCTAGTTTTACCCATTATGGCATTAAAAACAGTCTCGTTGTTGACATTTATAAGGTTAGAATGTTACTGTTTGGGTAATCCTTTAACGATTGATAATTGTAATTCTTGCCCTTGGAACTCCAAATCAACTTGGTTGTTTAACATCTTATCTTACTCCCTTTCTATTTATGTCATTTTTTCTCATAAACTTTCTGAGGCAAAAAGTTACCCCCATCATTCCAGGACCTGAATATAGGAACTGCGTTGTGGCTTGCAGCAAGTGGTGAGGGTTGGGTTTATGAAGGTACTAACAATATCAACAATGAGAATCAACAACGCTTTAGATACAAGTCCGAGGCCAGGATTGTTCTTGTTGGTTCTGGCGCTGATGAGCAGTGTGCTGGTTACGGGAGGCATAAAACTAAATACAGATGTGGAAGGTACATTTAAGCTGATGAATTACAGAGAGAGTTCTTGTCCTTTTTCATATTTCCATTGGCTGACTTTTATAGTCATTCTTCCACAGGCAGTTATTTTCCTACAGATAGAATTTCATTGGACATTGTTGTCTGTGGTTGATACTGAAGTGATTACATTGTTTAACTTCTAGCTAAGCGTCTTGAAAGGAAAAAAATTTTGTTTTGTGTCTTTTTCTTCTTCTGTGTGGTAAGCGAATGTAAAATAATTTTCCTTCTGGAAAGACATAGAACTTTATCCAAGTGCTGACAGGCAAAATCCTTGTCAAAAAGCATAGAACGTATGCACCCCCTTGGATGTACCCTTGACAAAAGGATTGCGTGCCTCTGGATGATATTGCTTGGATGTAGGGAAAACGCATGGTAACTGCTGTAAAAGCTTCTTTGGCTACTGCTGCAGTGGTTGATTATATTTTTCCACTGTAGGACACAATTAGTTACTTGTAGAAGTTTTGTCTCTTCAAATCCTTGATATTGTAACAGCAATTAATTTTATAGGGCCCTTTGAAGCTCAAAAAAGCTTGAGTTGTTTCTTTGTGTAGCTGCTTATCAGAGATATTTCCCCAAGATACCTATGACATGTAAAACTATATTTTGATTAAGTATAAGGAAATCAGATGGTGACTTTGGAGCAATAACTTTTCATTTGTTGTATTCATTGTTGTTATCTGCTGTTGTTAGTTGGCGCGGGCTTCATGAGGAAATGAAGTTGGACATGCAGAGGATTTGGAAACGCAATATGGGAAGAGATGACAGATGCATTAGCGACAATGGGAAGGAGGTATTACCTCAAAAGAATTCTTGGAAGTACAGCCTTTATCCTTTACCACTTTCCTTATTTGATCTTCTTTTTTTTTTTTTTTTACTAGGCTAGATTTCCTTTCTTGGATGAAGATGTAATTAGGACTCTTCTTGATATTCCTTTATGGGAGGTAGCCAACCTTGACCAACCTAGTGGAACAGGTGATAAGAAGATTCTGAGAAAGGTTAGATCTGGTTTCATTTCTCTATCTTGTCTTCTCATTTTCATGGACACTGCAATATGTAAAATGGATCCTTGTATTTTTTGGCTGTATCACCTATGTTATTTAAAGGTTTGTGTCCTTCCTGGTGTGAATCATCTGTTATGGAAGTTACTAATTCCTACCCTTAAAATTTCCACATTAATGGTTTGGTTTAGATGAATTGTAGTCACTGATCTAGTCAATAAAACAGTGGGTGGTGTTGGCTATTAAGATGCACCTTGTCGATTTTTAACTTTTACATTCTTTAATTTGTTGTTATGGTGAGTTCAGTCCGTGTAACTCCCCCGTCATATGTTTTGAAGGTTGCACGGATGCTTGGTTTATGTGAAGCAGCTGTTCTGCCTAAAAGAGCAATCCAGGTTTGTGTTACTCCGCATTCCTATGCTCCGTATGCACCTTGAGTAGGAAAGACCCTAATTAGATTTTTCTTAGAGAACTAAATGCTTTATAGTTTGGTAATCTGGTAAGTGAGATGAAAGTATTCTGAAGCTCGGATACTCCTCTTTGTTGCTGCTTCATATGCTTACATTCAGTTTAGTAGTTAGATTTATAAATCTCTCAAAATTTACTGGTGTAGTTTGGTTCGAGGATTGCAAGGGAATCTAATCGCAAGAACTTTGGAAGTAATCGAGCAGCGAACCAGGCATCTGCAGGAAGTGTAGCAATTACATAGTATAATGGTTATACAAACACCATGATACAAATGTAACCATAAAAACCACCATAACCTGATACTGCAAAAACCAGATGGACTACCTACAGGGATGTGTACCCTTTCTCCCAGATGTTGACTAGAATGTTTTGGCCTTTGGGTAGTGATCGGATGGCTGACACGGGGATTGATGAGCCAACACCAGGGGCAGTATTTCTATGCATTTCATATCACTTCTCATCATTTATATTCATAAACGTCACCAGATTTTGTACTGTTCTATTATTTTTATTAGCCTTAAAGAAGAATCTGGGCAGTCGATTGTTCTTCTGTGCAGTTGGAATTACAACTTAATCATGTTTTGTCCATGATTACTTTGGCATTGGCCTGTCTTTGGGTTCCTCACTGTAACTAAAACAATAGATTCTATTTTTTAATTCTCTATGATATTCACCTTTTACAAGTTTTTCGACGGATCTATTGCCTTCTGGATTCTGTGCACCTCTGAACTCTTTCTGAAAGATTGAATGGATATGTGGAGAGCACTGGAATGGAGTACTGGCAAGATGCATCAGATATTCAAAGTCAGGTACTCCTCAAAACCCGAGCCCTGAGAACAATTATTTCCTGCATTAACAAGTTACTGGTATAGTTTTATGATCAGAAATGGACAAACCTGAAACAGCCAACGGCTGTTCAGGATCATGTTCATGTGCATTCATAGGTTTCCTACATTAACAAGTTACTGGTGTAGTTTTATGACCAGAAATGGACAAAATTGAAACAGCCAAAGGCTGTTCAGGATCATGTTCGTATGCATTCATAGGCTGTTCCAGGATCATGTTCATGTGCATTCATATGGGATTTAATTGTTCCCCATGTGTCATCTTTGACCCTTGTATTCAGAATACTGATTTTCTGCATGACAATCAAACACAAGAATCCACCATACATTGGACCTGACTTAGAAGAGTGTGGCCCCTTTTATATTTCATTTTTAAGTAACGTAGTTTCTAGGTTCTTAGAATTTATGGTTTTTTTAAATTTTTGAATTTTTTTTTTACTTTTTAATTTTAAAAAACATCTTTTCTAGACTTTTATTATAAAGTAATGATAAAAACATATGATATAAGTAGATCTCAGTATGAATTTCACTGATATGTAGGGTCTGAGGAAGTTCAGTAAGTTCAGTAATACAGTCTTAAATGATGATGACGACGATGATACAAAATTAATTAATTAATTAATTAATTAATTAATTATAAAATTTGGAGCATCCTATTTTTACGCAATATTTGATAAAAATTAATTAATTAATTAATTAAATGTTTTAAATGATTATAATATATTATTATTTTAAATTCACCTTAAGGTTTGAGGGTTTGATTATTTGTGTGATATTATGTTACGTATTTTTATTTTTAATTTTTAACCAAATTTTTTTTGAGAATTTTAAAAATTATAAAATTTTAAAGTTATTTAAATTGTAGAAAAAATTTATACTTTTTATTCATTTTTAACCATCAAATCTAATTAAATTATTTATTTAAAACAAGTTAATTTTTAATTATTTTACATTTAAAATTGTGTTTATATACATAAAAAAATAATTAAAAAAAGTAATGTCTTAGCTAATGTTTAAAAAATTAAACTTATTTTATTGATAAGTCTAAGCGTTTAATCGGGATTAGGTTATTAAATTAATATATAATACAGATTGAACAAATTTAAAGAATTTAAAATTAAATTTGAGAAACATATCATTATTTATTAAAGTTTAATAAAATTTATATAAAAATTAATTAGTTTATTTTAATTTGTAATAATAAATAATTAATTAATGAGTAATAAAAATTACTAAAATAAATTAAACAGAAAATTTAATTATCTAAAATAAAATTTTAATTATTGGTGTTAACCAATAAACTTGACCTGGGATTATGCTAACTTGGGATGAGATCCAAGCAAACCGAGACAGCCAACCTGTCGGTCACATTTTTCTGTACGTGGAGTGTTATGTAATATCCTAAATCAACGGACCCAAATTTGACCTTATGACATGCTTTTGTTATAACATATATATGTATTTATTGCATCGACTTTATTAAGTATTTTTCTTATTTAATGCATACATAAACTTTTATATTTATAATTATTAATAAAACTAAATTAAATTTAACTGGTATATAAAAAATTCATTAATTAAAATTTAAATAACATAATTTAATTAGTTATGAATCAATATTTTTTTAAATTAACACACAATGAATAAAATAACATAATTTAATTAGGTATGAATCAATATTTTTTAAATTAACACACAATTAATAGATCTCGATTTAATTAAATAAATAAATAATTTAAATATATTAAAAATATGAAATTCCTTATTTGTAATGGATCTACTTTCCCTTTTTTAAAGAAAATATGTCTATAATAAATTTCCTACTTAATTTTTCCATTAAAAACTCAATATTTAACTGTAAAACTCTTGAATCGTCCAAACATTTACTTTAATATACTTTAATAACTCTTGTTGTTAAAATACTTTAATAACTCTTGTTGTTAAAAACTGATCAGTTTATTAATTAATCAGCCAATTTTTGTAAATTAATGATTTCTTATAAACCAAAATAAATCAATTAAATTTTTATTAAAAATTTCTTTTTTAATTAAATTTCAAATTATTCGATTAATAGGAACAATTACTTTCCATTATATTTCAATTCTTTAAATTTATTTAAAATTTAATCAAATTTTGATAGTTTAATATTAGTTGAACCTTTTAAACTTTAAACTTTTTGTTTTACTTGCTTAACTTTTAGTCTGGTTTTAAAAACATTGAATAAAGGTAATTGGTTGATAGGTTTGTAAAGGGTTTAATGGATAGAAAATGAAAAAAGGGGTAGTTGGTTATATATTATTATTATAGGGACAATATTATGATATCCAACTTTCAGGTATTACTTCGTACACCTCAAGCATGAGAGGAATGGCAATCAATCCTGAGTAACACTCCTTCCATCATTTTTAAAATCTTTTTATAATTAAATACAACTAATTAATTAAAATATAATTAATTAAAATACAATTAATTAATTTATATTGCAATATAATTAATTAATTAATTAATTACAATATAATTAATTAATTATATTTTTATATTTTTTAACAATTATTATTAAAATTTGATGTAACAAACTTTTATTTTTTAATGTTTTTAACAAATCAATAGTAATGTAATCATTTCTTCGTTATAACTAATCATCATAATTATAATGATTATATTTATTTTCATTACTATTATCATTATCCAATTTGATCTTAGTGCCTCCTCAATCTTTTTTCCCTTCAAAATAAGCAATTTGATTGTTAAAACTTTTTCTCCATGGGAGCTTTTCAAAGAAAAAGCAAAGATTCTCATTCTTTCTTCTTTTTCCCTCTCAATTTGAACTATGTAATTTTAATTTAAAGTTTTAATTAAATAAAGGTCGTTATTTTTGGCAAATATATACTTTAAAATTGTCATTTGCAAATATAATAATTATCAATATATTTCTAAATGTAATTGGAAAATTATTATTTATATTCCTAAAAGCTTTTTTAATTATAATTTGATTAATTTCATAAGCTTTTCAAATTAATTAATTAATATATTTATTTTTTATTTTTATGTTGGTCATTCGGAAAACAACCTTTTTATTAGTTAGGGGTAAGGTTAAGAACTACTATATCTTCCAGACCTCGAATTTTAGCAAGATTTTTATTGAGTTGATTTTAATATTAATTCTTTTTAAAAATTTTATTAAAAAATACAATTTAATCAAGACAATAATCTTATTCGTAAAATTAATGATACCATAAATATAGAATAAAAACTAATTTTGTTTCTTTTTTCAAATTATATATCATTTTATTTTTAATAGAATAAATATTTTGTATTGTTATGCTAAATTTTAAAAGTTAAAAATCTAAAAAGTTCCAAATTAATGAAAAAATAACATTTTATTTAATTAATTTTTAATCCGTGAAAGTTGATAAAACATATTTATTAATTATTAATTCAAATATATTGAAATTAACTTATTATTAATTTAGGTGTAATAAATTTCCATATTCACCCTCACCTAACCTTTTTATTATCAAACAGTCCTTCACGTTTCGCTTTCTCTCTGCGTCTCTGAAACGCAACAGTCTCGTCGCTCACTCTCTCCTCCGCTTAGATTCTGATCTTCAGGTAATCTATCGAGCTCTACCTTTCAGATCTAAGCTCAGAATTTTACGATTTCTTTAACTAACTTAGGCAGTTAGCTCCAATTGCTTGTCGCTTCAATGATTTTGTGGATTGATGGTGTGTGTGCTGTTTTAGATCTCCACCTTTAGGGTTCTGGTCTTATTGGTTTTGTAATCTAGGCGTTTGTGTGAACTGATACGTTTGCTGATAGTTCGATTTGGGAGGGAATTTCTGTTTATGGCGTTCTATTTCAGCGTTGGTGATGTTGAGAATTGTTTTGATTGGGATTTGATGAGTCTAGTTGAAAATGTGCAGCCTTTTGTGTTTTTTGCTAAAGTAAGCATATGTTTTGGAATTGAGGATATACCCGGGGGTCTGCGATTCTTGTTGGTTACTTCTAGATGTGTCTCGCTATCGAGATTAATTTCCAAAGAATACCGTGCATTCTGTTGCTTTTGGGATCTGTTTCTGTGTAGTGGAAAACTAGAAATCTGCATATTTCAGATCCGTCTAAAACTAATACACGTGAATTAGCTTGACCCCAACCCTGCTCCCCGTTCTAATGGAAACTTAACTGAGGGTGTGGGATGGAAGGGATAATTCACTTGCTTGGGAATTGAACTGAGAGAAGTTTGTGTGATGTCTCCGCATCAAACTTTTTCTCAGGATTTTATTCTTTTCTCTTGGATCCTGCAAAGTAGGCATCTACCTGAACTTCTGCTCAGACATTGTGGGTTATTCTTAGTTTCATCATCTTTTTTTTTTCCCAAACATCTTTGAATGCAGAGTTTAACGAGAAGATACAACATGGGTCGTGGAGTCAGCAGTGGTGGTGGTCAAAGTTCATTGGGCTATTTGTTTGGAAGTGGTGAAGCTCCAGCTCCTGCTGCAAACAAAGCTCCTGCTGCAAACAAAGCCCCTGCTGCTCCAAGCGAGAAGCAGACTGTAAACAGTGCACCACCCACCAAACCTGCCATTTCTCCTCAGCCAGTTGATATTGCTAAACAAATCCCTGCTGGTATCAACAGTACTTCCTCAAACAATTATCTCCGTGCAGACGGACAGAATACTGGAAACTTTATCACGGTATGATATTTCAAAACTACGCTAGTGCATTTTGCTGGTGGCATACAGTTTTCTTGTTCTTTGATGCTTTGATAACTAATTATATCGCAAAAGTTTTTAAGTCTGCTAAATCTGTTTTTGGAATTCAAAGTGCTGTAGAACATGACTTCTAATTATTGGTGTATTTTGTTCAATTTAAAAGATGGCTTGTCGTTCTTTTTGTGATTAAATGGTAGTTCCTTTTTAATGGTTCGTGACTTTATGGATTTGGGAACTAGAATAAACCTGAATCTCTGTTGAAATACGAGAATTTTTACTTACCAGAAGAATTTGGCATGTAGATTAGAGCCATCCATGACTTTATTTTACTCTCTAAGTTATTCTCGTGCCTCAAGACAAGGTGCTCTCTTTAGTCGTGGGTTGGTAGGAAATGGCTTGTCATGTGGTGGTTTGTCCAACCTTTTTGCTTTTCATGTCTGAAACCATTTTCTGATACCTGGTTCATGTACCCTAACGATTATTTTACTGGATCTAGGATCGACCTTCGACCAAGGTTCACTCTGCCCCTGGTGGTGGATCATCTCTGGGTTACCTCTTTGGTGGTACTGGCGGTAGTAACTAATATATGCCTCCGTGTCATCATTATGGTGTTAAACTTGTTGATTTTTATGAAACCTGTCATCTGAATTTTTATCTTAATGAATGTAATCTTGTGGATCAAGTGATTGTAATATAGGGGGTGTTTCATTGTCTTTTTGGTTTATTGAATGAAAAGCACTGGATTCATCTATTGAGAGGCTCGTCCTGGCATTCATCTGATTCATGGATCCCATCTATTCTAAGTGTTAGAGCTATAACTTCCAATTTGTCACGAGTTTCTTTGAACAAAGGAATTTAAAATATAGGGTAGTGTGAGTCAAAAAAGAAACTTATTAGATGATTTTCAGGGTCTACAATGCTTTTTCAGGGGTTGGAATTTCAGACCAAAATACAAGAAAATGTGATCTGCCTTCAGGAATGCAAATACCAGCGTTCGTAACCATTTTCACATCATACTTGCTCATTAGGGAAGGTTAAGCCTAGAGTAATGTTTTAAAAATAGGAGGGGTGAAAGAAAAGATTAAAGGTTTATAGGTTTTTTGATAAATAAATAAGAAGTAAAAATTTCAAGAATAAAAAATATGGTATAAAATAAAATCCATACTAATAATTTTATTAATAAATAAGAAACTTATAATAAATTTAATAAATAAGAAGTAAAAATTTCAAGAATAAAAAATATGGTATAAAATAAAAACCATACTAATAATTTTATTAATATATAATAAACTAATAATAAATTTAATAGTACGATTGAATTTAACATAAATTTTAAAATAATAATAAACATAAAAATTGTATTTTTATATTATTATTTATTTAAAGAATCTTAAAAGTTGAAGTTGGTTTTAAAAAATCTATAGAAAAGAATATAACTTTTTTTAATATCCTTTAAACATACTTATTTATAGTTTAAGTATTATTTTTAATACATTCTTAAATTATCTTAAACAAAATTACTTATATATATTAATTAATAATTTAATTTATTAAATAAATTAGTGATTAAAATAATAATTAATTTTTATCAATAAAAATTAAAAAAATTCAATTAAAATATAAGGAGATTAGTAAACAACTTAAAATTTGATAAATATAATTTAATAGTAAAAATAAAAAAAGTTTAACATCTTTAAGGATAAAAAGAGTATTTTATTTTTAACAATTATAATTTAAAATAAATTTGAATTTAAATATAAAAAGATAAATAAATAATATAAAATTTGAACATATAACTTATTAATTAAATTATATTTTTAAAAATTTCATTAAAAATTAAAAAAAAAAATTGTGAATTATTAAAAATCTCAACTTCCTCTACATTGCACTCTCTTAAAATTAAACACTGACAATGTCAGGAGGTGGTTTTGTGACTGTCAGAAAAACCTTGTGCTGAGTCCACGTGTTTACAAAGTCACTTTTTCAGAGTCTCTGACAGCTTTTAACGTTCGTTACTTTAGAGCCGTCTGGATGTTTGCAGATGAGTTATAAAATAGCTGGTTAATCAAAAATTAATTGATTGATAAAAATCAATCAGCTATTGGTTCTATTTAGTTAGTAGCTGGTTAGGTTTATTAGCTGGTGCTTCCAACCCTATTATTATTAAATTTTGTTATTATTATTATTATTATATGTATAAGATATAATAATTATGTTAGAGTTATAATTTTAATTGTTGTAGAATTAAATATCTAAAATTTAAATTGAAATACTAATATATATAATATTCATACCTTTATATATTTTTTAAAATCATGTCCTCATAAGTTATTTTACACAAAAATACCTAATTTTACCAAATATCAAATGATAAACAACTAATGTAATTCGCTGATCAAATCAGCTGATATAATTAGTTATCAGCTAACAGCTAATACAATCAGTTGATTGCTAAACAAGGCATTTATTTGACAACCGGTTGTCTAAAAAAAAATCAACCGATTGTTTTTGGTTTAATTTTTACTGTCAATTTAATATATGCAATACTGCTTTTTTTAGAAATTAAAAATTTATTAAAGAATTAAGGAGTTAACATACAGAAGAGGTCTGTCGCGTGTAATAAGACCCCTTAATATACCGAAGCATCTAGGCTATTACAAAAACATTGACGTTAAGAGCAAAGACGAAAGAGTATTGTCGTTTTACAATTAGGGTATAACTAATTGTTCCTTTCTTAAAGACTACAAAAGTTTCTCGATTCGGTTGGATGAGAGGCGAAGCTTTGATGGCGAGAATAGCAGCGTGATTTTCCGGTTCTTCTTCTCCTTCTTTCTCCGCACACAATGAATCTCTTCTCAGATAAATCTCAGCTTTAGAATTACTACGATTCTTTGCGTTTTATGACATAATATATCATTTGTTCCTCGACTCTTCAGACATGGCTTATCAATGGAGTAAAGGAAATGCCCTTAAGATTCGACTCTACCATGAAGGAAGAGAAATCTCACACAGGAATCTATTAAACCTAATCTTTTAAGGTTATATTCTACGTAATGTAAGCCAATGCAACAAACTGAGGGATAAGTACAATTAGCAAGTAAATCAGGGGATGGACTAGTCTATTTCTAACCTATAACACACCCCAATTTGGTTTCTAGAACAAAAGAGTTTCGAGGGTTCGAAAAAAAAATTAGATCGAATCTAAGTGAATTCATAAATTATTCATTTATCTAATTCTAATATAAAAAGTTTTGAAAGGGTTTAAAGAGAAATTAAATTAAATTAAAATGAGTTTATATATAATTTAAACATTATATTTCAATTAAAATTTTTTAAATAATGAATTATAAATCTTATTTTTTAATTATAATTCACTCTAATCTTATATATATATTTTAATTAACAATAATACTCTAGATATATAAAATTAAGAAATTTTAATAATACACAACATTATTCTTATCTAATATTTATTATTTAAACTGTAAATTTACAAAATATGATGACTTGTTCTGAAATCAGAGAAATCGTATAGTTATCTAAAGGGTTATGTAACTTTTTTTTTCATGAAGGGAAAAAGAAACTAAACAGATTACAAGATAACGCTAGGGGGACAAATCCCCGATAAATCCTCTAGAAGGACTGGGTGACACCCAATGGGTGTCAAATCTAGAAAGTGGATGCCAAAAGCAAAATGACCTGTAAAGTTTACGAGCTAGTCGGCGCTACTGTTGTTTTCTCGATATTAATGTCGATAAACAACAGTCCAATTGCGAGGAAGAAGTTCGGTAATGCTCCAGTACAAGGGGGTTGAGGGCCTGGGAATGGTGAGCAGGGGAAGAGAGAAGGATATGTAACTTTTATATATATATATAAAGGAAGAAAAACATAACAAATTACATAGTAATTCTCGGGTGACGGACCCTGATTCATCATCGACAAGGAGAGGTATGCATCCCCTAGGGGGTGCTCAAAAGAAGTGATCCCTAAGGAAAATTGTTCTGCAAAATTTGCAAGTCAGTCTGCACATCGGTTACCTTCACGGTAACTATGCCTAATTAAAACAACCCAGTTACGGGAAAAGAGTTGATGAATGCTCAACAATAAAGGGTTTAAGGATGATGCCTCGCCTACGAAGAAGAGAGCCGATCAGTCACTATGCGCGAATCCACTTCGAGAACTACATGGCGGTATCCCAGGGCCCATGCTAGCTTGAGGCTTGAATGCGCCCCTCAAAATTCTGCAGATAGCGAGGAACACCAGCTAATGTTCTGGACGAAGCCGCCTAGCCAAGTGCCAGAACTGTCGCGCAGCAGGCCACCTGCTGTGGCCGAAGAGTGGGATCCTTTGTAGGTGCCATCTGTATTAAGTTTCACCCAGCCAGGGGTAGGTTTACTCCAACCGATCAGAAGCTCCCGACGAGTTCTTTGTTGTCAAACAGCTGCCTTGTGAATGTGTTGAACATATTCCAACACTGGCTGCTCAGGTGAGATCGACCAGGAGAAGAGATGCTCAAAGAGGGCCCTATTTCTCCAGGAGCAGAGAAACCAACATGTGGTGCCAAAAATAATAGCCCAATCGAATCCCCCGACTTTCCTGTGTGTGTGGAGGTTCGTAATGAGCCAACCATTGTGGTCTAAGGAGAAGAACTCAGTTGTGATAACCTGAGGTGGGAACCTGGCCCAAAGAATGCGGGCTTTTGGGCAGTCCCGAACGACATGTAGAGCGGACTATTCGGGATGGCAATGATAGCAGGTTGCATCCGCAGTGAGACTTCTATGGACTTGCTGGTTATTAGTGAGAAGCTTGTCGTGCAAAAGTAGCCAAAGAAATGCGTGGATTCATTGGGGCCCCTGCCGCTTCCAAATAGACCTCCAGGCAGGCATTGCCCATAATGTCCTCATGCTGCAAGATCATGGAGTAAGTTGATGACATTGTGAACTACCCGTTTTTCGTACGACCCCATACAAGTTTATCCGGCCCTAGGGACGGTGTCAGTGGAAGGATACCTGCAATAGCTAAACAAACTGTCGGAGGGAGAAAATTTTGAAAAAGGGCCCAATCCTAGTTACCAGTGGTGGTGGTAAAATGGTGCACTCGATGCTTAAGCATTCCGGGGGAGGGGGGGATCGGTGCCACTGCATGAGAAAGATGGGAGCCCCAGTTATCGACCTAAGGTCCGAGCCAAAATCTCATTCTGGAACCATCCCTATCATCCACTTCATTCCCTGAAGTACACGGGGCCAAGTCGCTTTGATACTCCTCCAAATCATCGAGCCACCTTTTGCATCAAGGGAAAATGGAGAATTGTTAAAATCAAATTTATATTTTGCAGAAATCACTTGAACCCATAAAGTTTCGGGCTTGGAAGCCATGTTCTAGCCGAGTTTGGTAAGAAGTGCATCATTGGTTTCCCGAATTTTGCGAAGACCAAGACCCCCCAACTTCTTGGGCAGGCAAACCGTGTCCCAATTAACCAAGTTGATCTTCTTTTTTTTTTTTTTGACTAAAAGTTGATCTTCTTAGAATCAGGTGTCGAACCCTACAAGAATTGTCACATGATTTTCTCCAGATCATCACACAAATGACAAGATAGGCGGACCGTCTGCATCGTATAAATGAGGATCGCAGCGATGTCAAATTGAGTCAGCGTGAGTTGGTCGGCGAGTGATAAAAGATTAGCGGACCAACCCGAGAGGCAGTGTTGAACCGTGTCCAGAATATGCTGATAAGTGTTCCTATTTACCCATTTCGTGAAGGAGGGGCACACCGATATAACGACCTAAATTATTAGTCTGAGATTAGCGGACCAACCCGAGAGGCAGTGTTGAACCGTGTCCAGAATATGCTGATAAGTGTTCCTATTTACCCATTT
>JAOQMQ010000001.1:1359751-1370095 GCA_027563845.1 Erythroxylum subrotundum | reverse complement strand
CGTGAAAGAGGGGCACACCGATATAACGACCTAAATTATTAGTCTGCTTGAATCCCAGTGCCCGCTGAAGGAATGAGGCATTTATGTAACTTTTCTTTTTTTTTTTGCATAACGGGAAAAGGACGAATATAAATTAAGTAACAAAATGGGGCCAACAGAGGCCCAATAAATCTTCAAGGAGGATTAAGTGACACTCGATGGGTGTGGTAGCCAGTTATGTAACTTTTAACCTTTTTAAGAATCTCCAAACTTGACGTCTGGTTCAAACTTCAAACAGAATCCAAACGAAACCATACCAAACGAAACCAAACCAAACCAATCTCTTACTTGGAACTAACACTAAAATGTAAGCAACCTGAAACATTTAGTTACGTACACACACACACATTTATGATGTATCAACCAAAAGACAGGCCATAGTTAGTCTACGAACGTGCCATGAACAATTTGTAATAATGGAGAGTGACTGTGTTGGTCGTTCTTTATAGGACGGCGCCGTACTATAATTGGCATCCTTTTTCTGCCTGCAGTACTGTACCAGATATTACAATCCGGCCGAAAATCTCTTGCGTCCTGCAGCGAACTGCTCTGCTCTGTGTGTACTCATTACTCAAACCATCACATCAATTCTGTACAGTTCAGACTCTCCACCTTCTACCGTGAAAACGACACATCAAATTCTGCTCAGGTTCAGACTCTCCACCTTCTACCCCTAAAACGACGTCGTTTTATGCAGGAATGCCCTTTTATTCACGTGATTCATTATTATAGATTTTTCCTTTTTTTAATATTTTATCTGAAAATATCTTGCAATATACTTGTACAAAAATCATGAAGAGTTTTCTTAGTTAATGATACAAAGTACATTATGTGTATTTTTATTTTATTATTAATGTGATAACTTTATATATTTTATATAAATTATATCAATAAATTTGAAAAATAAATTATATGTATTTATCAATATTTTAAAAATAGGATGTTAAATCAGTAAAATATGAAGTTTAAAATTTAAAAAGTTCAATCCGCATTAAACCCTTAAAAAATTGGTTAAATATTAAATACAATTAAAAATTTTGAAATATTATTGAAAAAAATTGTCAACCTGATAGAAAAATTTGCAAGTTTAATTAAAAAAATATTATTAAATAAAAATTAATTAATTTATTTTAACTTATAAAATCGATTAATTTATTAAAATTAATCAATTAATTAATAAATTAATCATTTGTTAATAATAATTATTCTTAGAGTAATTTAAACAAAAAATTAAAAATAGATTGGAAAAATTAATCAGCTTAGTTTTTAATTATTGGTATTTGTTAATAAATCATCATCATCACATTTAGTCCGAAGTTTCGTAATAAAGTGAGATCTGAAGAGGTCTGATAATACGTAGCCTTACCTCTACATAATAGAGAAACTGTTTTCGGTAGATCCACGTGCAGATATAACAATAAAAGAGTGATGCAGGTTAAAGAGTAAAACTGACATACTAAATAATCATGTAAATAAAATTATAATAAATACATAAATAAGTAAAAATAAAATATAACGAAAAGAATTGATAATGATAAAATATTAATTTATTTTAAACATTTATTAGTAATTGATAATGATATTTATCAATATTTTTAATTTTTAAAATTTAAGTTGTATTATAATGAAAATTTTGACACTAAAATTGCGTTCTTAGCCTTCTAAGTTTTGATTCAAACCTTCAAATTATTATGTAAAGATAGCGATAACTTTGTAATCTATCAAACATTGTTCAGAAGAGAGGACAAGTCAATCTCGTCCTTTCTGATATGTCTTCTTGTTTCCTTTTCACAATTTGTCAATTATGTATTCATATATATCTTCTCGTATACTTAAATTTCATAAATTAAAAAACACTTGCTTTATATATAATCCATCAAGTGGATGGTTTTATATAAAATTGAACGGTGATGAATTAATGGATATTTTTTTATAGCAAGTGGGACCGATGTCTCTATCAATAATTAAAATTTTACTTTAATCATAAAATTTTAAATTAATTAATTTTTATTAAAATAATCATTTTATTATTTTAAACTAATTAATTTTATAGATTAGAATAAATTAATTAACTTTTATTTAGTAATTTTCAATTAAAATTTAAAATTTGAAAATAATTAATTTTTTTAAAATTAAACCTATGAAACAAAAATTTTATTATTAAAAAATTTCAAGACTGTTGTAAAATTGATTAAATATTCAATAAATTTAAAAATTTAAAAATATGACTGAAGTAAACTTTTTTTAAGAATTGAAGTTTAATTAAAAGATAGTCTGTTAAATAAAAATTTATTTATTTATTTTTATTTATAAGCTTTAATTAATTTACAAAATAGATATAATGAATAAATTTATCGATTTTTAATAATATAAGTTTTAAAATAAATTGAATTAAAAATAATTTATATTAAATTATCATAAAATTGATTAAAAATTTAATAAAATTTAAAATTTTAAAATATAACTGAACTTAATTTATTTTTAAAATTGAAGTTTAATAAGAAAGAAGTTGTTAAATTTAATTTATAAATATTAATTAATTTACAAAATTAACAGATAAATTAATAAATTTACCGTTTTTTATTAATAAAAATTTTAAAATAAATTGAAGTAAAGAAAATTTAAAGCTAAAGTATTTGATTTTTTTTAATATTTTAAATAATAAACATAAATATAAAATATTAAACAATGATTATTTTATTTTATTAATTTAATTTTTAATCAAAAATTTAAAATATTAGTCTCTGTCAATTCAGTGATTACTCATCAGTTGGGTTTGCAGACTAGGAGGAGCTATACTGATTGTAATGAGTAAGAAAACACCAAGTACCCACGCGAAGTCGTGCACATCTTGCAATCGAAAACCTTACTTTCCCGCGGTATCAAGCGAAGAACAATTTACATCATCAGAGAACAAAATTTTTTGCCCACACGGCTAAGATCGACCTGTGTATGGAGGAATCTTGGGACATCCACTGTCAAACTGCTTCCCTTTCAAAACAATATATGATGAATATGGAACAAATTCACTCGTTCATGCGATTTATATTCCTCAGGATGGTACTGTTCTGCTCACCGTCACTAGAACATCATATCTCAGTTAGTTTCTAGGATGTCAGCTACGGTTAATTGCTTAAACTATGGTTGAATTGGATCTTTGTCTATCTCTAAATTAGTTTTTGTTTTTGATTTTTTATGAGAGGTTTTAGAAAAGAGTCAATTATAGAAAGACATCTTGAGTCATCTATTTCTAGACTAATTCTTACTCAAATCGGATAGATCTTTTACGGGTCATTCTTACTCAAATCGGATAGATCTTTTACAGGAAGCAAAATTTTGATCTCAAATTTTAAACAGTTATATACATAAAGATGGTTTAAACCCACAATTTTATTTAAACCAAAAAAAGCCCTTACCAACTCTATCGGTCCATAGGTTCTGTATTTAACCACTCCTCCCCCCACACTTTGTTTCCCGAACTTTTCTAGCCAACTTTCTCTCCTGTTATATAAAGGTTCGAGCTTTCTTTGTTTCCACAGCTAGAATTCCTCAAAGCTTCTTTAACTTCTTTTTGGTGCCTTTCTCTTAAATACCCAATTAAGAAAATCCAAAATGGTGTCTGAAAGTCACCTTCTTTTTGTTCCTGATTTGGTGGGTGTGGGTGGTTTTGAGTTTTTAGCCTGGGTGCTGGCTTTTGTTGCTATGTTTGCTTTGTGGTTGTCTCCTGGTGGACTAGCATGGGCACGAGCTCGTCCAAAGGCTTTGTCTGCTATTACTGGTCCTTCTGGTTTGCCTTTGGCTGGGTTGTTGAGTGTGTTCTCTGGATCAATACCACATCGTGTTCTTGCTAGCCTTGCTGAGAGATTCAAAGCCAAGCGTTTGATGGCCTTCTCTGTGGGTTTCACTCGGTTTGTGATTTCAAGTGACCCTGAAACTGCCAAGGAAATGTTGAACAGCTCCTCTTTTGCAGACAGGCCTGTGAAAGAGTCAGCGTACGAGCTGCTTTTCCATAGGGCAATGGGTTTTGCACCGTACGGTGAGTATTGGCGCAACTTGAGAAGAATCTCATCGACTCATTTGTTTAGTCCCATGAGAATAGGTGCTTTCGAGCCTTTTAGACGTGAAATGGGTATAAAGATAGTTGAGGAGATTAAAGATTCCATGTCTAAAGTTGGTCAAGTTGAGGTTAAAAAGTTGCTTCATTTCGGATCTCTGAACAATGTGATGATGACCGTCTTCGGTAGAAGCTACGGGTTTAACAATTACCAAGATGGTTTAGAGCTTGAGAACTTGGTCAGTGAAGGCTATGAGTTACTGGGCATTTTCAACTGGAGCGATCATTTTCCTGTTATTGGCTTGCTTGACTTGCAAGGTGTGAGGAAGAGGTGCAGGAACTTGGTCTCAAAAGTTAATGTCTTCGTCGGAAAAATCATTAATGAACACAGAACGAGAAGGGCGTCGGAGACTTCGAAAGTTGGTAGTAAAGGTGATTTTGTCGACGTTTTACTTGATATGGAGAAAGATCAAAAGCTCAGTGACTCAGATATGATTGCTGTTTTATGGGTGAGTTTATATTATTATTCTCTTTATATGCATCTCTTGTTAATGGAAGTTATCTGAAGTTTTTTCATTTGTCTTGTGATTATTGTTTTCCAGGAGATGGTTTTCAGAGGTACAGATACTGTAGCCATTTTACTGGAGTGGGTTCTTGCTAGAATGGTGTTACACCAAGATATTCAAGCCAAAGCTCAAGCTGAAATCGATGGTGTTGTTGGGAGCTCAAGGTCTGTTTGTGATAGTGATATTCAACACCTTTCTTATCTTCAAGCAATCGTGAAGGAGACGCTGAGGGTTCATCCACCAGGACCTTTACTTTCCTGGGCTCGTTTAGCCATTAATGATGTTCATCTAGCTGGTAGCTTCATTCCTGCAGGAACAACAGCCATGGTAAACATGTGGGCGATCACACATGACAAAGAAGAATGGGCTGAACCAGAGAAGTTCAAACCAGAAAGATTCATTGATGAGGACGTGAACATCATGGGGTCTGATCTGAGGTTGGCTCCATTCGGGTCTGGACGTAGGGTTTGCCCTGGAAAAGCTCTGGGATTAGCTACCGTTCATCTATGGTTAGCTCAGTTGCTGCAAAACTTCAAATGGGTGTGTTGTGATCAATGTGAAGTGGACTTAACTGAGTGCCTGAAGCTTTCAATGGAGATGAAGAAGCCGTTAGTTTGCAGGGCAGTCCCTAGAACTGCTTAACTGGTTTGTCCTCAAGATCATGGACTTGATTCCCTATCTGGTTACTATTAAAGGGTATGTAGGGTTTTATTTTTATAGGTAGGTAGCTTCCAAGCTTGTGGGGTTTGCTTGCTTCATTTTAAGTTACTTCTGACCTGTGCTACTTTTGGCTAGACCTAGCTAGATTCTGGTGGCTCCAGATTTTTGTTCGTGTGCGGTGCAGAGAAGGATTATTATAGTAGTAGTCATAGTAGTAGCGTGAATCTGCTTTTGTAATATACTCTTGATCCTCTAGCTTTGGCTTGTTTTATTATGTATTTGCATGAAAATATATTCTAACGTATTTTATGTTCATAGCTTGCTTTTAACGTAATTTCTACTTTTAGTTGATGTCTTAGAAATGAATGGAATTGATTGTTTAGGCTTATAATGCAATTTAAGGACACAAACCCAATTTACGTTGAAAGTTGAATGGTTTGGTCGAGAGGAAGTTGCATTTTATCATAGAAATGAATGGAATTGATTGTCTTAAGGACATAAATTAGAATATAATGAAAGCCTGTTTACGTTGGAAGTTGAATGGATTGGTTGAGAGAGTTGCTATTTAAGCCACAAAATTAGAATATAATGGAAAACCCTTTTTGCATGGGACATGGGAAGTTGAATGGTTTGGTTGGCAATGCAAAAGGCACTTGTTAAGATCTTTGGAATCAAACCTTAAATGACATTTTTGTATTTTCACATGATTTTTACTAATTTAATTATTGGTCAATTTAAAAATAGAATAGGATGTAATGTTTTGAGAAGCAATTTAAAATGAAACGGAATGAGATATGATAAGAGACAGGAAGATTTATAATGAAATGTAACAGGAGATATGATAGATTATAAAGGAATGAAATGAAATATATAAAAAGTCATAATCGAATGTTTATAAAGGAATGAAATGAAAATATGAAAGAAATGGTTTATAATGAAATATGATAAGTGTCATAATAATGATGGTTTGGTTGGCAATGCAAAAGGTGCTTGTTAAAGATCTTTGGAATCAAACCATGAATGACTTTTTTTGTATTTTCATGTGATTTTTACTAATTTAATTATTGGTCCATTTAAAAAGACTTGAAAAGAAGTTTAGAATGAAATAGAATGAAATATAACAAGAGACATGGTTTATAAGAATGAAAATATGATAAGAAAATGGTTTATAAATGAATGAAATGAAAATATGATAAGAAAATTGTTTATAAATGAAATGGAATGAAATATGATAAAAGTCAGAATCGAATGATTTATAAAGGAATGAAATGAAAATATAATGATTTATAAAGGAATGAAACGAAAATATAATGAAAATATAATGATTTATAAAGGAATGAAACGAAAATATAATAAGAATCGAATGATTTATAAAGGAATGAAATGAAAATATGATAAGAAGATGGTTTATAATGAAATTGAATGAAATATGACATGAGTCAGAATCACAGGAAGATTTATAATAAAATTGATAAGGTATATAATGAAATATAACAGGAGACATCATGGATTATAAAGGAATGGAATAAAAATATGATAAGAAGATGATTTATAATGAAATTGAATGAAATATGATAGGAATGGAATGAAAATATGATAAGAAGATGGTTTATAATGGAATGAAATGAAATATGATAAGAGTCCGACGGAGAGAGAATGGAAGGATGATTTATAATATATTAAAATTTTATTTTAAACAATATTTTATTATATATTATTTATGAATTATTTTATTCTTTTTAAATAATAATTTTTAATATTATATTTATTTATATTCTATTTTATTATAAACTATTAATATATATATTATTTATGAATTATTTCATCTTTTAAATAATAATTTTTAATATTATATTTATTTATATTCTATTTCGATATAAACTAGTAGTTGAGTTTTAACAAAGAAAAAGGGATTTCCTTGTAATGAAAATTTTGTTTCTTGATCTTTTTATTCTTTTTTGATTGTTCTTATGCAAAATGGCCTATAATGCTTTTTATAGATACCTTATACAATTCCACTCATGGCCTCTTTTTGCCTTTGCACATTTAATGTTATCTACTCTAAATGTAACTATTTCATTGCTCACCTTCCCATTCACAATATATCCTCCATTCATTCACGCCTTTATTCTCATTCTCCATTTTTTATATATATTTTTTTGGAGATTTTTTTGATTCCTTAGTATAAGATTATTCTTTTAATTTGATGGATCGCTTTTAAAGCCTCACTCCCTCTCTTCCAATTGCTCAACAAGGATTGGTGATTATTAGAATATAATAAGACTCATGACTATGAGTCTTAGTTTAGTAATATCCTATAAAGCTAAACTGCTTTTCTTTGGGTACAGATTGTTTGTACCCCTTATTCTGAACCTACTTAATACCCTCTTGATTTCAACCATCCAATATAATAAATTGGATAGTTGAGATCAAAATGGGACAGAGGGCACAGAATAAAAGGTACAGAAGATCTGTCCCCTCCCCCCCTTCTTTAACTAATTCATAAAATAAATGAATTTGCAATTTAACTAAATTACGTATATAAAGAATTTTAAGATTGTCAAATCTTTGGCATAGAATTGTATCAATTCTCTAAGAACTAATAGGCTTTCAGCTCTTGTTTTTCTCATAGAGAGACAAACAATGAAATAAGCAATTCCAAACCTCCACAACAACACCGCAGTGACAAAAGGGCAAGTCTACATATTCTATTGACATGGTGTGAAGCGAGAAGATCAAAGCCATATTAACACAAATGGTAGAAACAATCTTCCAAAGTAAGAACTTTGGACTCACTTTTTTTTTTTTTCGGCGCCCCCACACTCCGGCCTGATATTGTGCGAGAGAGGTAAATCACGGTCTGATCTCAGCCAACTTTTCAAAAGGGCGGCGCAGTGCTCAGTGCGCACAAAAATTCACCACATTGGTGTGACCAAAAAGTACAAAAATGGTTTTAAAATGATATAAAATTAGAATATGATGAAACCCATTTACATTAAAAGAAGAATGGTTTGGTCCTGAGAAAGTTACGTTTTGTTAGCAATGCAAAAGGACACTTGTTAAGATATTTAGAATTGAATTGAGAAATTTGTAATTCTTAATTTAAAAATTATGTTACTAGAAATAACATTTTTTTTTAATTTTCACATGTTTTTTTCGATTCTCTTGATCGATACGTACATGTTAATTTTCATGCAAGTTTATAAATAGAAATTAACAGATAGAAAATTTAACTATTGTTTTGTAATATTCTTGAATGAATATTTTGTTTCTTCGTCTTTTTTTTGTTTTGTTCTTATGCATATGGCCAATAATGCTTTTTATGTATAACTTGTATATATATAACTTTCCCATTTTCCAATGCATCCTCCTTTCATTAACGCCTTTATTCTCATTCTCCATTTTATATATTTTTTTGTAGTTCTTCTGTTCCTTAGTATAAGAATATTCTTTAATTTGATGGAACTCTTTTCAAGACCAAATTCCCTCACTCCCTGTCTTCCAGCTGCCTCAATAAGGGTTGGTGATTATTAGAATACAATAGACTCAAGACTACGAGTCTTAAGTTATAATATCTATAAAGCTAAACTGCCTTTCTTTAGCAAATTCATAAATTGCATTTTAATTAAATTACGGATATAAAGAGTACTAAGTAGTGTTAAGATTGTCAAATCTTTGGGAAGATAAACATAGAATTGCATCAATTCTCTAAGAACTAATAGGCTTTCAACTCTTTTTTCTTTTTCTTATAGAGAGACAAATAAGCAATTCCAAACCTCCACAACATCATAGTCACAAGAGGGCACGTCTAAATTGAGATGCTTTGTACAAATATAAAAATTTTGGCACAGATGGTAATACCAAATAGCTCAGAAGAAGCGCAAAATTATATTAAAAAATGGCATAAAGTGAGAATATTAAAACAATATTCACATGTTTTGTACAAATATTAGAAACAATTTTCAAAATGAGAATTTTGGTACGACTAAAAAGCTCATAATTATTTTAAAATTTTGATATAAAATGAGAAGATTGAAACAATTTTCCAATGAAGAATTGGCAAAGATGGTGTGATTAAAAAGCTCAAAAAAGATACCACAAAAAATGAAAAAAAAAAAGAAGAAATGGGTTACAAGAAAAAGGTGTGATTCCTTGCTAGTGGCTGTGGTTGTAACTATATATATACCCTATCTAGGACCCTTTATTTTGATCTAAACTTTACTGTACAGCCTCTGCAAATGATTGAGTGAATGGTAGAATAAGAACCAAAAAAGGCAAACACTAATATGGTAAAATATAATTGGGATTCTTATTCTTTATAAGGACCTAGCTAGCTAGGTGGGTGAGTTGGTGCTTCGAAAAAGCCTTTGTCTTTTTCATTATAAAAGAGACGCAATTTAGATGTGGATATCCAAATCCCGCCATTCTGTACATGAAGTGCAAGTTGCTTTCATGTGTAATTTTTTTATATTCCTATCTCTCTTTGTATATATATATTCCTTGTACTAGGATAGAATATAATTGTATTAATCCTATAATTTTATTCACATGTCTTATTAACAACTTTTTTTTTTTCAGTTTATCAAATATTAAAAAATTAAAGAGACCTTTATGTTTATTTTGTAATTATATTTCCAATTTAATGATTTTGATAAATTTAAAATTTTTAATTTTATAATTAGGTTCTACGCAAAATTATGGATACCGTTTCATACCGACTGGTACGTGCCGTACCGGACCAAAACTGGTACAAAACGGAGGGTCAGTTGTACTATATTTAAATATCGGTCAGTACCGACCGGTATTTAAAATACCGGTCAAATATTGACTAGTACCAGAAATTTTAAAAAATATGAGGAGTTTTTTGCAAAATTTAAAAAAAAATTTAAGCCCTCCCTCCCTCTCTCTTTTTTTCAAAGTTTACTTCAACTTTTATAATTATTGTGAATTTTTTATTTTTGTTTTTAAAATAAAAATAAATATTTTTATTACTAATAATAATTATAAATTAAATAAAACTTAAAA
>JAOQMQ010000001.1:1312472-1329223 GCA_027563845.1 Erythroxylum subrotundum | reverse complement strand
GAGGTGGTTCCTTTGCCTCAAGGAAAACGCCCAATTGGCTGCAAATGGGTGTTCAGAATAAAGTACAACTCTGATGGCACTATTGAAAGGTACAAAGCAAGGCTGGTGGCTAAGGGATACAGTCAAAGAGAAGGCCTAGACTATCAAGAAACTTTCTCACCAGTTGCAAAACATGTCACAGTCAGAGTTGTCATTGCTCTTGCCTCTCAAAACAAATGGCCCTTGCTCTAATTAGATGTGTACAATGCCTTTCTTTAAGGAGATTTGCATGAAGAAGTTTATATGGAGCTCCTACAAGGTTTTAGTAGTCAGGGGGAGTCTAGTGTATGCAGACTACTAAAATCTCTTTATGGCCTAAAACAAGCTTCAAGACAATGGAATCTGAAGCTCACTGAAGCACTTATCAATGCTGGTTATATACAGAGTAAGTATGACTATTCCTTGTTCACAAAGAAAGTTGAAGACAAGATTGTGATGTCACTAATCTATGTTGATGATTTGGTGATCATTGGGAGTGATGATACATTGATAAATGATCTCAAAAACATGCTGCATAGAACCTTCAAGATGAAGGGCTTGGGAGATTTAAAGTATTTTCTTGGTATTGAAGTACTTAGATCTTGTGAAGGAATCTTGTTAACACAGAGAAAGTATGCATTAGAGCTAATTGCTGATCTTGGAATGGAGAATGCAAAGCCTATTTCAACTCCTTTGGAGCAAAATTTGAAGCTTACTACAGCTGAATATGATACTGTAATACAAGGAAGTCATGAAGATGAGCTACTATCAGATCCAAGTGTTTATCAAAGACTAATAGGGAGATTGTTGTATTTGACAAATACTAGGCCAGACATTGCTTTTGGTGTCCAGCATCTCAGCCAGTTCATGCAGCAGCCAAAGAAGTCACACTATGTAGCAGCATTGAGGATTGTGAGATATATCAAATACAATCCAGGACAAGGAATTTTATTAGCAGCTGATGGTGAACCAGTTCTTTCAGCTTACTGTGACTCTGATTGGGCATCTTGCTCAATGTCAAGGAAATTAATCACTGGTTTTTGTGTGAAGCTTGGGAACTCACTGATCTTTTGGAAATCAAAGAAGCAAAGCACAATATCTAGATCATCTGCTGAAGCAGAGTACAGAAGCATGGCTACAACTGTTGCAGAATTGATTTGGCTTATTGGTTTGATAGGTGAACTGGGATACAAGCAAAAGGAACCAATTAGGTTAAACTGTGATAACCAAGCAGCAATACAAATAGCATCAAATCCGGTGTTTCATGAGCGTACGAAACACATTGAAATAAATTGCCATTTTGTGAGAGAAAAATTACAGCAAGGATTGATCATCACTAGCCATGTTCATACCAAAGAGCAACTAGCTAATCTTTTCACCAAAGGTTTGAGCATTCATCAACATCATTACCTTCTTTCCAAGTTGGGAGTGAAAGATGTTTTTCACCTTCCAACTTGAGGGGGAGTGTAGAGATTTAATTGTATTCTGTGCATAACTAGTTATGTAATTAGTTAGAGATTAGTTACAGGATTAGTTACACTAGCTGTATATATTTAGACCCTTGTACAGTGATAACACTTGCGTTGAATAAAATCATTCTTCTGCCATTCTATTTGGCATCTTCTTTTCCTTAGATTTCCTTTCTTAACAGTTTGCATTTCGTCGCGTGGCAGCTTCGAGACTTCAGGATATGAAGCCGTGGATGCTCCAAGTGACCCCAAGGAAGCTGTGGCAATCAACTCAATCATGTAGCTCCACAAATTACTAGGACCCAACCGGGATAGGATCGATACGGTTCTGAGTTGGATCAAGAACCTGAAGCCAAAGATCATGACGGTTGTTGAGCAAGAAGCGAACCACAACCAATCGGAATTCATGGACCGCTTCATAGAGTCACTATACTACTATTCGACGATGGTGGATTCGCCGAAGGCTTGCGCTTTACAGCCAGAGAAAGTGTTGGCAAAGATGTACATACAAAGAAAATATGCAATATGGTGAGCCGCGAGGGGTCGGCTTGGGTGGAAAGACACGAGTTGCTAGCTAAGTGGAGAGAGCGGCTTAGTGGAGCTGGGTTCAAGGCTTTACATCTGGGTTCAATTGCGTTTAAGCAAGCCAGGATGCTGTTGACGATGTTCTTTACTAAGGGTTACAGCGTCCAGGAGGACGAAGGATGTTTGACTCTTGGGTGGCATAGCCGACCTCTCATTGCAGCTTCGGCTTGGGAATAGGCTTCTTTAACTCATATGCAATAAAAATGATTCTCTTGCTATTGCTTTACATGTTAATGAAGTTGCATTTTTGTAAGTTTGACTTACCTTAGCTACTAGGCTTAAACACACATACCTTGAGTCCAAAACACGAACTTTAGAAAATCCAAAGACAGTAGTACTTTTCTCCGGTAAATTAATTAGTTTAATTTTTTGAATTATCAATAATTAAAATTATGAATTTTCTTTCAATGTATTCACATATAATATTATCAATAATAAATTCCTAATAATAGAATCATATAGTCTAATATTTTTCCTAATAAATTCTCATTGGTAAAATCATACAATCATTTTAAGTTTTCCTTATCTTTATTTAACCAAGTAATCCATAAGCTTACATATACAATTTTAAAAATTTTTATAACTTTATGGTACATAAGTAACTTACTAGGTAAAGGAGGATTTTCTAAACAATTTAAAGGAGAAAATTTTTATTTTGAAATTAGAGTCAAAAATAAAAATAAAAAGTAAATCCTAATTAATGTACTTTTTTGTTTAATTCTTATTTTCCTTTGTCTCACCAACATAATAATAAAAATTGTTTCATAAGACCTCAAGTAAATTGCCAGAACACATGCACTCATTCCGCTGTGTTTTTCATCTCCAGTTGTGTTTTTCTATCTCCAAATAATGCCTACTACACCTTATACATAAAACCACATGAAGTCAACGTCGATAATGGTCACGACAACTTTGGAGACTTCAAGGCGGCTAATTACTAGAACTTATAGCCATCACTTCTTTGAATGCTTGGCCCTCATGCCTATAGTCTGATGAAAGAGTTGGCCAAATCAAGTTTTATATATTTGCCCTTCTTATTTGTGTCCTTATATTTCTGAAGTCATGCACCACCGGCTATTATTTTTGCCAGTGACAATTAACACTCTTACCCACCGTCATTTCTCTCACACACACACACCAAGTGATAGACTTCAATTAACGCAACAATCACGTCCCAATTCAAACACGCAGAATTAGTTTCCTTTTTTTTTGCTATATCCAAAAATACAACCGTACACTATTCAAATACTAACATGATAATAGGTTTCAATCCAATATATGATTTTTTTTCAACTAGAAGATTATCCATATACCTTTTGAATCCAAGTCATTATCCAATTAATATCTTATATGTTCAATTAATAAGTAAGATGTCAAAACTAAATAAAAGATATATACCATATATCTTAACAATTTACCCCTTTTAAGTATTATCTGTCACAAATATGAAACTCCTCCTAAATAACATAATTGGACATATAAATATCAAATTCACAATTCATATGACAAATACCCCCCCTTAATCAAACATCAAGTTTCAAAGAACATCACAATTTATCCAATCATCCAAAGTTCTCCCCCTTGGGGCAAAAAGATGCCAAAAAGTAAGACAAATAGTCACGCTTGTACTTTGAAATCTCCCCCTAAATGAAACATTCACCATAAACAATATGATGTTTCCTCCTTGGGACAAAAACTTGATCATAATAATCAATAATAGATGCAGCGGAAGAATCATATGCACGCCAAGAAGAAAAATTACCACTATTTAAAACATTGAGAGATGTGCTCGAAAGAAAGAGAGATACCCGAGAGAGTGTTAAGTTATCAATTTGCGCTTATTTTGTACTTAATTCTCTTTAATGTGTTGAAATTATTATTCAAAATTAATGGAATTGTCTTATAATTATGTGTAGATGATTTTCAACACCTTAGAGACGAAATTGAATCAAAAAGATGAAAAAGAAACGGAAAAAAATCTGAAATTCCAAGTCTGGCACGAATTCAGTCACTAAGCGTGGGCACGTGCAAAGATGAAATTAATTTCAGATCTGCTTCCAAAATCTGAATCTGATTCTTTTGAGATTCTGATAATCTTTTAAGATCAGGTTGATGGAGATTCACAATCTGAACATGTGGGAAATGTGATCTGTAAGATAGGATGAAAAAGGAAGGGATCGGGAGGCATTAAAAGAGGAAAAACGTGACTGTTCACGTTAGCCTTTGTTTAGAATAGAATTTCAATTTCTACATTTTTTTTTGGTTGTTATTGTGTTTTCTGCATTTTTCTTCTATTCTTCAAGAAAGACCAGGGATGGAGACTCGTTATGTTATTATTTCTTTGATTTCTACTTTCGTTATGAATAGCTAAACTTCTTTTCTTGGTTGAGGGAAGCCAAATTATCCGCTATTATGCGTGAGATGTTTCAATAAAGTTTATATTGTTGATGAACATTAAATATCTTCTGCATTACTTTTTCTAATTGAATTGGTTGATTTTTAGGTGCACAACTAGGGATTAATTCGTTCAATAGCTAGATTAATGAAATATGACGTTCAGTTTCATTAATCACAAGTACCAATTAGGATTCCCTTCTTTACGTTAGAGTCGGAAATTCTAAGAAGATATTCATTTGATTAATTGCATGTCGTACATGTTAACTTGCTTATTGATTTCTTGATTCTTAAAGCTATTATTCAATTGAACCTACGATCATATCTAGGTTATTGTTTAATAAGAATCCTAGGATACATGTTTCTAGTAATTTACAATTAAGAGAAAATATCTCCCAATGAATGTTTATTAATTATTGAAATTTTATATCGAGGATCCATTTTAGCATGATAACATCGGTGACTCGAAAATCAAGGTTTTCCCATTAAATTTTCAGATCCAAGTATTTCTTTTAACTTGCGATTTTTCTTATACTTTTCCTTACTTTGCCGTGAATTGAAACCCCCCCATCCCCGTTTCGTTACTTTATTTTCGTTTTGAATTCGTATCTCCTTTACCATTAAGATTTCTCTTGGGAACGATATCCACTTATTACTACTACATTAATTTGTATTAACATAAGTGATTTCTTTTTTAATTTGGTTGCAGGCGACATCAGTACCAAATTTTGGCGCCGTTGTCGGGAAATTTTCAACGGTTTATGTACGTTACGCATTCAAACCAATAAGAGAATTTGCAGTACAATCCTTAGATAAAAAAGACAGCTAAAAGACTGCGGAAATAGACCTAACATTAGAAAGAGACTAAAAAGGAAAGAATGGCAGCAAACTGCACTCTTCGTGAACTAGCCGCACCCACGGACGTGCAACAACCCCACTGCATCAACTTTCCGAATTTAGGTTATAACAATAATTTTGAATTAAAGTATGGGCTAGATATCTTGGTTCAAGTAGGGAACATGTTTTTTCCGGCTGATTTTTACATTTTGCATATGGGCACAGATGATGCATCTTCTTCCACTCTGATTTTATTCGGAAGGCCATTTTTTGAAAACAACTAGAACAAAAATAGATGTTTATGATGGATCTTTAACTATAGAATTTGATGGTGAATTAATTAAGTTCAATATATATAATACCATGAAAATTTCTGATAATGAACAACTTATTGTTTTTGTGGATTTTATTGATAAATGGGTGCAGGAAAATTGGACTTTGGAAGACAAGGATGGGCTTGGAATAATCCTTGAACAAGAGAAACACACATCACGTTGGCAAGGAAGTGAGGAAACGACATTAGCTAGTGAACAAGAGAAATATGCATCACATTGGCAAGGAAGGGAGAAAACGACATTAGCTAGTGAACCAATGGAGACGTCATGGTGTGGGGAGAACAAGGAACCAACACTCCAGCAGCTAACGTCCATGGAAACGTCCAAAAGGGTGGACAAGTTGCTGCCTTCATTAGTCAACCCACCAACGTTGGAATTAAAGAGCCTACCTAGTCATTTGAAATACATCTTTTTAGGTGAGAAAGACACATTGCCTCTTATTATTTCTAATCAACTTTCGGATGTGCAGGAAAGCCAGCTGGTTAATGTAATAAAGGAGAATAAAGAAGCTTTCAGTTGGATAGTAGCTAATTTGAAAGGTATTAGCCCCACTATCTGTATGCACCGAATTTTGATGGAAGATGAAGCGAAAGAGATGAGGCAACCACAACGTCGTCTAAACCCACCTATGATGGAAGTGGTAAAGAAAGAGATTTTGAAGCTTCTTAACGTTGGCATTATTTATTCGATTTCAGATAGTAATTCGGTAAGTCCGGTCCAGGTAGTTCCAAAGAAAACTGGTATGACTGTAATTGAAAATAGCGATGGCGAGTTAATACCGACTTGTGTTCAAAATGGTTGGAGGGTATGCATAGATTATAGAAAACTTAATTCAGTTACTAGAAAAGATCATTTTTCACTTCCATTTATTGACCAAATGTTTGAAAGACTTGCAGGTAAATCTCACTATTGTTGTTTAGATGGCTATTTAGGATATCACCAGATTTTGGTGGCATCTAAGGATCAGGAGAAAACAACATTCACATGTTCATTCGGCACCTTTGCTTACCGAAGAATGCCATTTGGATTGTGCAACGCACCCGCGACATTTCAACAGTGTATGGTAATTATTTTCTCCAATTTTGTGGAAAATTGCATGGAAATTTTTATGGATCATTTCACGGTCTATAGGGAGTCTTTTGAGACATTCATTGTCAACATTGAAAAAGTGCTAAAACGTTGTATTGAAACTAATTTGGTTTTAAATTATGAAAAGTGTCATTTCAAGGTTAATCAAGGCATTATTTTGGGCCATAATGTTTCTTCGAAAGGAATTGAAGTTGATAGGGCTAAGATAGATGTTATTCGATCTTTATCTTACCCCGTGACTGTGCGGGAAGTTCGTTCTTTTCTTAGTCACGCAAAATTTTATCGGCAATTTATCAAGGACTTCTCCAAAATTGCGCAACCCATGTGTAGATTACCCCAAAAAGACGTGAAATTTGATTTCGACGAGCCATGCAAAAGTGTATTTGATGAACTCAAGAAGTGACTCACTACAGCGCTGATTATTCAGCCACCGCAATGGGACATGCCTTTCGAATTGATGTGCGAATAGCGCTAAGTACTTGCAATTCCTTAATTTCAGACAATATCTTTGCAACAATTTCAGCATATGCTTGGCTGGCTAATATGTGAGAAGCAACCTCCTTATGAAGTACTTTTAGTGCTCAATTTGCTTCCTCACCTAATTGTCTTCGTCGTTGTTCAAGTTTACATATTTCCTAAACAAGCATTGATGGATTCATAGAAGTGATAAATTGTCTAACCATTTCTTGCTGTCTTTTTCTTGCGTTTGGAGTGGTTTTATTAGCAACATATTTGTTTTCACAAGTAAAAGAAAAGACACCTAACTGCTTGAAATTGAAGGACCACTTTGATTTAGGCTCTATAAATTACAAAAGTTAGAGATAAGTAGTGACATTCGTAAAAGTAAAGAACGAAAGCGTCTACTACCTTCTGCTCCTTGCATGATTTAATTGAAAGATGTTCCAACTGACCATGGCTGGTGTTGTTGTGGAGAGATCTCGCTGCTAAAAGGATCCTATTATGCTAATTACGTTGATGTATTTGATTAATGATGATTCTTATATGCGTGACACTGCCACGTCAACAAAGATAATGATGGAATTATCGTCTAGCTAGAATTGAAAAAAAATTGAAAGTTCAAGCATTTTATTGTTACTTTTTAAAGTTCAGGCTATAATTAAAAAATTGACGAAAGTTTAGATTTTTTTGTAATTATATATATATATATATATATATATATATTGATTTTATAGGTTGTTCATTTTAAAAAAAGAAGAATGAATCAAAATAAAAGTATAAAAAATAACTGTTTTAAGATGGGAATCAGATTGTTTAAATGGAATTTTAAATTATTTATCTATCAATCCTAATTAAAGTGGGTTATTTCTGATTAAAAAACTCAAGTAATTCAACCAGTTTAATCGTAAAAATCTTGAATCATTAATTTTTTTAGTTTAGTTTTCAACTTTATAGTTCGATTTAGTTTAATAACTGTTATTGTTAAAAATTAATCAGTTTATTATTTAATTAGTCAATTTTTCGTAAGTTAATAAGTTTTTATAAATTAAAATAATTCAATTAATTTTATTTAACAATTTTAAATTAAAATTCAAAATTTTCAATGTATAAACACAATCTCTTTTAATCGTATCTTAAATTATTTAATTTTGTTCAATATTTAATTAATTTTATAACGATATAATATTCATCCACTTAAACCTTTTATCTCACCTATTTAACTTTAAGGTTATTTAAAAAATGGACTGTATTGTGCCCATTTGTAGAGGGTTATAATTACATGATTCGAAGAGTGCTAAATAAGTAAATGTGGATGTTACATCATGATCATAATCTTCGACAACATGAATGGCAACACAACATACCCATCAGCCTATCGCATATAAGTATTTGAAGAATAGCATCGTCTCATTCTCACACACCACCTCACATATATGTATGTATTATATGCATTATATATGCACCTAGTGACAGAGCCAGAAATTTAAAATAGAAGGGTTTAAATATTTAATTTTTTTTTAAATTTTAAGGGTCCAGTGCACCACCGAGCCTCAAATAACTCCATCCTTACATATATATATATATATAATTTTTTAAAATTGCACTAGGCTTCAAATGAATGATCTCCTAGTATTATAATTAATAATCTCAATTATTTAGTTCATCTTTTATGTCATTTATTAGCATATAACCTTAACAATCGAAAGAACATACAATTAAATGTTTAAATATCTTTTCAAGCAAGGTTACTTCAGTAACTAACAAGTTTTTTATACAGTAAACATTTAACTAAGTATAAATAAATTTGAAATTTAACTATAATGTTGAAAGATCATACTGTAAATTCCAAAAATACTTTTGAGGATTAAATTGTAATGGTCATAATTTTTATTTTTAGAAACAAAATTAACAAAGAGAATGTGCTTCATGACCGTCCATTGTAGAATGAAACCCGTCAAAATGACCGAGAACTTGATATTAACAAAAGCTGGAGCTATTTCGTAACTTCTTTGTTCTATACTTAATATTCGTCATTATTTTCGTAACTTGAAACAGTTTCGAGCATGCAACGCACGTTCAATGTGTTCGACACAGGATTACGTAAAACTCTTGAGATTTGGAATAGATTTCAGTTTCAGATAACGATTTTGATCACATTTTTCATGTAAGAAAGTGATGTTCAGCATGCAAAATCATAACAGAAAGACAAATTTTTATTACAAGATGGGGATTGAAAGGCACAAACACATAATCAAAAGCAATAAGATGGAGAATCAAAATGCAAGTGAAGCAGAAACATGTGATATGTGAAGCTATTCACGTTCGAGATCTGTAAAAAGAAAATCTTTGATTGGATAATACACGTTTTCTGGTATGAAAACTACTTGAAATTATGAACAACTAAAGCACATTCCATCAACCCATCGTTCAAAAGGGACTATTATAAATAAATAACAATGTTTTAAAAACTGAACAGGATGGATTAACTTAACAATAAAAATTTTAAACTGACTAATTTTTCGATTGCGTGTTTAATTTTTTTATTTGATTTATTTTAATAATTTTTGTTGTTAAAAATTGATCAATTTATTAATTAATTGATCAATTTTAAAAAAATAATTAGTTTTTATAAAATAAAATAAACCATTAATAGTCTGTTTTTTCAGTTAAACTTTAAATTTTTCGATAAGTAAGGACAAATTTTTTAATTATTTTTCAAATTCTTCATTTTTATTAAATCTTTGAAATGATTTTATAATTGTATTAAATTTTTTAAACATTAAACCTTTATCTTACCATTTTAACTTCCCGTCCGGTTTTGAAAACATTGATAAATAATACACTATCCTTTTTTGTTTTTATGATTAAATAATTCACAGGCATAAGGAGTATTTTTTAACCTCTTATTAAGATATAATAATCACTTATTGATATTTAAATTTCACATAAATTAATGACATCACGTATATTCATCTATAGATTTGATTCTAATAACAGTATTAGCCAATTTCTTGTTTCATAAGAAAATTTTAGATTTTTTTTAATATCATATATTCAAATAAATTGACTTACTTATTCATCTATGTAAATTAATTTATGTAATACTTACATAATAAAAAATACTTTCATTTCTTACTTTTATTGGAGTTCGAACCCTATAAATTAATAACAAAAGTAATTTAAATTTTAATATTTTTATTATAATACAATTTAAATTTTAATGTTTCATAATGTTAAAGTTTAATTTTAACGTTTTCAAAAGGTTTAAAACTAAGTTTAAAATAGACTCTTAATATATGAAAAATTCAATGAGTTAATTAATAACGAGATTTTTTATATTTTATAAATTTTTATGAACTTTACTGTCTAAATCACATTATACTGCACAGATTTTATTAAAAAATTAATTTTTTTATTTTTTAAATTTATTAATGGGGTGGTATCATGCCATATAGCTTGCCCCTAGGGCGTAGTCGAGTCGGTGGAGTGGCTAAAAGGTTTTGTGTTTGATTCTCTCTACATACGCTCTCTCGATTGAGCCTGTTGTACATGACTTGCTTAGAGCGGAGTACCCAGTTGACGTGATTTGCAGGCTATTGCTTCAATTCGGAGGTTTACCCAGTACATATCCAAAAGATAGCGACTGCGGATTCCTCTGTTTAAAAAAAAAGACATATAACTTACCCGTAATCAGTGACGGAGTCAGAAATTTAATATAGGAGAGCCCGAATACTAATTTTTTTAAATTTTGGAGGGCCCAGTGCACCACTTACCTTTAAATAACTATATTCTTTTATATATTTATCTATATATATATATATATATATATATATATTAAAATTATTTATAAAAAAAAACCTTGGGTGTCAGTGCACCACTGAGCCCCATGTGGCTCCGTCGGTGCCCGTAATAATATAATTTATTAAAAAAGTTTTAAAATATAAAAATTATATCAATAAAGACTTATCATTGAATTGATAAAAGTTTAATTTCATAAAAAAATTTATCTATTGTTTGCTTATTTGGAACATTTTGAAAACGTTAAAATTGAAATTAAGCATTTTTAAAATGTTAATATTTAAATTGTATTTTAATACAAATATACGTACTCTTTTTGACGTCTAAGTTTTATGTCATAATGTAAACAAATAACAATATGCCAATTTCGTTATAATTGCATTATGATCTTTTCTTTTTTATAATGAAACACTTGTATAATTTTTAGATATACTATCATAAAATGTTATTGTTGTTTAACATCCGAAACAGTTTCTGTAATAGTTAGAAATAAGATTGCGTACTACTATATTTCACGTATCAGCCAAATTTTTATTGAATTGTTGTTATTATTATTTGAAAACTCAAACTCGAAGAATAAAATACCTTAAAATATTGATAATCTCAAGAAATTAGGAAGAATTGAACCCAAAAATTTCAATATTCACTTAAATAAGCAAATACTAGGTTACCAATTAAATGAAAATTGAAAATACAAATTGACCTAATAATCAATAATTAGTGAATTTTAATTATTATTATTATTATTATTAAATGAAGAAAAAATTATTTTTATTATTTATAGTATTTGACTTTTTTTCTGTTTCTGATTCTTTCACTGTATTTAATGAAAACAAAAACCCTCAAAAGGTGTCAACTTCTTATTCCAATTTTGCCCCTCAGGAACGTCTATAATAGTTAACTCACAAGCAGAATGAGAGAGAGCAGAGCAGAACAGCACGAGTTTGCTCACTTTCCTCTTACCTAGTAGCTGTGTAAGATTCTCTGCCAGTTTCGTGCTCATTCTCTCCCACCAATGGCGGGATATTCCATCAAACCTACTCCACTCTTAAAAGATGAGCTTGATATTGTAATACCCACAATTCGAAACCTTGATTTCTTGGAGATGTGGAGGCCATTCTTTGAGCCATATCACTTGATCATAGTCCAAGATGGTGATCCCTCCAAGACCATCAAGGTTCCTGAAGGTTTTGACTATGAGCTCTACAACAGGAATGACATTAACAAGATTTTGGGTCCTAAGGCCTCTTGCATTTCCTTCAAGGACTCTGCTTGTCGCTGCTTTGGCTACATGGTCTCCAAGAAAAAGTATGTCTACACCATTGATGATGATTGCTTTGTGAGTTCCTTTTTCTTTCTAGTTCTCCTGATTCCTGAATACCCTTTTGCTTAAATTCTCTGTTTATAAGAAAGTTTATGATCTAATTTATGATTCTTGCTAAATCCGACTCAAAGATCCAACCTTCAAGCTTGAAGTTCTTCAACATCTGGTTATGGAAACTCTACTGAAGAAATTGCTGAGCAATTCAGATCCTCAGTGACAGCCTCCAGTAGCATGTCACCTACATTTTTTAGAGTAGCTAAACCTGTGACTTTTCATGTCTGTTTAGGTCCTAAACTTTGTATGTTCATGTGCAGGTGGCTAAAGACCCATCAGGCAAAGAGATCAATGCACTAGAGCAGCATATAAAGAACCTGCTAAGTCCATCAACTCCATATTTCTTCAATACTCTTTATGATCCATACAGAGAAGGGGCAGACTTTGTCCGTGGATATCCTTTCAGTCTTCGGGAAGGTCACCCTACTGCTGTTTCTCATGGTCTCTGGCTCAACATCCCTGATTATGATGCTCCCACCCAACTTGTGAAGCCTATGGAGAGGAACACAAGGTATTGGGACCCCTAAAGATTTGGAGTATCTGCGATCATCAGGAATTATGTAATCCTAACACCATTAAAGTTTCCAACTCATTTCCCTTTTCCAGGTATGTTGATGCTGTTATGACAATTCCTAAGGGAACCTTATTCCCTATGTGTGGTATGAATCTGGCATTCAACCGTGAGTTGATCGGACCTGCAATGTATTTCGGTCTCATGGGTGATGGCCAGCCAATTGGACGATACGATGACATGTGGGCAGGCTGGTGCGTGAAGGTAGATTCTGCTCACAATTCCCTGGAGCCAATAGCTCTCTTTCCATTTTGCAGCCTAGCTTAGCATGTGTTTAAACAAACATTCTTAACTGAACATTTTTCTCAACTTTCAGGTGATATGTGATCATATGGGGTGGGGTATTAAGACCGGTTTGCCCTACATTTGGCACAGTAAAGCAAGCAACCCTTTCGTGAATCTGAAAAAGGAGCATAAGGGGATCTATTGGCAGGAAGAGATAATCCCATTTTTTCAGTCAGCTGTGCTTACAAACAAATGCAATACTGTTCAGAAGTGCTATATTGAATTGGCTAAGCAAGTGAAGGAGAAACTTGGCAAATTAGATCCTTACTTCACTAAGCTAGCAGATGCCATGGTTACTTGGATTGAAGCTTGGGATGAACTCAACTCTCCTCAGGGAAAATCTATAGAGGAAAAACCTGCAAAGTTAACTAATGACAATGCCAAGTAGATGCCTTTCTACTTATAAATTGGATTGCTGTTTAATTATATCTTGGATTCTGTTTTTTTTTTCTTCTCTTCATCTTACCTGTTTGGAACTTGTACTACTATGAGCTTACACAAACAAGATATCAGGTTTGGAATATATATAACAGCTTCAGTTGCTGGTATAATACAGATTTGTGTTTTGTTCTAAAGAATCCAAAAGTTTAATCATTTTGATGAGACTCTGATGGTGAAATCTAATTGTATGATGAGTTTGAAATTTAGCTTCTGCCTCCAGAATCCACACCAAGTGATACCACTACTGAAATTTACTGTCAAACCCGAGGTCAGCATTTTGTCAGCAACTATGGCTCCAGATTGAGTTTGAGTTTGGTTTTCCCTTTCAGCTTCATGAATAATTTACGTTAGGCATATTTCTTGTGGTTCAATTACAGGTAGTATGAAAAGAGGGAACCCTGAGAAAAAAATGGAGAAGATCCTGCAACAATTTTCATCTGACAACTTTTCACACCAACAATGAGAAATGGTAAAATAAGAAAAAGCTACCATACTGTACACACTCAGTAACACACTAAGGAACAGAACAACCTTAAATCCTAGAGGTCCTGCTTGGTGGTTGTGCTGTAGTGAATGGCTTCCTGCAACCTAAAATCCAATATCTCCAACAACACAACTCTTTTCTTTTTGGTGGTATTGTTGCTCATAAAACATATGTTTAACCTCTTAACACAGTTGAACTAATGAACCAATCAATCAAATGTTTGTTACTTGTTACAGACTGAATCATCCCTAAATTGTTCATGGCTAGTAGACAGAATATCCCAGTAATTAGTTTTTTTAGGCTTCACTGCCAAGATGGAAGCTTTTTAACTCCAAAATTTACTTTTCATTTACTCATTTATAACGCCAGCTTAATCACGCAATGTGCATTCAAGAAATAACTAAAAATTGCAGCACCAAATGGTGCAAACTGCTGAAACTTATGAGGTGATGCTTCACATGGCTTGTAACAGTTAAAGCAATAAAGTTTATGAACTTTTAGGTTGCAAAATGTAGTCAAAATTTAATAACAATAAATGCATTTGTCATATTAACGTCAAATTTTCAGTACTTTGGGACCATTTGTAGGGATGTAATCGTTAAAGCATGAGGAAGCAATACTTTTATGTTTTACAAAGACATCCTACCATTGCCATATTGCCATTTGTAGCATTATTTAAGAATAAGATATCAAGTAATATGGATCTTTTTTTTTTTAAGGATAAAAACCAAAAAATCAAAAAAAAAGCTAATTAGCACAGTGTTCTGCGGTACAAAGCTCCTTGCTTGTCTTGGTGGATGAGCTCCATGACTGTCATCGGAAGCTCCTGGAGAATATGCAGTCCTGGACTGGCTAGGACGGCGATTGAGGCCAGATTATCTGCATACTGGTTCCTTTCACGATATACATGCTGAAATTGCACCTCTCAATCTCGTTAGATTAATCCTCGGGTACCTGTCACCAAAAAATTCTCATCAGATAAAGCTATATGGGATGAGGATAAGATGTTTATAACTTCTAGGGAATCCACTTCTACGATGACTCGTCTATAACCCAGCGTCCAAGCCAAAGTAAGACCCGATTAGACTCCCCAGAGTTCTGCAGTTAGCGGCGAGCTCCTTCCAATGTGCTGGATAAACCCACCGCATCACTGACCGTGTCAGTCTCTAATTATCCCCCCAGCAGTAGCAATGTTAGCCCCTTGTTTGACCGCTCCATCTGTGTTTAACTTGACCCAGTCTTCTGGTGGTTTTGTCCACCCAACTAAACTACCCACAGATAATCCCTGTGTTTGAAACTCACATCTTTCCACTGCCCTTGCCCTTTCTATCCATTCTAAGTACTCTATAACGGCTCTGTTACCTTCTTTCGGCCAAGCAAAGTCAGCTTCAAAAACACTTTTGTTTCTCTAGTGCCATAAAAACCAGCAGGCTACTCTAAAGATAGAAGTCCAGTCAATTTGCCTCACCCGAGAGTGCTTCGTAAGGTTGGATTTCACCCACCTCCCCTCGTCTTGTTGAAAGAAATCCGTATCAACCATCTCCGGGGGGGATTTTTCCTAGAAAGCTTGTACTCTTGGACAATCCCGAATGATATGTAGAATGGATTCTTCTTGTCCACAGTTGTAACAATTGCTATCTGTAGTGATGTGACGTGCCACTCTCTGTTGATTGGTCATCAGTTTTCCTTTGGTCATTTTTTTTTAGTACAAAGGAAACAAAAACAAAAATAAAAACTAGCTAGCTGATAGCGCGTCGATATTGAGCGCCCTGCTAGTCCCGCAGAAGAAGGGTCATGATGGACACCGGAGGCTCCAGCAAGTGACTTAGACCTGGACCGGTACGAACAACGAGAGTAGTCAAAAAGTCCGCACACTGGTTGCCTTCCCGTGGCACATGCTGGAGTCGCAGCTCCCAATCGCGGTGGAGTAAGTCCTTGATACCTGCCAACAAAGGAAAAGGGTCAGAAGGAGTAATCCGAGAGGAAGAAAGGATGTTGATCACCTCGAGTGAGTCCGTTTCAAAAGTGTGAGAAGAATTGCTCAATTTATGGTGTTTGAATGTGTTGTAGCACCCCACTTCCGCAAGACCCGAACCCGACATCGATGGTGATATCCGAGTCCGTGCCTGCGAAGGTAGCATGCTAGAACGATCAATCAATCACAATCCGATATAAATTTTTTTTTTGAACAATAACATGGACAAAAGTCCATTTTCAACTTGGGCCCAATTTCATTCATAACCCCTTTTCAATTTATAAATCAATCCACTTTGGGCCATTCGGGCCCATTCAAAACACAAACACACATAATTATTGCCATTGGCATCAATTAACATAAGTAGCAATATCCACATTTAACAATCCCATTTACAAACATTTCCATGCCTTGTCATTTATTACAAACTTAAATGTTCAAAAATACATTGAACAAATAACGCGGAAATGCACTTTATACGAAAATCCTAATGCAGACACGAACTGATCCCGACCTCTAACTTCCCTCTGAGAGTAGTAAGTCTACTCCCGATACACAACGGGGTATTCTTCTGAATCCTGAAAAATAGATGCAAATTTTGATGAGTTTTGCGAACTCAGTGAGTGACCATCA
>JAOQMQ010000001.1:1292094-1312372 GCA_027563845.1 Erythroxylum subrotundum | reverse complement strand
GTTTGATTAAGGATAAATTCCAAAAGGGAAATTGGAATGGTTTTGTATAAAGAGGAAGGAAAGAAATGAAAAAAAAAATTTATATCGGAAATTTCGGCTTAGTCTTAAGGTTTCTAACGCAACATTTCGTGTTCTAAGATTTGCGCTTTTGGATGTCGGCATTTGTTTCTGCTCGTATCGAAACGTTTGTTTCGATTTGATTCCGTTTTGTTCCGCTTCAAAATTTGTCCTTTCGATTTCCGCTTTCCACACTTTGTTTCGCATTTCGTTTTCCGTTTTCCAGTTGGGGTCTGGTTTCCAGATCGGGTCCCAACAGGGGGCAGCTCAAATCGACTTCCACCGCCAGTCGAGCATAACGGCCACGGAGCGTCTGGAGTGTGTTCTCATCGAGCTTTACCGTTATACCAACCATGTTCCCTAAACCCATGAGGATACTCGGGTGGTACCTAGTAATGGATAAGTCGAGTATACGAATCCAGGGCCACTGCCCTAGTTGCCTGGCCGTGGGAGGGCCGGAAAGAAGACGACCAGCGTTGGATCGAGAGAACTTTCCCGTAGATGATCCAGGGGCCGGCGGTCAACGCATGGAGGAAGTCGGCATCTTCTTTGAAGCGAACCATGAAAAAGTCGTGTTCAAGGTCTATGACCTTCAGAGCATCTTTTGGCTTCCAGAGGGCACGAAGACGGGAGGTGAGAGCTTGGAACCCAATACGGCGACCGAGGAGCTTCACCACCACAGCGTTAGACCATTGTTGATCGAGTTTTTTCGGGAATGTTTAGGACAGTTGAAGGCCACCCCCTTATTCCAAGGGAAGTCGCTTGATATCGCCTTCCTCTGGTTCGATGAGCTTCTCCGCAACCCAGGCAATGGCCTCCTCGGATATCAAAGTGGAGGTCCCCCCAGCAACAGCAGCACTTTAGGACAACAGGATGGGGGTCGGCGCAGGATCATCTCGTTTCCGCGTCTTGCCTCGTTTGGATTGAGGGCCCTCGAGATCATGGGATGCCATGGGAAGCCCGAAAACGGGCCAAACAGAAAGAGCAAACAAAAGGGACCGGCGGTCGGAAATAAGCACGAAGGAACGTTGTATGGCTGTTGGGTACGAAACAAAACCAAAGCGCCACCTTATCTCACTCTAGAAATTTTAGAGCGTTTCTCTCTCTAAACACCTAGTTTGGCTCCGTCACTATTCTTTCTTTGGTCATTAACCAAAGGAATGTCCTAATCCGTTGAGGCCCTGCCCATTTTCAAATTAAATCTTAGAGACTATTATTCACATCTGTGGTATTCCCTTCGATTAATTTGTAGGTTGACACCACTGTGAACCTTCCATGTTTTGTTTGTCCCCACAGTAAGGTATCTTCCCCTGTGCTATCTGCAATATTGGGGATCTCCGCAATATCCAGACATACTGAGGAAGGGAGGTATTGTTGGATTAAGTTCCACTTCTAAGTGCTATCTTCATTATTAAAATCTACAATAGTAACGTAAAAGACTCTTTCAGGAAGTGGGGAGGTCGCCAGATAAATTAGAGGTCCCCAGTCTTTTGCCCAATTATCCATTTGCCTAATTATCCATCCAGAAGAAAATGCACTTGCCATTACCCAGCTTCCATTTTACACCTTGGTGAATAACTTGCCAAGTTGCAGAGATTCCCCTCCAAATGCTCGAAGCCCCTAACCTATCTATTGTATGAGGGATATGGCGCAGGTCTATTCGATATTTAACTCTTAAGATTCTGACCCATAAAGCGTTGGGCTGTGTAAGCAAAACCCGGCCCAACTTAGACAATAAAGCGTCGTTGGAAGAGCGGATACGTTTAATGCCCAGGCCCCCCACTTTTTTAGGCTGACACACTGTTTCCCAATTTGCTAGATGCATTTTCCTTTGCTCACCTGTTGAACCCATATAAAATCTCGCATGATTCGCTCCAAATCGCCACAAAGCTGTTTCGGAAGTCTTATGTTGTGATCTAAATAGAACAATATAAATTAAATTCTATCTAGACCAATTAGAGGCAAGCGCACCCCGTCGACAAGTGATATAAATCGGTAAGAACCGGATATCGTACCCAAGGAAAAATTTCCAACATGTAAGACAATTAAATTAAACGATGAAAAATTACTCCCAACGATCAAGAATTGATTGATTTGAAAATAAAATAAAAATTATGAAAATCAAGGAATTATGAAAATTTCAAGGTATGAATTAAAACGACTAGATTTAATCAAATGACAAACATCGATTAAGGTATCAGATTTCCATTGGATTGGACACTAAAAATAAAATTGTAACGGCGGATTGATTTAGGAAATATTTCACTTAAATAAGTCAAACCCAATGTTCATGGTAGTAGAAATGTACTTCGACAATAGCTCTTCGAGATTAGATTTTTCTGATGGTGCAGGATTAGGAGCCTTGAAACCTGGCGCTGGAGGTGGTTGTCTCTGAACATTGGATGGCTGTGGTTGTGCCACTTGATCATTCCGCCAAGAAAAATTTGGATGATTTCTCCAGCCTGGGTTGTAAGTGTTAGAATATGGGTCCCCTCGCTGTCTGTTATAATTACCCACATAATGAGCCTCTTCAGTCTCTTGAGCAAAAGGATTCCCGACTTAACACTCAGAAGATGCATGGGAATCTCCACCACAATGCTCGCATAAAGCACAACTCCTTAATAAAGAACTAGCTCCTCCTCTTACACTGTGCATTAGATTATCCAACTTCTTCGTCAGAACATCCATCTGAGCAGATAAAGCCACTGTATTGTCTACTACACGAGCTCCTGTAGGTCGTCTGGGATGCCTTTCTGAATGGTATTGGAAACTGCTAGTGGTCATCTCATCAATCAACCTGTAGGCCTGATCTGGCGTTTTCCTCATTAAACTACCTCCTGCTGCAGCGTCGATGGTACTCTTGGTCGATGGGTTCATTCCTATATAAAAAGTATTGACCTGCTTCCATGTAGAGAGCCCATGACTAGGACACTGTGCCAACATATCCCGAAATCGCTCCCACGCTTCATATAAACTTTCATTTTCATACTGAGTGAAGGAAGTGATCTCATTCTTCATTTTTGCAACCTTGGCAGGAGGGAAAAATTTTGCCAAAAATAATCTCGTCATCTCATCCCATGTAGTGATTGATCCTGATTGCAAACTAGCCAACCATGCTCTGGCCTTATCCCTTAGAGAAAATGGGAATAACCTTAATCTCACTGCGTCTTCCGATACTCCATTATGCTTGAACAAATCACAAATATCCAAAAATGTCTCAAAATGGGTGTTCGGATCCTCCAAAGGTAATCCTCCAAATTGAGATGCTCTCACCATGGATGTAATGTTGTGAGGAATCTCAAAACTCGCAGCTGTGATTGTCGGCCTTATAATGGGAGGCATGGGTCTATTGTTGTGCCTCATTGTCAAATCCATCATAGTTAACTCCCTTCTCTCTTCAGTATGTGGCATCAACCTCTCTTCGTGATGTTCCATCTCTGAAAATTGCTTTTCTCTGGTCCTTTCTACTGAAGTACTACTCCGAGCCAATCTGGTTTCTTTACGCAACCTACGAGCAGTTTTTTCAATTTTAGAATCTAATAGCAAATTCTCGGGCTTTTGACCACGAGTGAGCATAAACAAAATGGAACAAATAAAAAGCAAATAATAATAACCGAACTAAGGATGAAAAATAAAACACCCGAAATAAAGCAATCAAACAAACAACTAAAATACGCAAATAAATAACAAAGCAAAAATTAAATCTGAGACAATTAATATTGTCTAATCTAATGACTCACAATAAAGAAATCTCCCCGGCAATGGCGCCAAAAACTTGTTGCGATCTAAACAGAACAATATAAATTAAATTCTATCTAGACCAATTAGAGGCAAGCGCACCCCGTCGTTAAGTAATATAAATCGGTAAGAACCAGATATCGTGCCTAAGGGAAAATTTCTAACACGTAAGACAATTAAATTAAACGATGAAAAATTACTCCAACGATCAAGAATTGATTGATTTGAAAATAAAATAAAATTTATGAAAATCAAGGAATTATGAAAATTTCAAGGTATGAATTAAAACGACTAGATTTAATCAAATGACAAATATCGGTTAAGGTATCAGATTTTCATTGAATTGGACACTAAAAATAAAATTGTAACAACGGATTGATTTAGGAAATACTTCACTTAAATAAGTCAAACCCAATGTTCATGGAAATTCCTTCTCTTCTAAATCCGAGTTACCACTTAGTTCATAGATAATTCGAAATAAAAGGCGTTAAATACAAGAAGCCTAAAATTAAGTTCGTTAATCCTAGGTATCCTCACACAAGATCCTAAGGTCGGTCTACACTTTAGTCTCAAGTATGTCGCTTGATTAATTTTCCGACAAATTAAATCCCATAGGTTGTGCCATTCAATCATCTAAAGTCTTAATCTAGGTGATCAAGCTAAATTAAGACTAAATATGCATTCAATCAAGCAAAAATCAATATCACAAAAATTATCTCAATCCAATATCAATCTTAATCTTAACCGAAAAGGAAAACTTACTCACACATATTCATCAATGTAATATAAATCATGGTCATTATATATGTTTGCATTGATTAAATCCACACAATTAAAATAAATAAGGAATAATAAAAATAAATTAAGAAAACACCCCTTCTTTTCTCCAACTGCAACGTGCTCCTTCAGTTGTTTGTTTTTCAGCCCAAACGTTGTGTGAGTGAGAGTGTTTTGGGTGGCTTGTGCATGAGTGATTGTTCAGTCCTCCTCTCCTTTTAGAGCTTTCTTCTTCATTGCAACGTGTGTGTGGTTAATGTTCAACCACCAGCTGCTTACGTTGTGTAGAGAGTATGCTTAATTGTTGTGTAACGTGAATAATATGAATCAGTGGAGCAGCAACGTTGACCCTTCCACAAACGTTGCACACACACAACTTATGCGTGTTTTTTTTCTTTTCTCTTCCCCTCACGTCCCAGCACCAAGCCCGCAGAAACCTTCCTCTTTCTCACACAACCACACTGCCTCAACTCTTACACACTCACGCTGCTTTCGTCCAGCAGTTCAACGTCTTGCTGCCAGCTGCTTCCTTTTTGATCTCCTAGCCACCATGTGCTCTTGACGTTTGAGTGGTTGTAATGTCTTGAGAGCTAGTCCAACGTAAGTGATGGGGTCGGTCAGTATAGTTCAGTTGGTGATGAAGTTTTTCTCTCTTCCGTAAGTTTTTAGTCTATGTTATTTTTTACGGGTCTCTCCTCTGTAACGTGAGTGGAGTGCGCAAGTCCCACCAGCTGTCTCCTTTTGTCTTTATGTCTTCATTTTCTCCTATAGTTTTTGGCCCAACACCTTCACGCCACTAATCTCTCCACCGACCAGCTGATTTATTTTTCTCCTTTTAGAAAGTCATCTTTTCACGCCACCCTTCTCATGCTGCTTTGTTTTTCTTGTTGTCTGCATTTGCTTTCTTCCTTCATTGTCTGTGCCGCCACCAATATTCTCCATATTCAAAAGTCTTCTAAAATCTTCTCTCCTCCACGCCTACTAGCTTCATGCCTTTTAAATTTTTTTTGCCAAGCCAAACTTAATTTGTTAGGTGTAAAGAGCTCCCAATTTGAGACTTTTTGCTCTCATTGTCCAAATTCAATATGTGCCTAAAATTAAAACAAATCATTCTTAATTAGTGCAATTTAAATCTTAAATGGACAATAGTTTAGCAAATTATGTACCAAAGATTAATATAAAAATGCCCATTAACATCTTACCGATTGCATCGTATAAATGGACAGGGCCGATATCACAGACTGGGTTAAGGTAACTCGTCCCCCTAGAGACAGCCCCCTTGCCCGCCATCCTGCAAGCTTCTGTCGTGCATTATCTAGGATATGTTGATAGATTTGTCTTGATGTCCACTCATGTAACAATGGGACTCTGAAATATTTGCCCAAATTGTTCGTGAAACAATTTGGATTGCCCAAATAAAACATATGGATCTTTTAGTGCTACATATGATTGCTATTATTTAATGAAGCAAAAAGGAGTAATTAAAGTAAAAACAAAAAAAAAGAGAAAAAATTGGTATAAGTGCTTATTTATCAAAATTGTCTAGTGTGTTACAGGTCATATGAGAAAGTCCAACCCAAAAGCTAGCTTAAAAAGTTGGAGAATTCATAAACCTATAAACCCCACATTAGCTCCTTTTATTACCAATGTGGGACAATTAGACCGTAACACCTCTGAGTCTTAGGACAACGGGTGGTGACACTGATATTGCATTGTTCGTTTGGGGTTAGAAAAGGTCTAGCACATAGCCAGCCCGCGGGTACCTGCACAGCAAAATGTGATGGAATGTTACGATCTAATTGTCCCACATAGGTAATAAGAGGGGCTAATGTGAGGTTTAAAGGCTTATGCACTTTCTCATCCTTTAAGCTAGCTTTTAAGGTTGGGTTCTCCCATAAGACCTGTAACACAATGTGGATCTTTTCTCGTTATATACTTGATTTTCATGATATATCAATAGAATAAAGTTGTTATTGTACATATTATGCATCTACACACTATATTTTTACTAGTTAAAGGTAATATTGCGTATTTTTGAACTTCCTCAGACCTTGCATTCAGCTGGACTTCTGCTATGCATCAATAAACCGTGTAATATATAGATAATTACACTTTACCTAATATGGAATTTAAATATTTTGACTATAAAAATAAACATTAAACATTTCAACTTGTAAATAGATACATAATTGTATCAATAAAAAGCTATTAAGCCATTGTTAAATGATGCAAATTATACTAGAATATCATCTATGCAATTAAATATAGATTCAATTTATTTCTTAGAAGCTTTTTTTTAATAAGAGTACATTAAATGTTAATATTATTGGATTATTTGGCACAATATTTTCTTGTCATAAATAAGGTCAGTATTGAAAATATAAAAAATTGATATTAAGATAGAAAGTAATATGCATTGAGAATATAAAAATAAATTTAATAAAGAAAAAGAAAATTAATTAATTGAGTATCTTTTTTTCAATACACAAAATATTAAGCATACTTAAATATATGCCTTTTCTTGTATTAAAATCAATTTAAATAATCAATTTTATCAATTTTATCTCTTTATAACATTTCTCTATCATGAATTTAATAATTTTTAATAAACAAACATGAGGTAGGGGCTTTTATTAAATGTAGACATGCAAAACTTATCAATACTTAAACTAAGATATTTTTTAGTTTTAATGTACTTCTCATCAATTTTTAACAAATATTATAAAGAAAAACTCAATATTGTATAAAATTATATACTCAATTTTCTTGTTATATGTATTAGATCGCAGTTGTTATTTTACTTAATATGCATTCATATAACATACAATAAATAGAAGATAATTAAAAATTACCCGAGTGATATTTAATGCTTATTTCCAAGAGGTAACTAACTCTATCTATTAAATAGCTATTATCTTAAATGTTGCAAATTATTTTTAGTACTCTTTCCCATAAATAACATTCTTGTGCCATATAAAGCTTAGTATAAGCCCATCCACCAAGCATCACTCATTGTATATATACATAAACATATACACAATGGTTAAAAATTAGAACGAAAGTTTAATTGTTAAGACAAAAAGTTTAAAGTTTAAAAGGTTCAATTGATATTAAACCATTATAAAATTGGCTAAAGACTGAATAAAATTAAAAAAATTGAAATATAATTGAAAGAAATTGTCTTAACCTATCGAAGAATTTGAAGTTTAATTAAAAAATTGTTTTAAAAAATAATTAATTATTTTTGTTTATAAGAACTTATTAATTAATAAAAATTGACCGATTACTTAATAAATTGATCAGTTTTTAACAAGAGTTATTAAAATAAATCGAACCAAAAAATTAAAAACCGAACCGAAAAGCTGGACGATTCAAGACAATTCAAACTTTCCACTACTTGTTTCTTAATATGCATATAGAATAAGTCAGAATTAGGTTTCGAGGTCTTCTAGACATTTTTTCCTCCATGTCTTTAGTTTCTAAAAATCTAACAATCAGACCATTTAGACATTTAAATTATGAGATATAAGCAAAATATTACAAGCTTCTCCAAAACAAAGGTAGTATTAGGTCACCTTTGTCGATCTCAATTTCAAAGTTCATAGAGCTAGAATTAAGTTAGAGACCCTTCTAGAGATATTTACCTCTATGTCTTAGGTTTTATATACAACTACAATAACACAATTTGAAGGTCTATAGGCTGAGTTATGACTCAAACAAACCCTAAACAGAATTCCACTAAACAATACTCTCTTGTCATATTCAATCAATTCTATCCAAGATAACACTAAAATAACACCAAAGTAACATCCTAGCAACAATTCCACATCTAAATGAATCTTTATATTAATTCAATCATACATAAATATAGAAATCAACTAAGTGGAGTCTCAAATATGAAAATTGACAAAGTAGGTCTTCTATTGCCTTTCCTTCCCTTCCTCTTATAGAATAATTCTTTTATCAATTCTCTTCATATCACATTCATAAATCCAAGCAAACATATCAAAATTTTCCATACATATTTCACGTCTAAGTATGTATGTCCATGTTGAAGCGAATAAATTATCCATTTACCCTTGTCTTTTACCATTATATCTCTGACTAAGATGTACTTAATTCATTATGTTCACTTTTTAATATACCCTAGACATGCTATAATACTTTTAGGGTAGATGTTGGGGCATTACAATAATAGGTAAATAATAAAATATAACTATTCGGTGATATATTATCATTGCATGAACAATATTTCTATATCTAAGATTGGGGTACTACACCATACCCTCCAATTATAAGAGAAATGGAAGTTATTTTACTAAAAAAAAGAAGTGTCTCACTCACGCGTGACAGGATCTGCCACAAGAGTGTCATGCACGTGACAAGAAGTGTCATGCGTGTGATAGTTTTTTTTTCTTTTTTAGCAAAACAATATTTGAATGATTAAACTGTATTTTGAGGACATTATGTTGCTAAAGATATGTTGATGCAAGCAAATGATAGAGCAATTTTTTCTTCAAGAGCTATTGGAAAAGAAATACTACAATATTCTTGATTTTAAACATTCTGTTCTCATAAATGGGTGCATAAATTAAATATAATTAATTAGAATATATTAAAACTTAATGTAAAATATTTGTTTTATTAATTTACGAAAATTTACCGATTAATTAATAAATTGATTAGTTTTTAACTACAAGAATTATTAAAATAAATCAAACCGAAAAGTTGAAAACATAACAAAAGATTGAACGATTTAAAATTTTTACAATTGAACCGGTCGAATCAGTTCAAACTTTTAGTCATTAAAATTATTTTGAACGGGGTTAATTAATTAGAAATGTTATGCCAAAATATCATAATTTCCGATGGCAATTTTAGCCTCGTATATTTTTTTTAAAGACACTACACTTTTGGCGGGAACATTTTGACCCCTAACCTGTACAGTTCTATTCCCGCCGTCACGCTCTCAGCTCTCTCTTCTCTCCCACTCTGCGCAATCCAATTGAATCGATTTCTACGTTCTCTTCTTCTCCGATGGATGAGCAGTCGGACGGTCTGGAAATCATCTGCATAGGATCTCTCTACACGGGGTCCTGGGACAAGAAGTATTGGAGCTCGTCTCGGGTCTGATTATCTCTCTGTCTTTTTTGTTTGATCCGATGGACTCTGGTAGGATTTTGTGTGTGTTTGGACGAGCTAAATTCAAGTGTTTAATTTTGTAGGGAAAAGATCGATACCCGTATCCTGTGGGGTACGAAGCTCGGCGATCTTATAATGGAGGAGTTTATACCATGCAAATTCGTCAAGGCCCTAAAGGCCCCCTGTTTGAGGTTTGTATCCTTTCGTACATTTCTTGATTTTTTAATTTTTAGTGCATTTGTTTTTTTCTTTTAATTAATCTTGTTTTTAGATTACTAGTGTGGATGGTCATTTGTGTTCTTCTGGCCAAACTCCGGATATTGCATGGAAGAAATTTCAGAGAGGAGGTCTCCAGAATGTCAAAATTTGGCCCGGCAAAAGATCTTCGTGCAAGATTGATGGCGTGGAGGTAATGCAATTTAGCTTTTCCTTTTCGACACGTATTGAGCGTTCAAGCTAAGTGATCGTGTTACCATTCTAAAGTACATTGTTTTGTTGTCAATTAGGGATCTGAATGTTTGTTTTGTTGGTTTTACTAAAGCAGACAAGTCTGAAGTGGTTTAATTTCTCATGTTGAAGAAAACTATAATCTACGCTTAAGCTCCGGAATCTTGGGTCATTGTAACCATACGTTCAAAGTGCTAACACTCTGAAAAGTTGAATGTCATAAAATTTGGACCCTGATTCCTTTTATCTGTGGCACTAGTCTGAATGAATCTAGATGATGGAATATGAAATGCTTCTTTCCAGTTATTCTTTTTGCTTATGGCGTACTTTACGCCTGGCCATTTGGGACGATGTCTCTACGAGTTAATCCTATTGCTGTGTGCTAGTCATGCATATTATTCTGCTAGCAATTGACATACTCAGTTCTTGCATAGAACTATAAGAAAAAGGAATTTGACTAAATTTTCACGGTTTAATTTCGTTTTTTTTTTCAGTTTTTTGGGTTAAAAAATCCGCTGGTCCAGAGACTGCTAAGGGAACTGATGGCTAATGTTAATGGATCTTCAGAACAAAGTCTGGCATCTTTCAGGTTCTTGAATGAAGCCTGCAGAACATATCCAAATGATAAATACCCTGATGAGCGTGCACTTCCTGATTTGCTTTCCTGTTTTTCTACACCACGGATTACTGGGAAGAGAAATAAGAGATGTAAAATTATAGATCCTAAGTCATCAAATGCCGGTGAAATTAATAGCACTGAACAGAAAGATGTGACATGTATCGCTAAAGCATCAACTGCAACAGTTATCAAGCATATACAACAGAATTCCTTAGCTTACTCTATTTCAAGTTTCAATGAAGAAAATGGACTTGACAGCCTTCCACGGAAAATGGCAGAATCTGGAAACTTACAATCTCTTGGTGGAGAAGAACCTAGTAATTTGTCAGCCCAAGGTGATACGCAAAATTTTCTCAACAATTCTGTCCATCTGATGGAGAAGTCTGTCCATGGACATGAAGAAAGCAAACCTGATGCTTCTAATGACATGCTTATAGATGAAAAATATGTAAGCATCTCTACCTTTTGTTTTGGGACTTTGTTTGCCTTGAAATTTCCTGAGTGATAGTGATGTATATTGTCTTGAAAGTTGTCCACATTTCTTGTCCTCAAAGAAATGATAATTGGGCATTACCATTTACTAGGTCAAGTCAGCTCTTCTTTTGGTGTGCCCATTTGCTAACCATCAATTTTATCTATTTTCTGCAAAACAGAATTTTAATGTTTATGCAGTGATTTGCTATGGTAGTAGAACTGTTCTTACGTTCTTACAGCTTCCTAGGTCACAGCAAATTGAAGTGAAAGAACCAAACTGTCCGATATCGGTCAACGAAAATGCAGAAAATGCCTTTACAGCAGAGGATTCTCAAGGCAATCATCGTATGAGTCTTTTTGTACCCGATACCGAAGATTTTGGGCATGGTACTTGTTAAGATATCTACACCTTTAATCTAAAGTATCAAAAGCTAGAACGTAGGTTTTCTGAATTTCTTCATTTGCTGAATCCATGATCGTCACTAAACCTATACTCACTGGGCTTCTGGACATGGAAACTAGTTTGATGCAGATTAAATTATCTCTGTTTCAGGCACTCAGGATAGAAATTCTTGCGGGTTGTCTGACGTCTATATTTTAGGTGATATGGGACTTTCTGAAGGATTGGTGACTGAGTCGCATCCTGAGGAAGACATAGCCACATCTAATTCAAACATTAATTCTGGAAAGAGTTATTTTGATTCAGTTGGTGAAGAAGTAGCAAAGTCCATGATGACAGTTCTACTTCCACAAGCAGTACCTCTACTCAAAAGATCCTCTAGCAAGAAGAAGAAGAAAAAGAAATCTGTTAGCCCTCTACAGAATTTACCTTCTTCGCCGAAACCTGATGAAGTATCTCAAGAACCTGATGGCTTGGCGGAGGTTCAAACTGTCCAAGTTGATCATTCTGTTATATCAGGTTCTGGACAGCTCATTCACAGCTTTGATGATAATCAATGTGGGCTTCATGCTACAGAACAGCAAATTATACCTCCTTGCAACTTAAAAACTGATCTATCAAATATTGTTAGAGTTCCTCATCCTGCCTGCAATGATGAACATTTTGCTGATATGGGTGTGAAGGATTCCTCAGTTTGTCATGTAAATGCCAGCTCTAATCAAGATATTCTCTGCCATGATGGAGTTAAATTAGCAATACATAAAAGGCCTCATGATTCTGAGGCTCTTGATCACATAATTCCTTCTGGCAACAAAGCTTTTTCTGAAGAACATCAGAATGTAAGTGAATATTTGCATGGAAACTTGACAGATGCCAGAATTGAATCTCTGGAAAAGAGTTTCCTAATGGAACCTAATTCTGTGGGTGATGCTTCAAATTCATTTCCTATGTCTGCGACTATTTCTTCAGAAGCAAGAGGTTCAGGGATATCCGTGCAATTACCAGAGGACATCATTCCTGATCATGGAACAGCCTCAGTTCATGATGCTTCAACTACTGGTACTGCAAGAAGAGTATACAGCAGGAAGAAAGTCCTACATGCAAATTCCACTACAACTCTACATAATGTTCTGCTCTCAGAAAGTATATGCAGAAGTTCTGAAGAAATTTGTGTCCGACCAACTACTGAAGCGTTACCTGATTCGGAGCTGTTGCAAATGCACCATTCTACCGACAAACCACATACAAGTAATTTTTGCCATGCTGAACTCACAATAGAAGGGCATGTTATAGAGCCCCTTTCATGTTTTAACTTCAATTTTCTGCTTTTGCTTTAACAGACAACAATTCTAAAACTATTTTCTCCATCAGGTTCAGATAGAGAATTACATTGCCAGCCTAAAGAGAGGCTGGTTGGGGGCACTACTATATTAGATTTTGGAAATCCTGTATCATCTCAGAAGCAAGGAACAGGATGGTGTAACAATATCACATTCAATGACAACGATGTTGATGCACAATCACACCAGAAGCCAGAAAGGAACGTGGAGCTTAAAAATGAGCTTTCAGACATTATTGAACTTCTGGGATGCTATTTCCACCATATGCCTCTTTCATCGGTGATGTTGAGCACAAAAGGGAGTGTACTCTACATTGCTGCATTATGTGGTCCAACAGACGCTAAGAAAAAAACCTTGTATCTTTACCAAATAGCCATTGAAGAACTAAGGATAGGATTTCCTTGCCCTTCTGGCCACACGTTGGTTTTCTTGCCATCTTTGACTGATCTTTCTGGTAGAGAGGTAAGATTCTTTCGGATAATTATAGCTGTCATTTTTAATCACACGTCTCAATTTACTGGAATTGCCGCTTCGTTTCATAATATAAGTTTCGACTCGGATAGATTGCAGCTGAAGGATCTGGTTTGCAGCTCACCCCAGATGGGCAGTGCCTGGTTTTAATTGGTAGCATAAAAACACCTTATTGCAGGTTGGTCACTTTCTGTAGCTTGTTTCTCTTGATAAGATTAAGTTCCAGACTGTAACTTCGCATGCATGCCTTCAGTGAAGGAAGAGTTGATTGCTTGTGCTCAAGATGCAAGTCAGACTGTTCCGAAAACTGTGAGGTGAAAGTTGTGCAAGTTAAAGCCGGTTATGTTTCACTTTTACTAAAAGTGAGAACTACTGAAAGTCTCCATTGCATCTTGGTGTCAGAACCTAACTATCTCATCGCTGCTGGTGAAAGTGGAACACTGCATGTGTGGACTATGAATTCAACATGGAGGTCTATACACAATGTCCATCCCTATTTTTTTCAATTTCTAAGCTCAAAATTTATGCTATCATGCATTAATTGCTTATAAGCTTTTTCTCTTCCATTATGCAAATACAAAAAAATCTACTGCGACTATTTTAGACGTTTCAAAAGTAACTTCAGGACCCAGGCATTTGCACCACTCTTCCGCCATTGCAACATAGATAAACCTTTGATACTAATGATAATTCTTTCACAAGAGACAGGTTTACGTCGTGGATTTTTATAATTAACATGCACTATTCACATTGAATTGTTTAGTCAAAGGGGACTTGCGGTCCATATTTTCATGTGAATATTGAAGTTGATACGACGAGGTTTTCTTTGTTTTCAGTTTCACAATCTATTTCATGACTTATAGTAGGTAATGTCTATTCATAAAAACAAAAAAGTGAGCAATTCATCCATGTAGAACTACAGCATAGCTGTTGGAATATTGTCAGTACTCAGTTACCTATCTCGTTATATTCATGTATTGTTAATTACTTTTTTTTTGGGTAACATTCACTATTTACTTTGGTTAGTTAGTCACTTAAACTTATGGAGGGTTTTATGATTTAACTAGTCCCTCATGCACCACATAACCCTTTTCTTTGATTCTCGCTGTTAGCCATTCTATTACTTTTATTGCTTATATAAGTTTAACGGCTTCATGTAGTTTCTGTTTTTTTACCCTTGCAGTGCACAAACAAAGGAATGCACTATACAAGTCAATTATTCCATATCCCCTTGCATATTCGAATTGAAGAGAATTTCAGCTTCTCTAGTTATTGGCCGTAATGGCTTTGGAGAGTTTACCATATGGTACGTGGCTTGCACAATACCTTCATCAGTCACTGAAATGTGATTTTTTAATCAATGGTTGTACGATTTTTCATTTATTGGACAGCGCTAGAAGAGATCTTTTGATGTATGAATTTTTCTGACATAAAATTGTAATTTTCTTTTACTGTAATTGCAATTCTTTTGGCCTCTGTCAAATTATTCGACCTTCTACTCTTCACTTCCTCAACCGACCATTACTTGCTATCTGAAGCTAACCTGCTCCTGTTACTATTTTGGAGTGCTTCTTAATTAGTTGATTTTTACTTCATACTATCCTCCCATGGCAAAAATGGAAGTCTTATATTTAGATTCTTAAATTCTTATTTTATTTTTCAGGGATATTTCAAGACGTGTTTTAGTGTCTAAGTTCTCTGCTCCAAGCGCTTCAGTCCTTGAATTCTTTCCTATTGGGTTATTCAGCTGGCAAAGAGAGCTTGGTGGCTTAAATTACACCAGTGTGGAGGTGCACATTGATAAGATCATGGATGCAAATTGGTTTCTAGAGCAGCAACAAAACCATTCCTTCCAACTACTTGATGCGGAGGATATTGCCATCTGGCTTATTGTATCAACTGCCAGTGATTCTGATACCCAAGATGATACATCAATCGAGAACCATAAAAGTCCAGTTGGGAAATGGAGGTTGGCTCTACTTTCGAAGAATAAATTTTTCATGGGAAGTTCATTGGATTCGAGGTACATGCAGGTTTAATTTTCTAATTTTATAATTTAACCTTCCTCCTAACTGGCAGTGCTGCTTCTCTTCGACTTTGGTTAGATGTCCATCGGAATGCTAAGAATGATAAAATAAAAGATTGCTGGGCTGATGTTGGCCCGTGTTTCCATGTATTTAGTGGACTCCCTAGTCTTTTGAGAGGTTAAGTGATTATGAGAACTGGGCACCAACATCCCGTGTACATTGACTTTCCCTCTGTTAAGCAAGGATTAGTGAAATAGTATCGTTCTTATGTAGGGTGAGAAGCTAAGTTAATATGAATGATAGTTTTTTACTTTCCCAGAAGTATCGGGTTAACAAACAAATTGTTAACCTGATACTTACGTAGAAATCACCATGTTATTAATTCAGTCTGTAGAAATTTGTTATTTACCTGAGACCGGGAATCAACTATTAAAACTTGCATCTTTGAACTGGAAATAATTCTGCAGGGCCACTGCTATTTGCTCTTCGGCCGGTCATGGAATCATGGGCACAATTGATGGAGTTTTGTGCGTATGGAACTTGATAACAGGAGTTATACTTGGCATACTGCATCATTTTAGTGGTACTTCCTCAACATATCATCGATATTCCTGAGTTCAAAAACAAATCATTTCACCTTTTCCTTTTGAAGTTTTCTTCTAATACCAAGTTTGTTGTCCATGTTTCTTGCCAATTGTTGCAACTTTAGTCTTAAGCAAACCTCCCTTGTCAACACCACATAACGAAAATACAAGTGGGCATCTCTTTTGGCTGGGAAACCACAAACAGTCTTATGTAGGTTGTGATAGGATCTTGGAAATTTATTCCGCCGAGACTGCTGATGATTGTTTTCTATGTTTTATTTTTAATTAACCAGTTGACTTTGGCATCAGGTTCACGTATCAACTGTATCGAGACTGATCATTCAAATTCAAGCTTCTTCGTGGTAGCAACTGACAAAGGGGAATTGCTGGTTTATGGACGTTCACAAAAGAAAGCTGAAAACCAAGGAGATGGGTAGAAAAAGGTTCCTTTCCTTCACAATACGTGGCTTATAATTGTTTTGAGAGTTGAATGCGTCATTGCTTCATTAAATAATTTTGCATTCAGTCAAGTTGAAATCAGTTCTAACCCAATGAGTTTTATTCTACTGGGCCTTGTGTAACACTGATCCAAAGTTAGTGGAGCTTTAGCCTCTTCATTATATAAAACTGTTTACCCTTTATAAGGAAGAAAAATAAAGCCATATACACGCATATACACATGTTAATTTTCACACGGGTTCAAATAACTGCTCTGTTTCAATCATGTTCTTACCCTCAATATGACGTCGTTTTATTTTAAATATGCATAAAATGACATATTTAGAGCAGAAATATGGTTAGAATAGAATAAGTGGAACAAAAGATTTCTCTCTTTTCACACATATGGTCCATGAAATATTCTTGTATTCCCATCAGCCTTTTGAGTCACTGGAGTTGATACTAGTAAGTGCTATTCCAATTTAAGTTATGTAGTTGCTTTTTCTTTTTTTGGGGGGTAAGGTTAAGAACAAAAAGCTATAAACGGTGGTTTTATGTTTTGCAAATCTTAAAAGTCAATATTAGCATTTAATGTTCTCTTATTAAATAAGAAATCAAGAAACAAATTATATTAAGCTAATTGCTTATTCCATATTCAAGTAGCTTGCGACAATGAGACATGTTTGGAGTAATTGTTGTGAGAAGATATTAAAAATAAGGTAAAAAGACCCTGAACTTTAAAGAAATTTAGGATTAATTAAAAAAAATTAAATTTTGCTTAATTTTGCAATTGTAGCCCAAAATTTTAAAAGTGGCAATAAAATGTTTAAATTTTCAATTTTTTTCAATTTTAGCTCGAATTTTAAAAAGTGATAATAAAATGTTTAAATTTTTAATTTTGTTTCAATTTTAACCCGACATTAGTGTCTCTATTAAGTTTGTTAATGTGGTTTGTTACTTGTTTTAAAAACCCTAATTATTAATACATGCCAGCCAAAATTAACACAATAAATGAAGATTAATAAGGTGATGTGTTTAATCACTTAATTAAAACGACATCGTTATTTAAAAATGACCTAAAATTAGATTACATAGTCCTTCATGTTTTGATTTCAGTTTTTCTTCGTTTTTATTTTGTTATCTCAACGCCCTCACCTTTTGATTTTTAGATTACACAACTTCGACGCCTTCATGTTCAAGGTATTAGGAGAACGAACTAAAAATTAAAAATAGTATGAGGCGTTAAAAGAATAAACGGAAAAACAAAAATCCTCTGTTTGTTGTACATTGTATAGATGCATAGTAAATAAAATATCAACCATGGTATAATTTATACGGTGTGAAAATACAAATCTAATTTTAATAACATATCAAGCTTTTAATGTATTTTAAATTAAAAATATCTTAATTCGAATAGTGATAAGTTTTATATGGTTATGTTTAATAAAAACTCCTAATTCATATTTGTTTATTGCAAAAGATTATTAAAACGATGGTTTTAATATAAAAAAGAGATTGAGTTAAAATTAATTACGATCTAACATTCTATCAAGGCATGACAATGGGTCAGGCATGTTTAGGCGAGAGTCCACCTTAAGCATGACCTATTTTTTATTTTTTAAAATTAAAAAATAAAAAATATCGTTTTGTCAGGTCTCAGGCTGGTCTGAGTTTGGACAGCCCAAGATCCCTTTGTTTTGAAAAAATTGAGCCTAATACTCGGTCAGAGGCTAAGTCAACTTGGGCCTGGCTGGGCCAATTTAGGCCCAAATGTCGTCTTTAAGTATTTATACCTGTTTAAGTGTATCTATATATATAATGAGTTGTTAGTTGTATCAAGCTTTATATCACACAAAAAAGGGTATCTATTGGAAAGAATGTATTTTTTTTTTTTATTATAATATAATGAGATAAACTCCTCGAAGTACTTAATCTTTATTTTTGTGGCCAAAATATGTAAATTATATTATGTAATGTTTAACCATCTTTTCTTTATTATGTTGTATAGATGCATACTAATGAAAAACAAAAAAATGTGATCTTATTTATGCGACATGAAAATTACGTATCTAATTATAAAAACAATCTCTTTTAATCATATTATAAATTCTTTAATTTTATTTAACATTTAGCTAATTTTATGACGATCTAATATAAGCTGAACCTTTTAAACTTTAAACCTCTTATCTTACCGATTTAATATCCAATATGGTTTTTAAAACATTGCATAATTTTGAATTAATTTTGTCATTTCATATTTTATATATTAAAAAATGTAAAAGACTCTTATAGCAATGCATGCGTGTAAAAATTCCTAGTAAAGAATACAAATTTTTATGTGTACTTTAATTATTCTAAAAAAAGGTATTTTTACGATTTAAAATTAAAAAACACTTTGTAGTAAATTTTTAAATCTTCTAATAAGTGTTTTAAAATTATTTTAATATAATTTATCATTAAAAATTCAAATCAATGAATATATATTGAGTTATTTATAAGTTTGATTTAGTTGACTACTTCAAAAACTATAAGAAAATATAAGTACATATCTAATCTAACTAATAAAACAAATCACATTTTTATATTCAATTTCCATATATCATAAAATCAAGTCTAACTTATAAGTTTATATCTTTTAATTTTTTTAGTAAATATAAATAAATCATTGAATCATTTATTAATAAATATGTAGTTGTTTAAAATTATAATATATTTTCAAAAATGAATTTTGTTGTTTATCCAAAATATGTTCAAAATGAGCCAAAAGTTGTTCAAAAATGGGTTATAAAAAAGAACCCTTCACTAAACTTAATGTTATGCTAATGCTATTCCTGGTAATACATAAACTACTGTTGTTGTTACAGGGATGACGGATGTTCAATTAGAGTGGCAGGAGGTACATAAAAAGCAAAGTCTTACCCTAGTTGAAAATAGAACACAGCTTGCAGGTAGTAGCAGTTGAAAATGGTTTAGGGGTATTGAGATTTGTCTAAGAGGAATTGGTTGAAAAATGTTTGGGGGTATTGGGATTTGTCTAGGAGGAATTGGATGACAAGGAGACATTTGATTCAGGGCAACGTTCCACAAGACCTAATGGATAGGTTCATTATTGCTACATGGAAAATTAGGGGCCTCAATGACCTCTTTAAACAAAGTGCTATTAGGGACTTTATTAATGATAATAAGCTTGTGGTTCTTGCAATTCTCGAGACAAGAGTCAGGAGGCAAAATATTGTTAAGATTCTTAAAAACTTGATTAGAGGATGTAATAGTGTCACTAACATTGATAAGGCAAAAAATGGGAGAATTTGGATTCTATGGGATCCTAATGTGGTCGATATAAGGAGTTTGAGCTTTTCTTATCAATTTTTTCATTGTGAGGTATCTTCTCTTAATCTTCAATATAAAATTTTTGTTACTTTCATCTATATGCTCATAATTCTGTTGGTAGGAGAACACAACTATGAGATGACCTTAAACTTCTTACTAATTCGGTATATGATCATTGGTTGTTGTATGGTGATTTTAATTGTGTTTTGAACGAAGTTGAAAGATTGTATGAAAATAATACTGCGACCAATGTTACCTTAGAACTTTCAAATCTGTTGGATGGTCTGGATTTGCATGATATGAAGTTTTCAAGTCATTTTTTTGCTTGGTGTAATAAACATTAAGATAATACAAGACTGTTTAGCAAGCTAGACAAAGCCTTGGTTAATCAGAGGTGGTTGTTTTCCTATCCTGATGTACAAGCTCATTTTGAT
>JAOQMQ010000001.1:1266029-1276207 GCA_027563845.1 Erythroxylum subrotundum | reverse complement strand
TTTTCTCCTGCTAACGGGCTATGATAAGCTTGGACCGAACTTGGGCTTGACATCTTTGATGAGCCGACCGATCGGCCCATGGGTTGTCGTGACCGAGCCCAGGCCAGATACGGCCGACCCGACCACTTATAAAATCCAAAACAGTAACTCTGCAATCCCACATTCCATATTACCGAATCACTGAAGCACAAACAAAAGAAGATTATGCACACGTAGATACCACCAGCCTATTTCATGCACGATACTTCACTAGCTGCATTTTATAAGCACATCAACATCATACTACTGATTTATTTATTTACTATAAATATGATATGCTAAGAAGAACAACCTTAAGACATGACTATTAAGAATTTTAATATTACAAATTGGAGTATTTATTTAATGGAATTAGCTGAACTTGCATCATTGCTGACGTTTACATTGTGGTGGTCATGCGTATGTGTATATATATAAACTTATCTTAAACTATAAAATACTAGTTTCATGGAATGGTTAGACCTAAAGATTTTGATTACTTTAATACCAAGTTGCTCAAATTCTTATAATAAATTTAATAAGAATCATAATTGATTCTTTGCATCTTTTGATGATCTTTTTTTTTTACAAGTCATAGCACTAAAAAAACATTATTTTTAAAAACCGGATTAAAAATTAAACCAGTAAAATAAGAGATTTAAGGTTTAAAAGATTCAACTAGAATTAGATCATCATCCTAAAATTGATTAAATATTAAATAAAATTAAAAAATTTGAAAGTGAGTATTCTTACTTATCGAAAAATTTGAAGTTAAATTTAAAAAAAGATTTTTAAATAAAAATTAATTGATTTATTTTAGTTTATAAGAACTTATTAATTTACAAAAATTAACTGATTTATTAATAAATTAATTAATTTTTAACAACAAGAGTTATTAAAATAAATATAACCGAAAAATTAAAAATTAAATCAAAAATTGAACTGTTCAAAATTTTTATGACTAAATTAGCCGAACATATTGAATTTTTTAATGGACATTATTCTTGTTGCTTGAATTGGAAATAAATTAAAACCAACAAGATACTAAAGATAGGGGAAAAAAAACTTCAATATTTAATTATTTATCTTGACAAGGTCAAAGTTCCTAGACCTTTGGGATAGTTTATTGAATATATAGGAATGTAAAGAGAAATATTCCTCTCCACTAGGTCAGGGCAGCATGTTTAACCAATAAAGCACAAAGATATGGGAAGTTCATTAATAGATCTACATATAATATTACCAATTGCATTAAAAAATTGGGTCAAATAATTAAATTTTCTATATAACTTAAGAAATTTAAGTTTTTTATTTTTTTTAAATTGTTGAAAGATTTCTTGATTTTAAATTAAAAATATTTTTTCTCAAAGTTCGGAAAAGAAATAACAATAAAATACATGCAAAACATGAAATAATCATTATATGATAATCCAATTTTACTCTTAATTTTGTAGTTGGATAAGTTAATTTGACTTAAATTGATAATTTAAAATTAATTAATTTATATCAACGTTAAGAAATAGATTAGAATTTTTTTTTCTAAAAAGTGAGGTTATAGAAAGTTTTTTTTTAATTTTTAAAATTATAAAAAAAAAATCTAATTTTTTTTTGTTTTGTCGCCACAAACTTTATGAGAGGTTCCTTCTTAGTCTGTCCCATCAGGGTTTGACCCTTCAGAGATTGCAGGAGTTTCCCAAAACAAATCACAGTTTAAAAGTTCTCCAATGATAAAGTAAGTTGTATTATTAAGCATTCCACTCATCCTAACAACATGAAAATTTTTAAAAAAGGGCAAAACAGAGTCATCTGAACTAATTAACAGTATCATATCAAACTTGCAATACTAAAAATCATATTAATTTGACCATCTGAAAGTCTTTACAGCCTTTAGCTTTCTGCATAAAATAAAGTCATTTGATGCCTCCACCAGAAGCCACAGGGCATTGGATGGTTTCTTAAATGTGTTCAAAAGATGGAACTTAACAGCACCAGAATGCATGTTATATCCAGCCATGCCAAGTAACTCTAAGCAGCAATTCTGAGCGCAAAAGATAAATGAAGAACATCTAGTCAAGAACTCAGTAGTATTGAAACTAAGATTGTGTTACTTTTAAGGAATCTGTCCAGTTCCAAAGCTCAATATCTAGAGGCTATCAACAGAGACTTTCATATTGTCATTTTTTGATACCTAATGACTTTTACATTCCATAGGTTGTAAGGAAATTGCATAAATCTTCATGTTCATGCTTAACTTGTATGATTCTCCTTTGTTGCTCCACCCTTTGAAGATGTGATGATAGCTGAAGCAAATCTTCGGTAGTTACATGTTCAGGAGAGCCGGAATACTTGGCATTTGAGAATTTTGGTCGTTGAAGAAATTCATCTGCTTCGAATTGTTCAGTAGCATGACTGATGTCAGAATCCATGAAGGATCTCATATAATGAATTTCACTGGTATCAATTCCAGATGGAAAATTGCCATTTCTAATGCACTTCTCTTTAGTGTCTATACCCAAAGATATGTTGGAGTAACCGAAAATGGGATGATCACAACTGACTTGACTCGTTTTCGACGTCATACTTCCCAGTGAGTTGCTAAAATCCTGTGTTTCAGCTGACAGAAGAGAGAGAGCACAACTAGAGTGCCATAACCCAGATAAATCATTAACAGTTGATCCTGCAGCTGTAGAAGTGTAGTCTTCTGTTGCTGATGGAGACAGTCTACATCTATTAGTTTGTTGGTACCTTTCTGGATATGGAATACCACCTGGATGCATGCTTGGGAAAAGAAAAGGTGATTTCTTCAACAAAGAATTCCCCAAAAATTTGGTGCCTGTTGACTCAGAAAGGATCAAAGATCAACACATGAAGTTGGATAATGACATAAAACAGAATGAGTCAGTAATTCTCGAGGGAATCCATGAGTGCCACGGCCTTTCTAGTTATGATGGAATTGCAAGATGTAGCTTCAAATTTAACTTTAATAAGAACACATTTACCACAGATAGAAAGGAATTCAAAACAAGGGTAGTTTCAGCTCTATGTTTCCTTTATCGACTATGAATCACCTCATATAAACCAAACTGCGACGTTAATTGTTCCTTGTAATGCCAAGTTGAAAATTGCATTTCAAAACTAGATTATTATGATTTATTACAATCATATTACTTTGAGAAATATGAACAATAGCATAGGAAAACATATGGTCACAAATGCGATCGTGTCAACATTTGGTTACAGTTGAAATGCTTGGAGATGTCCAATTGACAGAAAACTACAAAACAGATCAAATCTGAGAGCTTTTATTCATTTAAAATGGGAAGCAGAGGAGGGTACATTTGTTGACTCGTCTTCGTATAATCATCCTAAGCAGCAGAATACATACTTTACCGTTCATACCTTGATATGAATGCATTAACTTGTGCACTTTAGTGGAGAGGGTACCAAATTGAGGCTTCCTTCTTCTTTCATTATGACCTGCTAGCCGTTTGCGACAGCTGCGCCTATCATCATCGAATTCAGCCAGCAAATGGAACCTGATTAATCAAAAGGTTTCAGATTACTATTAACAAAATAAGGTCTTTCATAAAGGGAAGGACAAAGCCTAGAGCACAGGACGACAATAATTCGAGTAAATCCATAAAAACATGGTTAACAAGGGTTCAACATCATCAATATATGCTGTCATGTGAAGCACTTTCAATTATAAACACATTGTGTCAATCGAATATGTACCATAAGAGAAGCAACAGAAGGAAAGATGTTGACCTGCTACACTGTTGGCAGAACCTCTGTTCAACTCCATTAACAATGACAACAGGAGTCTTTGAGTGAGCCTCACAAACTTTATGCCTCTTGTGGTAATCCTTTGAGGAGCTAAGATCCTTGTTACAACAATATACCTGGCAAAAGGGAGTCTGTATGTGTGAACTCACGGCCCGAGCTCTTTTTGCTTTTGGAAACGCAGAAGATAACATCGACCTTCCTTTCATAAATTTATCGATGCACACATCTTTACCATCAGATAGTTGGCCTAGCTTCAAATCAATTAGTGATGAATCCTGACTAGATTCTATACAAGAAATCGAATGATTCTGCCCAGATTCCACTGATGAATTTGAAGCAATCATACAAGTGGGAGAATCTATGGCCATTTTACTAGAGTCCATACGAAATTCACTACAATCAAGCAACCCCAAGCCAGTGTTATTAACAATGAAAGGCCTTTTGGGCATTTCAGGGGATCCCAAATCAACAAATCCCATGCTGTCAACTGATACTCCATCCCATTCGATTATGGGCTTTCTACCTCTATCACATGCATCATTTGACAAACCTATTTCGTCCGAGAATAGAAGGTCTTTTCCTTCTGAAGCATAGAACCAAGACTCCATCACAAAAGCTGCAATTATAAACAGTAACAGTAGATGTAAGTATCTAATAACTTACCATAGGATAAACTAACAGAAACAGGAATTTGCATGCTATAATGGTTCACGTTTAATGGCTCCACACACTTAACTACGCATCATAGATTAAACTGAAATTGCTGCACACAGTTTATATTCATAGCAACCGATTAAAAACAAAGACAAGGTTCATGATTCTGGTAGATTGTTATGAGACAAACCCTTTAGACATGGAAGCCCTCATGGTAATAGAATAACAGAGGTTGACAGTGACACAAAAAACATCAATAATTAACTAAACGATGGTTATGATGGTGAAAACCGGACGAGTAAAAAGTGAAAAAAGGGCCAATCGTCTTTCATTTTCTGAATAAAAGTGAGGGAAAGCGAAAGCCACCAAACAACTAGTTATTATTGAAACAAGGAGCTCAGATCATGAGTTTTAAGCAGAATTTTGCCCGAGCAGGACAAGATTTCTGGGATTTGTTTCTTTTCTTTATTTCTATTGAATCAAATTCTAGGATCAGATGGTTCATAAAAGCTACCATTCACTTCACTGTCTTCCACTATTCTCAGGAACCAAACAGGACCATAAGAACCAGCAAACAGAAGTAAAAAATATAAAGATATGCTTACACCAATCTTCGTTCTCGGTTCGAGAACAAAACCCAAATTATAAAACTTGAATTCCAGCTACCTAACCAAACCAAAATTCAACTTTCCTTTTCAAATGCAAGCTTCAAACTTCAAAGTTCAGCTTATAAGAGCAACCATAACGGGTAAACACTAATGACCATTGTTTAGAAATTTGCAGAGGAAAGAAATGAGGACGTTGGTGACTTGATGGGATTCCAAAGTTTAAAGCTTTTTTTCCTACAGTTTCTTCCAAAGCAAACAGCCAAAAAAAAAAAAAAACAGAGAGAAAAGAAGAAAGAAGCAGAACAGCTTTCACTCCTTCCTTACCCTGGAAAATGGCAGAGGGAGAGAGAGACAGTGAGATTGAAAAAATATTTAGTTGGTAAGGGGAGAGAAGGTGGAAGCAGAAGCAGTCTGAGTCAACATGATTTCCACTACGAAGCTCACTCTCTGCTCTCAAAAAGGACTGCTTTGAGGTGCTCTTTCTTTTTTTCTTTTTTCTAAGCTTTTGAGAGTGATTGTAATTCCCTTTCTATCCATCCATCTCTTCTGGTGTGTTCATGTTTTTTTTTTTTTTAAGTTTCTTCTTTTTTTCGATGTTTTAAAAATAAGTTAAATTAATAAGATGATAGATTTAAATTTTAAAAAAGTTTAATTGACTGTCACAAAATTAATTAAAGATTAAATAAAATTAAAGAATTTAAAATGTTATTAAAAGATATTATTTTTATTAATTAAAAATTTAAAATTTAATTAAAAATTATTAAATAAAAATTAATTGACTTATTTTAATTTATAAAAATTAATCGATTAATTAATAAAGTGATCAATTTTTAATGACAATAGTTATTAAAAGTAAATCGAAACAAAAAGTTAAAAATTAAACTAAAAAGTTGAAAGATTTAAGATTTTTACAATTCAATCGGCTAAACTGGTTAGTTTTTTTATCTTTGCTTATTTTTACTGTGATATTATTATATTAGAAAATCCTTTCTTATTATTTAATATTCAAATTATTTATTTTTTCGTTAGCTACATTAGGAGGAATTTATTTCTTCAATAATATTTTAATTCATAAAATTAATCCTCAAAATAATCTAATTCTATGTTACGTTAAGTCATTTTATGAATTTGGTAACAAATATATGATAAAATTTTAAGTTACTTTTTATTTAAAATTAAAATTTTTTAAAAATTACTTGTAAAACTAACATTATTAGTTCTAAAATTTTATGATAATATATAAGTGATGATATTTCAAATTATTAAAAAATTTAAAAAATATTTTTTACATATTAATTACTTATATTAATATTATTATGATAATAATTTATTTTTTTAAAACAAACATTTAATCATGACAATTTTAACTTAATTTAAATATTATTAGACTATTCCTTTTCTTTATTTCATATTTATTCTTTTTCTTTTGACTAATCTTGGAGTAACCGATAAGGTTGTTTTATTGTGACTAAAAAGTCATAGATTCGAATCACGGAAACAATTTCTTTATAAAATGCAAAAAATGCAACATATAATTGATGCCACTCATAACTTGTTTTATTACATTTGTTTAATAATTGAATGAAACCTTATGTTAACTAATTACGAAAATAATAAGTGATTTCATCCAAATTTTTAACTAAATGATTTTGTATTTTGTGCCTTTGTTGTAGCACCACGTGGGGTCACTATTGTATAGTTAATCAATTTTGCTATTTAATTACAAATATAAATAACGTGTCATTAATATTTAATTCAAATTTAAAAGGTATTAAAAGTACAATTTTCTATAAACTCCAAAGCCATTAGAAATATAATTTACAAAAATACTAAATATTAATTTCCTTTAATATTTATGACCTTCATTTTAATTGATATTGAGTATATTAATTCATTTGCTAATTATATTCTTTTTTATTAATCTTAAATTTGGTATTTAATGAAAATTTAAAATATAATTATTATTTATAATAATGTTTTTCTATTAATAAAAGTTAAGGTTGATATTGTAATTTGTGGAGTTGTGGAGGGGCATTTTGAGAAATTAAGACATGGGGAGAGAGTAGAGAATGAATCAGATAAGATTGGAGAAAGGGACAGGAGGATAGCCACTTGTAGGTGATAGTGAGCAGACACGTGTACCAATTAACCACAACATAGGGGCACGTGACTGGGAAGTGACCCTGCACCTGCACCTGCACCTGCAGCCATGCATCTGCTCACTTACCAATTCCAATTACAGAAAAGCCACCCCATCCATCCATCCATCCATCTGTCCCTCCATCAACGTAACAAACGTAACTGCCTGTCCACACAACTAATTTCACCCGGTCCGGTTTAGTTCGAATTTAACGAACAAAGTTTGGATTGATTAGTTTTTGAAATAACATTATTTTACTCCAAGATCGATCAAACTTTAGGTTTAAATCAAACAACTGATCTCATAATTTGGTGCATTGTCAAACTTAGTCTTAATTTTGTTAAATGAGAATGAGTTGATTACATTACAATAACAACAATACTCAATGTGAATCTCACTATTGTGCGAAGTTTGAGAAGGTCAAATAATATGCAATCTTACCCCTAACTAGTAGAGTAGCAGTTAATTAAATTGAGTTTATTATTTAATTTTAGCGTCATTAATTTCTTAAAAAATTCATTAAGAGTATGTAATTTATACATACATTTAATATTTTAATTAACATAATAAGAAAAAATTTAATCTGTCTCAATCTAAACTAATCAAATCAGTTTAAACCGATTTAGAATAAGATAATATTATTTTGTTAAAATTAGCTGATCAAATAACATTGTTTTGACCTAAAACTCAGTCGAGCTTTAGGTTTCAAGTTATAGAAATCCATCTTATGGTAGGATTTGTTATCAACTCTATCCTTAATAAATGAAAATAATGTTTATTAAGCTTTTAGAAGGTGAACAATCATTTTTTTTACAGCAAAATTTTTTTTTAAGAAAAATGAGTGTTTGGCTGTAAAATGAAAAAATACATTTTTAGTAGATATAACTTTTTTGGCAGCTAAAATACAGCTTTTTGAGAAGCTTAAATTTAAAGCTTCTTTAAAAAGTACTTTTTTAGGTAGATTTTTTAGATCAATTAATAAGCTTATTTTTTAGTCACTTTTGCCCTTATGTTTTACACATAATTCTCACAATAAGCACAAACATAATTTCAATTTTATTTTGAGATTTATATAATATTATTTGACTTTTTTATCTATTTTAATATTTATTTTTTATATTAGTTTTACTTATGTTATAATTCATATAAAAGATTTTGTTAGATATATTTTCATTTATGTTTCATATGGTTTAAAATTATATAATAATTAATATATTGTGCTTTGCATATTGTTTAATATATTTTAAATAATATTTATATGCAAAAATAATTTTTATTACAAAATAAAATATAGTTAAAATTAAAATTGATTTTTATTTTTGTGTTGCTAAACAGTTTATTATATGAAGCTCTTTCAAAAAAGCTCTTTTTTAAATGACAGTTAAATAGTCAATTGACTTCTTAGAAAAGCTCTTCTCATAAAAGCTCTACTGACAAAAGCTCTACTGATATAAGTACGTTCAAACAGGCACTAAGTTACAATCGTAGAAGTTGCTACAATAATAACAACAACAATTCAGTAAAAGCCCATTAATACATAAAAATTGGAGAAGCTCATTAGTACGTAATCTTACCTCTAATAAGTAGAGACTGATTTCAAGACAATACTTCATACTTCAAACTAATGATGTTAAGCTATTAATCTTATGGCTTAATCTCCATAATTTGGCCTTTTGATCGTTTAAACATTTTCATACGGAGATTGATTACTTTAATTATGTCAAAACCTCTTGCAAATAAAGAAGATATTTTTGACAAAGAGAAATTGGATTATGGTTCAGCCTGACTCTGTTGAGGCTGGACGTTGCTACTAGGATCCATAGAGTTGTCAGTCCTCGACTTGAAGATGTCTGCAAAATAGCAAAGGTGTACCGGGGGTTGACCGCCGGTAAGCCCCTCCGATGCTTAAGTCAGTCTTTTGGTAAAGGATTGGGTTACAGAGAACAGAGAGAAGCAGGGTAATAGTGTCATACCTGTATTATAATGAAAACAATACCTTATATAGGAAAATGCTGACAGAATTTGGGCCGTTACACATAAATGGGTGGTTAATGCTTGGGCCCGGTGGTGGATACTTGGGTCAGAGATTGGTGCTTGGGCCTAAGATTGGGCCTACTATGGTCGACCCAACCATAAGCCCCCTACTCCTCGAGGCTGATTGCGGAGAAGGGTCGGAGGAGTACGCGTGATAAAGTCGGTTGGTCGAAAATCAGCGCCTCGGGTGATACAACCCCTACTGGGATAGAAAGCCGGTCGGTTGAAATGCACTAGGGTTGGGCGATCGATCGACTCGCGGCATGTCAAGACGATCGATCAACTCGCGGTATGCCAGGACGATCACTCGGCTCGTGTTATGCCGGGACGATCGGTCGATTTGCGGGACCGATGTCTAGTCCTGATGCTAGGTCTAATGATGACTTGGTGGTACGTATCTTCTGGGCGCCAAAATGATGCGTCTTTCTGACTGAGGCACAGTTGTTGGGCGCCGTAGTGTGCTGACACGCGTGTCCTTGTGGCGGCCCCGTTGTTTCGCCACTTTGGTGCTTTAAAGACCCTGAGTTATAGTGGGCGGCATGGGCGCCGTTCGAAATTTGAAATGATGTGTCTTTCTGATTGACGCGCAGCTGTCATGTGCTGTCAGGCGCGTCCTTTCTGCTGCCGCGCCGCTTTGGTACGGTAAGAACCCTAATTTAAATCCGCTCAGGTCTTGCCACGTGTCTGAGCTTCGACTCGGATTTCGCCACATGGCCAATGTCAGTCAGTACGCCCGTTCGGCGGGTCACTGCTATAAGTACCAGAGTCGGCGGATTACGAGCTTTCTCTGCTCTCGTTTAATTTCCTAGCCTCGATTCCTCTGCCTTTCCTCTTTTCGTTTGTCAGATATCTTCATCCTTTTAAATCTTGCTTTCTGCAACCATGTCGTCCAGTAGTTCCCGAGGTGGGGTTAGTCCGAGGGGCGAAACGGCCGAGAG
>JAOQMQ010000001.1:1235146-1265929 GCA_027563845.1 Erythroxylum subrotundum | reverse complement strand
TAGTGTCATACCTGTATTATAATGAAAACAATACCTTATATAGGAAAATGCTGACAGAATTTGGGCCGTTACACATACATGGGTGGTTAATGCTTGGGCCCGGTCTGCATGGGTGGTGGATATTTGGGTCAGAGATCGGTGCTTGGGCCTAAGATTGGGCCTACTATGGCCGACCCAACCAGATTAGATCTAAGTAAATTTACATATATTCGAAAATATTAAAAATCAAGAGCTCCTTCAAATGAAACACAACCTTAAAAAAGTTACCAGAGAAATTAGATTAGATTTAAATAAATTTATATATATTCGAGAACATTATATATCTCAAAAGTTTAAAACATTGTATTATGAACCCTTTTTTATATAAGCAAAAACATGAATCTCTCTCAGAATTTAAGAAATTTTTAATTTTTAAGATTTAAAAATCTCCTTATAATTTTTTACTTTTCAAAAATATTTTTTTCAACCTCTGTGAAAAATAATGATAGAACACATGTGATGTGAATACCATTCGTAGACTAATTAAATGCTTCTTATACGGTGATTCAACCTAATTCTCCGATTCAAACTGAAGTAATTAAATTAAATTTAAATTAATTATTTATATAATTATCTTAAATTAATAATTTAAGTTGAATTTAGTTAGATTGTAAAAGTTTAAGAGTTAAATAGAATTGTTATGTCAATGACATTTGATTAGTATTAGTCCATGTATGATATTGGCCTTACAAAGGCGATCATGACCAAGCACTTTAATTTTAGGCCGTCTTATACCTTTCGAATGGCTTTTATCTCCAACCATTGACTTAAATCTATTGTCGAACCCTACCTAGCGGAATATGGAGGTACTTATGGCCGAACGGGCCAATCTGGTATTTAAACAAAGACTCCGTTTTTTCCTCTTTTCGGATGGTAAATATTTATCAGAATATAGAGTGTGATTCAAACAAGATCAAGTCCTAGACAAGCAGATCTGATTTTAACAGCCGGCACAGTAACCATGAAAATGACTCATTCTTTATTGAGATTGTTGGAATCGAAATATCTGTGAGATCTGGGTCATTGTTTGTATCAATTAAATAACATTCATACCTCATATATTTTGTCATCATTTTTAATAAAGAATTCTTTTAAAAAATTAAAAATTAATGAATTTTCATGTGCTTAATCTTTTATATATAATTCATTTACTCGTTATACCCTTTTTGATGTAACACAACTTGTAAAATTTTAATGTTCCAATCACAACCACCACCACAAAAGACACACAAAATGAATCAATTATATATGAACTTTCTGAGAAAATTGATGAGGGTTATGACAAATTTGCAGATGCCAACAAAGTATTATCATAAAGCCCTATTGCATGAAAGTTCTATATGTACTAGTTCTCTTTGTTCTGCCAATTTGGTATTAAATAAATCTAAGTCATTTTTTAAGGTCCAGTGGTCCATATTACAGAATAGTTGTTCTTGTCGTGCTAATGTGTCTCTGAAAACGAAGCCACACTCTCCATCTTTGTTGCTGTTTGAGACATACGAGATTGGATATGGCGAAAAAAGAAAAAAAAAACCTTGAATGTGACATTGCAGAATATTTGCATGAATTTGTATGGTTGTGTATCAACGTCACATCTTGCATATGCCATTTTTTGTTTTCGTTTGAGCATTGTCTTGTGAGTTGTTATGATATTGGAGTCGTAAGTCGATCCATCTCTTTGAATAGATTAGACTAAAAAAATCCAAGATATGAAATCGTATAACATCTAATCTTGGAATCAACTTTAGTATTATTGGTTCTAGAGATATGACTTTAATTTTTTTTATTAAACTTAAAATTCGATATGACATGAGACACTCGATTTGAATTTAACCTTAATCAGACTTCAGATACCCAAAAGTAACTATTCATCAAATATAAAATGAATTCGTTTTGTTACACATACAAAATTATTATGTTTTCTAGGTAAAAGAAGTTCAAATTTTGAGGTGGACTTGAATTTTATAACTCAAATTCTATCATTTAACATATAATCTTGAATCAAACTTTGGCTCGAATTTTTTTTACCCGATTCAAAACTCAATTGGACCTTAAATATTTGACTTGAATTTGAGTCAAACTGGATTTCATAAGCCTGAAACTAACCATTCATCAAATATAAAACGACGTTGTTTCATTATACATACAAAACAATATCTTTTTTTAACGTGAAAGAAAATTTGAACTTTGAATTTTTAAAAATGTTTAAACTTGATAAAAAAACTTGCTCAATTGAACTAAACACATTAATTTTGAACACGTTGAGCCAAATCATCTTCATGTAAAATCATTCGAAGCAACTAAGTGATAACAAAATTATCTAGTCGTATTTTCTTTTTCATATTTTGACTTTTATGAAACTTCTTTCTTTTAATCAGGGTCGAACTTGGGTCTTTTTGACATTCTTAATTGGATCCAAATTACGACTACCATTTCTCTCATAATCTTGATATTTTTACTGTAATTATGACCGTGATTAACTATGGTTTCAAACCATTAGACCATGGAAAACATCTTGGTGTTGAGAAGATTCAATAATTGGTTTTGATGGTCTTGTCATTGTATGAAAATAAGATATGATTAGTGTAAGTAATCACCTGAGCATAATATCCCTCTCATGAGAAATTTTTAATCAATAGCGGTCCCAAGAGAGATTTGATTCTATATAACATGAAAATGAATATTTGTCACTGGTCACATCCATCTAGGAAGGCATAAACAATTAAAATAAGGGGAAAAAAGACAAATAAGCTCACAATCATTAATGCTTTCTTTATTTAAAAATTAAAATAATATCTAGTCCAACAAATCATATATACTATATTAGTTAAATAATATGAAGAAATGTTTAATCAAAGTTTATAATAATTCTTCAGTACCTCCTCATATCTTAACTTTGACTAGTTATCATTCAGTCTGGTCAAATGGATAGAATCCATTAGGGTTTAAATAATTAAGGAATCACTTTCTCCTCCCTTCAACTAGGGTTTGCAATATATATCTCTCTCTGATAAATCATTTGAAAAGTTAATGATTTATAATTAAATAACAAGTTCGATCTAACTGATATTTATACATTCTAACGTATTTTTATTTTCAACCTGCCATCTTCTAATAATTAGCAAATTTCAAATTTTAGATAAATCATTAATAAGTCAATTATTTAAAGTCGAGTGAAGAGTTTAATTTGATTGATAAATTCAAGGTGTCTCTATTCTTGATCCCATCAAGTTACTAAATTGAATAGCAACCTTTCCACCGTAACTAGAACTTGAAACTTTTGGATTTAGTAAAGCAATGAGTTGGACTAGACGAGTACATATTTTTTGTCCAATTTTATGGTGTCTTATTCTGTCCCATGAATCTCAGTCATTCATTTATGTGGACTCCGCGTGGGTCCCACATAAATAAATGTGGGATCCGCGTAAATAAATAGTTGAGATTCATTGGATAGAATAAGATACCATAAAACTGGACAGAAGATCTTATCTCGGACTAACTTAGCCCGATCCTAGAAACATGCACCTCTAAATTTAAGCAAGTTCATGCCATGCAATTTAAACGAACTACCTAAAATAATTTTGTTTTGAGTATATCCAAATTTGATGTTAAATTTATGAACATTTAAGACCTAATAATATTGTGTTAGGAAGTTTACCTAAGACGATATTATTTTGGTCGCACAATTAAATCATTCAAAATTTTCAGATCGACATTTTTAATCTAAGTTTAACTTAAAACTCGATTAAATCAAGACAACTAAACTTGAGCCCAATCGACATGTTTATTTAGATTGATATGCCTATAAAGGACAAACTTCACTACTTCAACCATCCCATATTTACATGAATTTCACTCAAGTCAAACCATATATGTATACTTTTCTTCAAGGTTTTGAAACCCGGATCGGACGTCGAACCGGAGGCTTTACTGGTCATCAGTTCGACGAATTCGACCACCGGTCGAATCGGTGTGACGTCATAATTACGCAATAATTATATTTTATTATATATAATATTAGTAATATTAAAAAATAGAAAAATATACCAAATAATATAAATTTCTATACTTCTGTTAAATTTCTGGAGAAAAGATGGATTTTACTTTTGAAAGAATCAAAAAACGCATCATCGTTTTAGAAAGAAAAAAAAGCAAAATAAAAAAAAATTCATTGAACCAATGGTCAACCGGTTCGACCAATCCCGATTTAACCGGTTAATTGACCGGTTCTCAACGGTTTGCACTGATTCAATTGGGGACTGGTTTTTATGAGTCACATGAACCGGATAGCCTATCAGTCACCGATCAAACTATCTGGTCCGGTCTGAGTTTTAAAACCATACTTTTAATTTAATGCGTATCTATTACAGACAATTTTTATATTATTAAGGGTAAAATTGTATATTATTAAACTTAACTTAAACTAATCGCTTTCTGTCTCTTTGAATCCATGAAAGCAAACTATTAGCTGGGCTATGAGAAAGACATGAGAGGACGTTGAGCAAGTAGGCTCAGCAAGACCTGTTAAGTGCTAGGAATTGTATTGGGCTTAATCAACTAGTGATTTTGTCAATCGGGCTTAGGCCCACTCGTACTTTCAAATTAAAAGAATACCACAATAAATAGTAGGAATGCAAGGCTTTTGATAATGAGATTAAAATTTCTTATTATGGGATAAGTGTTTTTTGCTTCCATGAAAACTGGAGCTGTCTTGCCTTCAATGGCGGCCATTTACAAGATGAGGGATCATTTTTACTACAATTTTTCTTTTATGATTATATATTTTAAGTTAAAGTTACGAGTTATTCTTCAATATTTCTTAAAAAGTTGAATTAATCTCTATTTTATTTATGATATTACATTACAATTTAATGTTTTCAAAATAGTATTAATATCATACTAAATTAATTTTTTATAATTTATAGCACATAACTACATAATTCATCGATTTAAATTATGGGCAAAGGGTGGTTGTTTTCATTTTTATGTGTCACTTTGTGCTTGAGACCATCCATTCATCCATTAACATTATATAATTTAAGAGATTAATTTAATAGATGAATAGATGGTCTCGGACACAAGATGACACACAGAAATAAAAACAGGATAATTGATCCCTTAAATTATATGACTTCATAATTAGACAAGTGGACCTATTAGACACTAATATAACTTGTTAAATATTGCCTAAATGTATTGTTTTCATCTTAACATATAAATAAGCCCTCATTATTATCTTTGCTACAATTTTTACTTTCTTCGAGATGCACTAAATACTATTTTAGTAATATTATGTTGTAAAGTGGTAATAAAAATAACAATAAATGCTTACTTAAATATTTGAGTAGAAGCTCTCTCATTTAAGAAACTTTAAAAAACTATTATTCTTTAAAATTTTTGAAAACATTTCATATAATTTTTTATTCTTTTAAAAGATCTTTTCTTTTTAATTTCGGTTAAAAAATAATGAAATATATGCACTGTGAACATCATAGCTGTATCAATAAAATGCTGCATATATAAAGATTCAATTAAACTCTTAAATTTGAAGTTAACTAATTAAATCTAACTCAAATTAATATTTTATTACAATTATATTAAATATTAATTTAATTTAATTTTAATTAGTTTGGGTCAAGTTTAAAAGTTGAGTTGAGTTATCATACTAGTGATATTTGATTAGTCATGTCTGACACGTGTATATTTTATTGTTATTTTTAATTGAAGTTGAAAGAAGGAATTTTTTAGAAAACTTAAAAATATAAATATTCATTATTTCGAAGAATAATATCATTTAATTTTCTTTTACTAAATATTGTATTTCATTTATTTAACTTATTAATTTGATTTTCGAAGTACAAACTTCAAACACTCGATATTCAATATTGTCTGTTGAGAAAAAGCTCACACGTCAAATTCGGATTATATTCTAATTCATTACATTAAACTTAATCTCAAATGTTTAACCTAATACATACAAAATATCATTGTATAATTAACTCAATTGATCGAACCTCGTTCTTATCAAATCTTTCGAAGTCCCTAAGGATAAAAAAACAAGATGGATACATTGTTGAAAAGACTTAAATAGTAACTATATCACTTGCTTCTTATCTTCGTGATTGAAAAAACTTAATCAGTTCGGTTGGTTAAGACGTAAAAATCTTAAATTGTCCAATTTTTAAGTTCGATTTTTAACTTTTCAATTTAATCTACTTTAATAATTTTTGTTGTTAAAAATCAATCAATTTTTGTAAATTAATAAATTTTTATAAACTAAAATAAATCAATTAATGTTTGCTTAATAATCTCTTGTTTCAATTAAACTTCAAATTCTTTTATATATAAAAATAATCTCTTTCAATCATATTTTAATTTCTTTAATTTTGTTTAGTCTTTAGCTAATTTCCTAATGGTTTAATATCGATTAAACCTTTTAAACCTTAAGTATCTTATCTTACTGATTTAACTTCCAGTTCGATTTTTAAAACATTACTTAACCTAATAAATATAAAATATCATCATATAATTAACCGAACTGATCAAACCACGTTCTTATGAATTCTTTCAACTCCGTAAGGATGAAATACAACGTAGGTATATAGTTGAAAAGACTTAAAAGAGTAACAATCTGCTTAAACTTTCCCAACGTGTTTAGTTCTTACTCAATAAAACTAACATTTTTCAATCTCTCAATGTGTTGAGTGCTTCAATCTTGTAATGAAACCTCACTCTTAGAAAGAATCACACATACTTGGGGACCCTCCACCCAGTTTGGACCTAACCTTGTTTCACTCACAACTTGCCAACCCCTGGATAGGCATCATTTAGCTGTGTCCATGCTTTCTCATGAAGCTTTTTATGGTATTTCCTTATGCACCATCATTTTGGTCCATCATTTACAATTCTTTCTAAAGCCTATCCTTAGCCCATCAATAGCTAAAGTAGCTAGTTATAGGATAATTTAAGGGTTTAAGCTCTTATTCTTCTATCCATCTCCATATTGCTCCTTAATTAAGTGTTCAACATCTTGACTTCATGATAGCCCTAGTTCTCTATTTATAGACTTGCCGACGAACTCATTCCTATAATTGTGTGAGTTGGCTTATCTGTTAAGAAAATTAAAAGGATCAATTCAATATCTTTTAAATTTACTTGAAATATTTCCAGTTTATCGATTCAAGTTATAGCTTTCGAGCTCGAGATCTCCATAAATGAAAGCAAGAAGTTTTATATTTATCATGTATCATTTGTTTTTTCATATGAACTCGGGAGGAAGAATGATTCCTTTTGAATCGACAAATAGGATTCAACACGGCCAATCACATGTTAGTAGCTCCTTTATTAGCTTGGATCACATTGAGTAGAACTTGATCTCCGTTTCAATCTAATATGCTTCAAATCTCACTTTAGTTGTTATTTCTTAGAAGTTTGATCAACCCAAGTATCATAACTTAGTCTTTTTAGTGCTTCTTTGATTCTCTAAGTTCTAGCTCTTGTAATCAATATTATCAATTTCATATCGTATTAGTTGGTGTCAATCGTACTAATTAAAAAACTAAATTGAGTTTTAAAATTACCTAAATATCAAAATATTATGTACATAACTGTAATTCAATATTTTTACGAATATACATCATAAAGGAAGTTTTGATTTAATCCTTCTTTTAAGGATGACATTGGGTCAGATCAGGAAAAGCTTCCCTTCACTTGAGGTCTACCCTAAAATAAAAATAGTGATGAACTCGACTTGAGACTTGATTAGGCCAATGACTTATGTTCTTAGGTGACTAAAAACCCAATTGAGTTGGACTAGGACTAAAATTATTATTTTTTAAATTTGTAATGACAAAATAACATCATTCAATTGAAAAATTTAATTAAAAAAATAATTGGGTTTTAGTTTGGGTAGGGCTGGGCACTGAGTCTAAGCCTAGCCCAAAGGCTAGAAATTGAAAAAAAAATTAAATTCAACTTGTAGATTGACCATCTCGAATAAAGTCTGTTGATTTTAGATCGGGCAAGGCCCAGACTAAATTGCCAACTCTTCCTCTTTTTCCTTAATAAAACATACATCAAAGTTTATGTTACTCTAATTAAGCTTGTAACTAGTATCAAATCATACTAAGCTACTATATATTATCTTCTTAAGCTTACAGTGTAAAAGTATATGTAACACGTAGGATAGACCTTATTACGTGTCCTAGATCGTTCATGAAAGGGTTAAAAACGAAAGAAATGTAGAATACCTGATTTTGATTTCATCCGATATTCTGAAGCAGTTTCTGAGGCCAAAATGAGCTCCAATCTTCCCTGGACCTTTGCGGAAGTCAATTACCCACATTCGGTTAATGCCTTTCTTTAGTTTTCTTAAGACGTAAGCGCTCTTAACGGGTCAGAGGATTTGTATGCTTATGAATTATATAAGCAACTGAAGAAGACCTTAACCTTTATATATAGCTTCCATATCGGGCTTCCCCATGACAAGCTCGATATGAGTCCATTCCACACTAATTGGGATCCATTTTCTTCTCAAACTTCGACCCATTAATTCAGATCAATTATTGGGTCACTTTATTATCTTTGTTAGGATCGAATTATGTAACTTAACAGATAAGTTATTAATAAACCGAAAATACAATATTAATAGTTGTCCAATTTATGGAGAAGGACAAAAATGTCCAACATTCTTCCCCTTGGACAAGCATTAATTACAGTTGTAACTCAAGTTTAAAAATGATTTAAAATCGGTTAAGTCACACTACTGTATTGGTACCAAATTTTAAAAATTAAAACATCCAAAGGTAATGAAAGTCCATCATTCTGTCCTGCAAGGCTTTCGATACCGAAAAGTATCAAACACATGTGTCATGTGTGCCACAGGTCCAATATAATCACGAGTATCTAATACCTCACTAACATTAATAGGAAAATGGAGTGTGATAAACTAGGACGATACCTGTATGATCTAAAATGTATCATCTTCATTTGTAGGTCCAGATTTCTTCAACTTTATGATAAACTGCATGTGGTAAACTGCAGCAGAGAAATCCTGTTTTCTCTCACAGAATGCTAAACAACATTAAAGAAAACTTGTTTTCTCTCACTGAATGCTAAACAACATTAGAGAAAACCTTTATGTTCTCCGATTTTATGCTAAACTGCATTAGAGAACCTTTATGAGATTGAAAACTTATATCCCCCTATGTCATGTTAAATTCATGGATATCCATACTAAACTGTACGTGTCAAAATGACATAGGCTCAAGGTCAATCTTTATATAGGCCCTACGACCTTTAAAACGCTTAAGATTAACACAAATCTTAAGGCTTTCATATGTATTATGACTATACACAAGAACAGTTATTACTGAGGATAAAAAGATGATCATCTATATTAATAAATAATCATAATGTCATAATACATCAAAATATACGAACTTTTAAGGAGCAAATACAACGATCCCTAACTACTATTATCTAAGGACTTTAAAACGCCCATACTAGATACACGTCTAACAAACATTAGTGGGTGAAGTCCTTTAGTCAATGGATTAGCTAACATCTCCTCAGTCTTGATGTGTTCCACTTCAACGTCACCCTTTTGAACCAACTCCTTTATGGTCAAATACTTGACCTCCAAATGCTTAAACCATGTGATATTCTTGTTGTCGTTACTGAACAACATTGCAGTAAGATTATCACAATACAATCGAATACGTCTAACTATAGAATCTACCACAGACAACTCAGAAATCAAGTTTCTGAGTCAAACCGCCTATGTAGTACCTCTATAACATGCAACAAACTCTGTATGCATGGTCGAGGAAGTTACCAGTGTTTGCTTGACACTCTTCTCGATACTGCACCATCTGCTAACATAAAAATGTACCCTGATGTGGATTTGTGATCATCTGGACACATAGCGAAATTGGAGTCTGTATACTTTGTAAGATTTAAATTGTTGACATTCCTATATGTCAACGTATAATTCTTGGTACCCTTTAGGTATCTCAACACTCGCTTAACTGTATTCCAATGGTCTATACTTGAGTTAGCTAGATATCGACACAGCAGTCCAACAATAAATGCAATGTCCGGTCTAGTGCACACCTGGGCATACATCAGGTTACCAATTGTACTAGAATACGAGACATTCCTCATAGTCTCTTTCTTAAATTCATTCTTTGGACACTGTGTCACAGATAATCTCTCACCATGAGAGATAGGTGCTACAACAGGCTTACAATCAGCTATATTAAAGCTCTGTAACACTCGCTCAATGTACGCTCTTTGTGAGAGGCTCAATGAGTGTTGAGATCTGTCCCGGTGAATCTGCATACTGAGGACAAAGATGCTTCACCTAAATCCTTCATGTCAAAGTGTTTGGCCAAAAGTTGTTTTTACCTCATGCAACATGGTCAAATCATTTGACGCGAGCAAGATATCATCCACGTACAATAATAAAAAGATAACTTTGCTCCCCCTGACCTTATAGTCTAAGCATCTTTCAACTTTGTTTTTCACAAATCTAAATGAGGTTAAAACCTCATCAAACTTTAGGTACCATTGTCTGAAAGCTTATTTCAGATCGTATATTGATTTAGTCAACTTACAAACTTTGTCAGTTGCATCTTGATCCTGAAATTCTTCAGGTTGCTCCATATAGACCTCTTCATAAAGGTCACCAGTCAGAAAAGTGGTCTTAATGTCCATTTGATGTAGCTCCTATCATAATGAGCTACTAATCCCATAATCACTCTAAATGCATCCTTCGAGGATACATGAGAGAAGGTAACATTGAAGTCAACTCCTTCTCTCTGAGTAAATCCTCTGGCAACCAAACGCGCCTTAAACCACACAACTTGACCCTGTGTGTCCTTTTTGGTCTTAAATAGCCACTTGCAACTGTCAATGCAATGTTAAGGTAAATCAACAAGCTCCCATACCTTATTATATCTCATAGACTGCATCTCATCCTTCATTGCTTCCCACCACATATCCACATAGGGTCTAGAAATGACTTCTGTAAAAGTAACTGGATCCACAACATGTCCTATGTTATAATCTTGCTCACCCAAATAGACTATGTAATCTAGTGAGATAGCAAGTCACCTCTCTTTGGTGGATCTGCTCAACTGCATAGGTTCTTGTACCTCAGAAACCTCTTCCTGAACAGGTATAGGTTCCTGTGCCTACATAAGCATGGTGCTTGGACCTACATCCACCGGACCTGACTGTATGAGAAGCAGATACAAAATAATCACAGTATCCGTCCTACTATCTCTTGAAGGATGTGAAGATCCTCCCTCATCATGTGATTCCACTATTCTGGCCCCTCCTCCTCTACAATAAATCTGTAGCCCTTTGAGAGGTCGGGATAACCTACCAAATAGCAACGAGCGGAACGAGATTGCAATTTGCTCTCATAAGGATTATTCAACCTTACCTCAGCAGGGCAACCCCACACATGAATGTGTGTAAAACTTGGCTTCCATCCTTTCCAAAGTTCAAAAGTCGTCTTTGGTACTGACTTACTTGAGACTCTATTCAAAAGATACAATGTTGTCTTGATAGCTTCGCCCCAAAGGTATTCGGGTAGGTTAGTCCTGCTTTGCATTGACCTCATCATGTCCTTTAGGGTGCGATTGTGCCTTTCGGACACACCATTTTGCTCAAGACTACCTAGCATAATGAAGTGAGCTACTATTCCAATTGATTCCAAATACCTAGCAAACGGACCATTTTCTTGTCTTGCAACCCCATGTCTGCCATAGTATTCCCCTCCCTTATTAGATCTGACTATTTTTATTAATTTTCCCAACCGGTTCTCAACCTCAGTCTTAAAGATCTTGAACTTATCAAGAAATTTAGACTTTTCCTTAAGTAAGAACACATAGCCATAGCGGGAATAATCATCTATAAACGTCAGAAAATATATAGCATTACATAACGTAACTGTATAGGGACTACTAATGTTTGTATGTATGAGGTCCAATAAACCAGAAGTACGAGTTGACCCATTTTTCTTTATCTTGGTCAACTTACCCCTACAACAATCAATACATGTTTCTAGATCACTGAAGTCTAGAGTTAGGAGAATGTTATCCTTTATCAATCTCTCAACCATCTCTCTGAAAATGTGGCCAAGACGTTTATGCCACAACATGTACAATATTTCCTTTATGAAGGCTTTCTTTCGAGTAACAGGTTCAGTAACGTAAGAAAAGGCATACATTTTGTTAGGAGTATGACATATTCTATATAATCCATAGGATAAGAAGGCAGTTCTAATATGTCTTGTATTGATAAAAATATTTACAATTGAAGTATCAAATACAAAATGATAACCTTCTTTATCCAAAATTGATACAGAGATCAAGTTCTGTCTAAAAGACGGTATATAAAACGTGTCTCGTTAAACTAATACAAACCCCGTATCGAGGTTTAATCCTACATCTCCTACATACAAAACATCCACCTCTTCATTATTGCCAACCATCAGCTTCTCCTCTCCTTTAGTCGGCTTTCTCTTGGACCTGAACCCCTGCATTTTGGAAGCAACATAGTTAGAAGCTCCACTATCTAACCACTAAGAGCTTGATGTGGTTATAGCTACATTGGATTCATGAATCATATAGGCCGAGGAGTTACCTTACAGTTCATGCTTAACCTTTCACAGCTTGTACTTCTCGCGATCAGCCTTCCTATGCCCTTTTCTTGCAGAAGAAGCACCTCATACCCTTTAGTTCATGTGGCTCCTTAGCAATGTTGGACTGTCCAGTCTAAATCCTTAGAGAGGGCTTGGGTTTCTTACCCTTACCCATAGGTTGTTGGGGCTTAGCCTTTCCCTTGCATTTGGCAGTCTCAAACATAACTGTATGAGGAGAACTCTTAATCTTCTCCTCCACTGCAGCATATCGGGAAATCAAGCCATTGATGTCCCAGGTCTCATCCTGAGAGATGTAGGAGGTAGCCAACATCTTAAACTCTCGAGGGAGAGTATTTAGTGCCTGATGCACTATGAGATTATCAGGAATTGGTACATCAAGCGCCTTCAGCCTAGTCTGAAGGTGTACCATCCTGATAATGAACTCTTGAACGCCTCCTTCTCCCGTATAATTCATGGAGAATAGTTCCTTAATCAAGGTGCTCTGCTCCGCATGAGAAGACACCTTGTATTTCTGGGAAATACTATCCATAAACTCCTTTGTTATAGTCGTATCTGGTAAACCACTCAACAGATGATCTGGGATCAACCTCTTGATGGTCAAATAGCACATCCTATTTGATCGCTCCTCGACTGTCATACCTACCTTATCAGCTTATGAGCTGATATCCGTAAGTGGAGAAGGTCTCTCAATGTGCATCGTCATACTGACGTCAACCATCTCCAGTGCAAACTCTGTCCTTCTTCCATTTCTTGAAATTGAAACCATTTAAGGTCTCAATTGTGACAACATTGTTGTTTACAAAAAAGGTGACTTCAAGATAGAAAAGACAGCGTAAAAAATCAGTTTAAATGCAGGACAACAGCGATACTTAAAGCATTAAAGCAGTGTCTCTATTGAGAATTCGATCACACATATTATGAAACACCTTTGGGCTGAATATATAATATATGTAATTAGATCCCCACATAAAGCGATCAGAGTACAAACCATCAACTCTTATGACACTACCTCCTTTGGGTGAATAGATCATTTAAGCAACAACTTTCCTCCATCTAATGCCTTTATGATCATCTCAAAACCCCATGTAAGGTTAACACCTTTGGGCAGAATAACAAATATAAGGCCAGAGACATCCCCAACATGTGAGCAGAACAATCCAAAATACTGACTTAAAAGGCTACTTTGGTGACTTCATTCTCATTAGTACCCTAGAAAGTCCACAAACACAAGGGATACATCTTTATATCATCCTCACATTCTATATGAGAATAATGTATGTGAAATTTGATTATAACTGTAAAAACTAGATTCACAATTAAATACTCACATATCAGTACTGAAAACATTGTCTTTAAACTTTATTTGAGACTTTTTAAAAAAATCTCAATGAGAGTGTCTATTGTACTTTCTCGAATACCGAACCTACCGCACGAGACATAAAACTTTAAGTGTCTCTCTCATGTGCAGTTCGGAGTACAAAAATACACTCAAAATTAGCTTAAAAAGGCTTCAAAAATTTTTCCGGAATCTAATTACCAACGTAATAAATCCAGAAAAATTGAAAAATCACTTTCAAAAATTCCTCAAACCCAGAAACTGGCTCAAAAGGACCCAGGGTACCTTTACAAAAATTCTAAAAATTTTCCTTTTTTTGTGCTAACGTCAGCAGTACTGTAGAGTTGACGTCAGTGCATCACTATGCGTTGACGTCAGCAGGCGTCAGCCTGGGCGTGCATAAAGGCGCGCGTGCAACAACACGCCTAGATGCGTCTGACATGTACTCAACACGCGTCGCCCACGAGCACACGCGCACTTACTGTATGGCTTGTGCGTTGCTCGCGTCGTCACGTGTCTTGATCACTATCGTCCACGTGTCAGGCGCGTGCGCAACATGCGCTATCTCTTCCGCTCTCGTGGGAGAGTGCACCACGTGAGACGCTTGCATTGCACGCGTCGCTTAACCCGTTGAGCCACTCGGCGGCACGCAATTGGCACGTGCAACGCACTCACCAGCCTTACCGCCACTCCTGACGGTGCATCGCCCTTCAACAGGGAAGGCGATTTTTGGCGACCGAGATGCCTTTTTTCACTCTTTTTGGCCCATTTTCAACTCATTTTTCATAACTAACCTTATGTATAACGCTTTTACATAATCATATACGCAAAAAAAAAACAAAAAATGAGTCAAAAATTGATGAAAACTATAATGAATGGAAACCGAAAAACCTTCGTTTCTGGCAACCCAATCACGTAACCTCTCTGATACCACGTGTAACACGTAGAATAGACCTTATTACGTATCCTGGATCATTTATGAAAGGGTTAAAAATGAAGGAAATGAAGAATGCCTGATTTTGGTTCTATCCAATGTTTTGAAGCAGTTTTTTAGGCCAAAACGAGGTTCAATCTTCTCGGGACCTTTGCTGAAGTCGATCATTGACACTCAGTTAACGCCTTTCTTTAATTTTCTTAAGACGTAAGCGCTCTTAATGAGTTAGATGATCAGTATGCTTACGAATTACATATGCAAGTGAAGGAGACGTTAACCTTTATATATAACTTCCATATCGGGCTTCCCCATCACAAATTTGATATGGGTCCAATCTATAATAATTGGGATCCATTTTCCTCCCGGACTTCGACCCATTAATCCAGATCATTTATTGAGCTATTTTATTACCTTTGTTAGGATCGAATTACGTAACTTAACTGATAAGTTATTAAAAAACCGAAAGTACAATTAATAGTTGTCCAATTTATGGAGAAGGACAAAAATGTCCAACAGTATATACATCACCTTTACCTGGAAAATTAATGAAGCTTACCTGTAATCCTAAATCTTTCCGTTGCTTTTTTGTATACAAAATATCTGGTCCTAGCACTTCACGATCTTTATATTTGCAAATAAAAAATATCACGTTCAGATATTCAACCTCAAACTTAATTTTCCTTCCATGCTTTTACTATTTACATCAATGGTTCTAATCAATATTTTAAAAATCGAATCAGTTCAACTAGTTTAACAGTGAAAATTTTGAACCGACTAACTTTGTAGTTCGATTTTCAACTTTTAATTTGTTTTAGTTTAATAATCTTTGTTATTAAAAAATTATCAGTTTATTAATTAATAAGTTAGGTTCGGTAACTAATCAGTTTTTATAAAAAAATAAAACCGATTAATTTTTATTTAACAATCTCCTTTTTAAATTAAACTTTAAATTTTTCTATGGGTAAGAACAATGTTCTTCAATTAGTTTTTAAATTCTTTAATTTTATTCAATCTTTAATCAGTTTTTTAACTGTCTAATACCTGTTGAACAATTTAAATCTTAAACATCTTATCTTATTGGTTTAACTTCCAGTTTGAATTTGGAAATCATTAGTTCTAATTAATCAACGTTTAACTAATCACAAGTTTAAACAAACGCTAGGAAACCAAAAAAGAAAACATAAAATAAAAGGGTTATTGTAAAAAGTTTTGCTAAATGGATATCTCCAACCAAGTTTTTCTTTAGCTATATTTTTAAGGATTATGTATTATTCGGTAATTATTAGTGACCATCACTATTAAATAAAAAAGTTATTTTATAAAAATAATATTTTTTACTATTTATCATCAAAATCGACTGATAACAAGTACAATCATAAACAGCTGAATAGAATTGCTCGATCTTAAAGGGAATCTTCGATAATTTGGCAGGTGAAGGGTTATTCTTAGTTTCGATCTACTGTTTTTGTTTCTTTATTATCCTCAGTAGTTACAAAAGCGAGTTATTGTTAGGATTTATTTTTGAATATATCCTAGTTTTATTTTTGGCATTTTAATTGGACATGGGAATTTTCCTACTAACGTTTGTTGATGTGCCTAAATTGGTAATTGGGTATTTTGTTGAAATTGGAACGTGGATTAGAATTGGAAGTAAATTCTCAATTAGCTTGATTTTCGGATGTTGATATGATCCCTATTTGAAAAGGATTTGTTCAAGGCAATTTTAGCAGATTGAGTGACCAAGATGGATTGCTTGCTGACGTGGATTTTTGTAGTAGGGCATCTTTCTTTTGAGACATGTATGGTGTTGCATCAAGTGTGTGTGTAAAAAATTTGGGTTAAATATTTGCTGAACCTACGGCTGTGTTTTTGGTTTTTCTATCTATTGATTGAGTTGTCTTTTGTCAAGTGTTCTTCTTGCAGCCGTATAGGATCATCAAATTTATCTTCAGCAAGTAGGTCAATGGTGAAGTTGGCTACTGCGTTGCGGTTTCTTTAATCTCCTGATTGAGTTGTTTTTATGGGGTTTCTTTGAAGCAGCAGTATCACTCCTTTATAATCTCTAATGAGCAGTCCAAGAACTATGTGCAGATGTTGTTTTTGCTAAGTTCTAAGTTGATGCTTGCAGCACTTTGAAGCTTTCGTCATAGATGAGTACATATACAATCGGTGTTGCTATTTGATGGTCTTGATGATTAATTTCAGACTTGAAATTATTGCATTCTTGTTTTAATTGTCTTTATTCTTAAGCAGAAGTAGTTAGACAAATCCTCCGATGAGGTTAACACGAGCCGGTCATGTTATTGGGTGTGAAAACCTTTCACGAGTAGTTAGGTTGTGGGTTAATTACATAGATTGAGTCTTTTGGTGTAGATCAATCTTTTGTAAGTGTTTAGCCAACTACAGTGGAAGAAATTAATCTGGGTGAGGGCCCCGCAGACGTAGGCAAGTTGGCCGAACTGCGTTACCAAACGTCGTAGTCTTTGCTATTTTGCATTCGTGATTTTTAATTTGCTTGTGCGAGAATTTTCATTAGATAATCTGCGAATTTATTGACAACTTAGTTATTTCAATTGGTATCAGAGCGGGTCACCAGTTCAGAATTTGGTAGCAAGTTGGTGTAGATCCGAGATTCGCAGACATGGCTACGAGAGAGGGTGCATCAATTTCCAGACCTCCACTATTGGATGGATCGAATTATCCATCATGAAAATCCAGGATGAAATTCTTTATTCAAGCGCAGGGGACAAGAGCCTTGTATTCGGTAGTACACGGTTAGACTCATCCAATGATTGTTGATGATACAGGAGAGACAATTCAGAAAGATCCATCTGAATGGACCAGACAGGAAGAAGAAAGTGCACTGGGGAATTCACAAGCAATGCATGCAATATTCAGTGCTGTTAATGAAGGGCGTTTCTCCATGATTTCGACATGTGAAACTGCAAAAGAAGCATGGGATGTTCTACAAACCATTCATGAAGGATCAAAATCCGTGATATCTTCAAAACTACAAATGCTAGCTGTGCGGTTCGAAGAATTGAAGATGGAAGAGCATGAAACAATTGGAGAATTTCATGAAAAGTTGAGAGATATTACGAATCAAGCTCATCAGTTGGGAAAGAAGTACTCTAATGTGAAACTAGTGAAGAAGACGTTAAGGTCATTGCCACCAAGATTCATTCCAAAAATTGCAGCAATAGAGGAGGCTCATGATATTGATAATTTGTCATTAGAGAAAGTTATCAGCATTCTCTGAGATGAATCTTTTGAGGGGAAAGCAAGAAAGAAACAAAGGATTGGCATTACAGGTGGAAGCCAGAAAGAATGTGAATAATGTTGAAGATGAGTCAGATGAGAATGAAGATATGATCTTGCTCACTCGAAATTTTGGTAAATGGCTGAAAAGAATGAAGAAAGACAGATCTGATCCTAGACAATATGGTGGGAGTTCATCGAATAACAATCCAAGACAACAAGTCAAAGTACAAAAAGGTGAAAGGAAAGCAAGAAGAATTCAGTGTCATGAGTGTCAGGGGTTTGGTCACATTCAATCCGAGTGTGCTAACACATTGAAGAAACAAAGAGGAAAGTCCTTCACCACAACCTGGAGTGAAAATGATTCTGAAAGTGATTTTGGTAGTGAGGAAGAATTGACAAATAATGCAGCACTGGTTGCTTTACACAACAAAAGTCCAGTTACTTGCTTAACAGTAACTGAGAAGGAAGTAACTGACAACAGAACAGGGAGAAAACTTGAAAATTTCAGAATCAGTTCAGCCCGGCATTCAAGTTCAGACTATGACAGTGACAGGAGCAGCTATGATGTTGAAGTCAGGAATACCTATGAGAACTACAAGGCCCTGTATGAGAAATGGTTAAAAGTATAGAAAAAGAATGAGAGTTTGAAAGAAGAAAATCTTAATTTGAAAAATGCTATACGAGGATTGGAAAAGAAGCTGGCAATGACTTCAGATGAACTTGGAGACGCGAGAATGAAATTAGTGAGTACTGAGAAGGGTTTGAAAATGCTGAATGGAGGCACGGAAAAACTAAATCAGCTGATTGAAACCGGAAAGATGAAAGGAGACTTCGAAGGCATTGGATACAAAGGAGAGTCTTCAAAAGCTAATCAGCAAAACGCTGCCATATTCAGATTAGCCCAAGAGATTTAAGGACCGAAAAATGGTAGAAGATTCATACCAACATGTCATTTTTGTGGGATGGTTGGACACATAAGGCCAAGATGCTATCAATTGTTACAAATGTTGTTTGAAAGAAAACAAGGAAGAAAAGGTATGCATAACTCACAATCATTTCAACATCAATCTTCAGCATCCAGATATTCATGGGTAAAAAGAAGTGAATTGCAAGCCCTAGTGGCATGTACATCTATGAAGGCATCATTACAACATGGCTGGTATTTCGATAGTGGGTGTTCACGTCATATGACGGGGGAAAAGACTTACTTGACAGAATATCAACTCTGTATGGATGGTCATGTAACTTTTGGAGATGGAAAGAGAGCGTCTGTAATTGGTAAAGGAACTTTGTGCATGGATGGCTTGCCTCCTCTCAAGAATGTGCTTCATGTCGATGGGTTGAAAGCAAATCTGGTGAGTATAAACCAACTATGTGATGATGGGTTGTTAGTAAAATTCACAAGTGATGAATGCAGGGTACTTACTGAACAAGGTGAATGTATTGTGAGTGGCAAGCGATCAGCTGATAATTGTTACATGTTGCAAGTTATAAGTACATGCAAATCGGATGCTCATGAAAATAATATTGAGTTGTGGCATTAACAGCTTGGACATGCGAACTTTGATCTCATAAGCAAATTGGCAAAAATGGAGGCTGTGAGAGGTTTAGCCAAAATGAACAAAGAAGGGGCAGTAGTGTGTAGCGCGTGTCAAATGGGAAAGCAACAGCGAGCATCACATAAAAAGGTCAGATATGTTACTTCATCTCGTATACTTGAGTTGCTTCACTTAGATCTTGTGGGTCCAACACAACATGAGAGCATTGGTGGCATGAAATACTTCTTGACTTGTGTGGATGACTATTCAAGATACACATGGGTGGCATTTTTGAAAGAAAAATCAGATGCTTTTAAGGCTTTTCGAAGTTTATGTGTACAGGTAATGAATCTGAAAAATCTGACCATATTGAGAGTTCGATCGGATCAAGGAAGAGAATTTGAAAATACAAGCTTCAATGAGTTTTGCAATGAAAATGGCATTTCACAAGAATTTTCAGCACCCAAAACTCCACAGCAAAATGGAGTTGCGGAGAGGAAAAATAGAACACTTCAAGAGATGGCCAGATCTATGTTAAATGGGAGCAAAATATCTATGAGATTTTGGGCTGAAGCGGTAAACACGGCTTGCTACATATGCAATAGAGTGCATCTTCAAAGTTTTCTAAATAAAACATCATATGAGCTTTGGAGAGGAAAGAGACCAGACGTGAGCTACTTTCACATTTTTGGAAGTAAGTGTTACATTCTTCGTGACCGTGAGCAGCTCGGGAAGTTTGAAAGCAAAAGTGATGAAGTAGTGTTTATTGGATACTCAACTCATAGTAAAGCTGATAGAGTGTACAACCAAAGAACAAAAAAAGTGAAAGAATCCATCAATGTTGTGATAGATGATGAATCCTTGATGAGTGATCATGTGACTGATGATAAAAAAATTCCAGATCTGAAGTTGATTGATGCAGAAAATATGACAGAAACAAAAGAGGTACAGCAAGGTGTTGCAAAAGAGACAGCTGCAGAAAGTGACTTCCAGTTAGTTACTGTTAAGGAAGTAACTGCAAAACCAGGAGAAATTTCAGTTACTTCAGAGGATGATGCAGCAAAATCACTAGAAGACATTATAAACAGAGGCTCTTCATCTCAAACCCGAAGAAACCAATCAGAAGAAAATGTTGTCGGCTATTTGAGCGAAAGAAGAAGTACAAGAGAGAGAAAAAAGGGTAAACTATAGAGAGCTTGCAGGGTATTTACGCTATACTTCCTCACTTGAACCATGAAATGTAAAAGAAGCATTACAAGATGAATATTGGACAGCAGCTATGCAAGAAGAGTTGATGCAATTTGTACGGAATGATGTATGGGAACTTGTGCCAAGACCACTAGCTACGAATGTGATTGGTACAAAATGGGTGTTTCGGAATAAAACAGACGAAAAAGAGAATGTTACCAGGAACCAAGCACGACTAGTAGCTCAAGGATATTCTCAGGTGGAAGGAATCGACTTTGATGAAACATTCACACCTGTGGCACGACTCGAATCGATCAGATTATTACTGGGCATAACATGTATCAAAGGCTTTAAACTTTACCAGATGGATGTTAAAAGCACTTTCTTGAACGGATTCATACAAGAAGAAGTCTTTGTGGAGCAACCAAAAGGCTTTATTGATTCAGCTCATTCCGATTATGTTTATAAGCTGAAGAAAGCTCTCTATGGTCTTAAACAAGCACCACGGGCGTGGTATGAAACACTCACTCAGTATCTTGTCAAGCAGGGGTATAAACGAGGTAATGTTGACAAAACCTTGTTCATTAGGAGATGTAAATCTGACTTAATGATAGTACAAATTTATGTTGATGGTATTGTGTTTGGCGCTACACGTTCAAAAATGGTTGAAGAATTTGTTAAGCTGATGACGTCGGAGTTTGAAATGAGTATGGTTGGCGAGTTGAGCTTCTTTTTAGGTTTGCAAGTAAAACAAATGAAGGATGGTATTTTCATATCGCAAACCAAGTATGTTCACAACATGATCAAAAAGTTTGGTCTTGAGAAAGCTAGACATGCACGAACACCCATGAGTAGCTCAATGAAGTTGAATAAAGATGAGAATAGGAAAAGCGTTGATGAAAGCTTATATAAAAGCATGATTGGTAGCTTGTTGTACCTGACTGCGAGTAGGCCAGATATTTGTTACAGTGTTGGAGTATGTGCTCGATATCAATCCAATCCGAAGGAAACACATATAACAGCTGTCAAACGAATTTTCAAATATGTGAGTGGAACGTCAGATTTTGGGATTTGGTTTACCTTGGACTCTACATCTTATCTAGCAGGATATAGTGATGCAGATTGGGCTGGAAACTTAGATGATCATAAAAGTACTTCCGGAGGTTGTTTCTTTTTGGGAAACAATTTGATTTCATGGTACAGTAAGAAGCATAATTATATCTCCCTTTCTACTGCTGAAGCTGAATACATCGCCGCAGGCAGCTGTTGCTCATAGTTGCTTTGGATGAAGCAAATGTTAGAAGATTATGGGATTGATCAGAAAGAATTAACAATTTTATGTGATAATAAGAGTGCAATCGACATTTCAAAGAATCTTGTTCAGCATTCGCGTACGAAGCATATCGATCTTCGCCATCATTTCATTCGGGAACTAGTTGAAAGTAAAATGGTGATTTTATCACATGTATCAACCGAGAAGCAATTGGCGGACATTTTCACAAAACCTTTGGATGCGATAAGATTTAAGCAGCTTCAAGGAGCGTTGGGGCTATGTATTTTCCCTTATTGATTTCTGTTTTTTTATTTGTTTATTTGTTGTTTTTAAAAAAAAAGGAAAAAGAAGGGAAAAAAAAGGGGATTTTGGTTGCTGCGTCCACTGTTGGGACTTTAAATCCCTCATCCCCAATTTTTAGTCACTTGTCTTACTTCTTTATTTTCACTATCGACATTGCTCTCTCAAGTTAATGCTCCTTGGGTCTTCTCTTCACGCATCCGACGTCTCTTTTTGCTTCATCCCCTCATTTTCGAGTAGTCTCCCATCCGCAAGCTTCTCTCATTCAGTCTTTGGTGGATTGTAACCGCAAGCCTCTCCCATCCAACGTCCTTGGGCTGTGCAATTTCGGTGGTTGTGCTAGTTCTCTCTCCTTGGTCTTTGTATGTCCACGGTGATGGCTCTTGCCTGGTAATAATTTCGTATCTCCCTCTTTCTTCTGCTGGATTCTATGTGAAGTTTGAAGGAATCTGATTTTGTGGATTATTGCTCTGGTTATTTGAGGGCTGCGTGTTTTGTGTTATATTCTGGAACTGTGGTTTTTCTGCCGAAATTTGTACTGAGTAGGGAAACTTCTGGGTACTAGACTTTTGGCTGGGTTATTTCTGATTATTGACTGCTGTAGTATGGGAAAGAATAAAGAACAGGTGATACATTCAGCTTCGGAGACAAAGGGCGCAGCTCCTATGCGACGCTCTAGTCGCTTGCAGTTTCTTCCCGGTTCAGGTAGAAGTTTTATAGGAGCCGAATCTTCATCCACTGTTCCTATTGATATTCCCGATGTACCGGATCAACATGATTCCGATGTTGATCGAGTAATTGAGGATTTGGTTGCGGAGTCCTCATCAGATTCTGATGCCCCTTTGTCACCGCCTTCTGTTCCATAGTCAGTTCCTCCTCCATCTCCTAAAAAGCGGTACAAGATGATGTGTACCAAATCAGTCCGTCCACCTAGATGTCATCCGGGTGCTCGGTTGCCTGTTGATAGAGCCATTTCTTTTAAGTTTTATACTTCCGCTGCAGAGGCAAAATGGCAGTCCTTATCGGATGTAGGGGTTGTCATGGATCGTCCAATTAACTTGGATGAATTTCGGGCTCAGGGTCTCCATACTCTTCTCAGTGAACGGTCACTGCTTCATGCGTCTTTGTTCCCTCAGCACTATGACTCCAAACTGGTAAAAGAGTTCTACTCTAATCTGTCCAGTGACATTTTGAATATTAATGCTGCTACTTTTGGTGTTGTGTATGTGAGGGGGAGGGTTATTGGCTTTGATGCTCGCCGATTAAATATGTTTCTGAGATTCGAGAATGTAGTTGGAGATTCTTTTTATGATGATAATTGGGAGATTACTACCGACCAACTAGCTCTGATTTTAACTGATGGAAAGCTCACTGCTTGGCCGACGACTTCTGTGTTTCGCTCATCCATGCTCACCCAGAAGTATTTTGTTAAGTTCAAATTAATGATCACCAACTGGATTCCGACCACTCATGCGGTGACTATTTATCTGGCCCAGGCCAAGCTTCTTTATGCCATTGGCACGGGTGTCCAATTTAATCTGGGCCGATTCATTATAGATTCGATGCTGTCTGTTGAGAGTAAGCCTCACTCTCTCTTATATTTTCCATGTTTAATCTCACAATTTCTGTATGCTAATGGAGTGCCTAGGCTGGAATCAAGCATCTTGGAGGCGGTTCCTCTTATGAATATTTCGTCGCGGATATTTGGGCAACCACGGGTAGCGGACTTGCCTTATGTTGTTTCAGACCCTTCAGCTGCTTCCGGTCCCTCTACCTCTATTCCCAATGCTGCTTTTATCTCTGAGTTGGAGCGCATTGAAGGTGGTCTCCAAGCTCTTACCGAGGCTGTCCGCAAATTGAAGCACCGTGTCCTTCAATCTCCGGGTTCTTAATTTCTTTTGTTTTGTTACTGGTTGCTGATGATTTCTGTTGCATTCCGCACACTTTATTTCCTTTTAAATAATACTTTCTGCACTTCTAATCTTTCGGTTGGATTTCCTCATGTTCTTTGTTGTTGTTGAGAATTGAGTTGCTTCAGTTAAAGAGTGCAAGTCTTGCCATATTTTACTAGCTTTAACAGAATATATTTTCTTTTGCTCCTAATATTGAATGACCTTCTTTGAGAATCTCTTGAATGCAAGTGAAATGAGCCTGTTTAATGGATTTTGCGTAATTAGTTGTATGCTGAAATGGTCAATTCATGACTGGCGCACTTATCACGAATCTGCCATTGTTTCTTTGCATGTGAGTTGTGTGCTTAATGTTTTTGCCAAGTTACTTAAAGTATACATCAAATAAAAAAAATAACAAAAAATAACAAAAAAGAGCACAAAACCCAATCAAATTCTTACTCCGCTGTCCGGTAATGGATAAAGAGTAGAGCTAGTAGCCATCTGAGCTTGTGACTCCAAGTAGCCGGATGCGGGTATCACAAATATTCGCCCTTGCGCCGAACGGATGATGACATCTCAGACAAGCCTAAAAAGTGCTCAAAATGTGCTGAAATCGAACAAAAGGAAACAACAATAAGAGACTACTTTGTGACTCTAAGCTGACATTGGTAATCTTTTGGTACTTGGCAAGTTCATTTTTCATCTATGCTTGCTTGAGCATGGTTTCTCTTGGCAGGTTTTTGGTAATTGTTCTGTTGTGAATTGAGTTAATTATACTGGGTTTCAAACTGTGTGTTCTGAACTAGTGCAAGGCTCTTTTATTTGTGTTTGAGAGGTATTTCAACTGACAGTCACTCCTTGTTATGACATTTGGAAGATAAGTTTTGTTTCTGCTAGTTTCATATTGCTTGTACACTGGATTTCTTTCGCTGAACAGCTTTCTTCTTACGTTTTTTGTCATATATTGTCTCAAAGGGGGAGACCATAGTGTGTTGCTGGTGTGTTGCTATTTTCGTTTCTTGTTGCTTTTGATTGGTATGCTTTTGGTTGGTTTGTTGTTGTTCGGATTTGTGACTTGAGGGGGAGCATCTATTTTGTTCTGTCAATGCCCAATTACTAGTTTTGATGTTGAGACAAGAATGCTAAAAAAGGGGGAGATTGTTAGGATTTATTTTTGAATATATCCTAGTTTTTATTTTTGGCATTTTAATTGGACATAGGAATTTTCCTAATAACGTTTGTTGATGTGCCTAAATTGGTAATTGGGTATTTTGTTGAAATTGGAAAGTGGATTAGAATTGGAAGTAAATTCTCAATTGGCTTGATTTTCGGATGTTGATATGATCCCTATTTGAAAAGGATTTGTTTAAGGCAATTTTAGCAGATTGCGTGACCAAGATGGATTGCTTGCTGACGTGGATTTTTGTAGTAGGGCATCTTTCTTTTGAGACATGTATGGTGTTGCATCAAGTGTGTGTGTAAAAAATTTGGGTTGAATATTAGCTGAACCTACGGCTGTGTTGTTGGTTTTTCTATCTATTGATTGAGTTGTCTTTTGTCAAGTGTTCTTCTTGCAGCCGTATAGGATCATCAGATTTATCTTCAGCAAGTAGTTCAATGGTGAAGTTGGCTGCTGCGTTGCGGTTTCTTTAATCTCCTGATTGAGTTGTTTTTATGGGGTTTCTTTGAAGCAACAGTATCACTCCTTTATAATCTCTAATGAGCAGTCCAAGAACTATGCGCAGATGTTGTTTTTGCTAAGTTCTAAGTTGATGCTTGCAGCACTTTGAAGCTTTCGTCATAGATGAGTACATATACAATCAGTGTTGCTATTTGATTGTCTTGATGATTAATTTCAGACTTGAAATTATTGCATTCCTGTTTTAATTGTCTTTATTCTTAAGCAGAAGTAGTTAGACAAATCCTCCGACGAGGTTAACACGAGCCGGTCGTGTTATTGAGTGTGAAAACCTTTCACGGGTAGTTAGATTATGGGTTAATTACATAAATTGAGTCTTTTGGTGTAGATCAATCTTTTGTAAGTGTTTAACGAACTACAGTGGAAGAAATTAATCTGGGTGAGGGCCCCGCAAACGTAGGCAAGTTGGCCGAACTGCGTTACCAAACGTCGTAGTCTTTGCTATTTTGCATTCGTGATTTTTAATTTGCTTGTGCGAGAATTTTCATTGGATAATCTGCGAATTTATTGACAACTTAGTTATTTCAGTTATAAATAAAAATATAATTATAAATGAAAATAATTGAGTAACCAGCACTAGTTGTACTGCAACTGCCACAATAAACTGTAACTTAGCTCAAGCATTAATGGTTATCTTTTTTATTCCTTGGTCTAAAAGATGAAGGCAACAAAGGGTAAGCACAATCTAAGCAAGCAACTCCAATGGTGGATTTTCATTGACGTAGTTGCACTCCAGAGCAGGAAGAAGAAATGATAAAGGAGAGACAAACAAACATTCGATACTGTACATACTGAGAACAAAAGGCAATCAAGAGAAAAAAAGCAATGCAAATTCTAATACATGATATTCTGCTCACATCTAAAAGTAATAACAGAAAGTTGAGAATTCATCAACAAATATGGAACTATGAATGTTCACATTCTTATATGGTGGCATTGGAAATTGATGTTCCTCTTCTGATGCTATCCATATTTGTTGTCTCGTACACAGGAAGGCCACTTGAGTAGATACCCAAGTTATGGTTTTCCAACTCAAACAAATCAGAGCTTGAATCACTATCAGCCCCATCATCTATCTCATTGAAATTCCTGGATTCTTTTTCTTCAGATGGATCCTGACCAACCCTTTTCCTGTCTTTTTCCAAGTACTTGATATCATCTTTCTTGTGGTTTTGCGATGAATTATCTTTGAGTTTAAACTTCTGATCCAACGAAGATGGATATATGTTTGTCTTATCATTCTGCAATGAAATGGATTTCACATTCCCATTTTGGTTTGACAAGGAAGATAGTTGCTTATGATCTGATAAGCTTCTGAACTCTAGTTGCTTATGGTCTGATAAGCTTCTGAACTCCTTGTAGTTCTTGATCGGAGTTTGTGCAGACGGAGGTGGTGTTCTGAAACCAGGACTTGAAGAGGAACACAACGACTTTGCATCAGTAGAACTCAAGCTTGGAAAATGACTAATGCTGCTTCTTCTTTTCCGCCTCCCACTTTGGTTCTCGTCCTCATCTTTCATGGACTTTGTTGAAGACTTGGATTTCTTCTTCTTCAAGCTGGTTTGGCTGAAAAGAGAATTCAAGAAACTAGCTAATCTACCACCTGGAGAGCTTGGTTGTTTGTGCTTCTTCTCTTTGAATATTTGCTTGTCCACTGAATGTTGAGACAGCTGATGAGGTAGTGAAGTTATCATAGGTAAATCTAAGCTCATTCTTCCACGATGTCTATGATCTTCTCGCACGTATCTCTGACCATAAGTTACAAAATTGTAACCTGCAGTTTCATTGTAGCCTGAGAAATATCCTGCTGCCTCAAACACATCGATCTCATCTGAATCCTTCCTGCCATGTAACGATTTCCGGTAAAGCTTAGCGGCGCCTGAAATTCCTGTCACGGACATGATTAAACCTGAAACCTGAAACCTGAAAACTTAATTTCCTGATAGTCCGATCGAAAAAGTGTAAGCTTTCAGGGAAGAGAAGTGCTTGAGAAGGGAGTATATAGAGGAATAGTATTGAGAGATTTCAAGAGGGCCTGGCTTTGAAATGATAGAGTTTGTGGGCGAAGTGAGCTTTATAATCATCAATTACCTTACACTGCACTGTCCATGATACTGCATCATGAGGAGTGTTTTTGGAGGCTGTTCAGGTTAGGCCCACGTTGGTGTGAGTTTTGTGCTTTTATATAGGTTTTTTAGAATTAAATTGGGGTACAAAGGAATTTGCTATTAGGATTAAATAAATCCTTAAGTGCATATAACAATTTATAAATACTTATTTGGAATAAAATATTTGACTAGTTAGTGATTTAGAGTCAACTAATAGATTTAATTAAATTAATATTTATAAATTTAACCTATTTTTATTCTCAACTTGTCATTTTCACGAATGATAAGAAGTATGTTTTTCTTGAATTATATGGTTCTGTCATGTTTATTGGGATTAGCTTGCACATAGGTGTGGGAACTATAATTTTTTCTCGAGTTGAAGTCAATGAGCTCGACTCGAGTTGACCAAGTTTTAGATCAGGCTTTGACTTTTTTTAAAAAAAATTCAAGCTTTTGATTAAACTTGTGTTATGATTATCTAATTCAACCTAACTCAAAATTCAAATATGTTATGTAAAATAACGTCATTTTGAGTAAAACGATATTATTTTTAAATTTTATATTAAAAAAATTAATCGAATTTGATGCAGGCTTAACGAAACTTTGAATTGCTGAATTTTGATTGGGTTCAGGCTCAAGCCTAACCCTTGAATTCAATCGAACTTTGGGCTGAATTCAATCCTTAAGCTCGAGATTACCAAACCTAAGTAGGTGTTGACTACTATGGGTCTATGAACAACTACCTAAAGAGGCTTATCTTAGCTTGAATATCATAGAGTTGGAAGCATTGGGTAGATCTCATCCATCTTTTTAGACCTTGAACTATACTCCTAGTTATTTAGAATGTAAGATGACATAAACCTTCATTTGTTTTCTAAGACCCTTTTGACTCATACATCAACATCATGGTCCACTAATATCTGCTTGCCTCTTCTTTTGGCGTTCTGGTTTGTGAGTATTTTGATAGAAATGATGTCTTTTCATTGAGCTAGATATTTATATATTGGATTAGTTATTTTAAAAAATATAGTTTAATCCTTAAAATTCTATTAAAAATTTATTTAGTATTTTAAACTAAAATTTCTTAAATACATCCTAAATTTGTAAAATATATTTTGATACAATATATTAGGAACTCTCCAATTATAATTTAGAACTTAAAAATTATTTAATAAAAATTAAAATTTATGATGCTAAATAAAAGTACTTTTTCTTAATGATTTTTAATTATAAATGTACTTTTTATTAATGTGATAAATTTAGAATGGTTGTCAATCTAATTAGTAAATTAATATTAGGAATTTCATGTCTTCAAATATAATCGAACAATATATTAATACATGTTTCTGATACAAACTATAATAAGAGAATTTGGAAGATGAATACTTGATTTTATAATGCTTCTCTGTAAGAAAAAGAGTAACAATTTAACTCTTCAATTTATAACTAGAATAAAAAAAAATCAAATTTAACCCAACTTAAAGTAAATATAATAAATTTAAGTTACTTAATTTTAAAATCTAATATAAAAAATTGATCTAATCTAAACTAATTTAATAAAATAATATCATATTAATACAATTGACTAAAATAATATGTCGAACATGTTTTGAATTAAACTCGAATCCTATATTCAAAACGTAAGTAACTTCAACCTCATCCAACTCATTATTACCTATTTGCAACCCTATAACTAAGGTCAATGTTATCTCTACCTAACTTGTTAACCTCTCTAGCTCGTCTTTTCCCTTTTTTCGTTTCTTAAAGAACAAACACTACGACAAACAACTTATGGGATGGGACCGAGGTCACCTATGGTGGTAGTAATTATTGGAATTAGGTTGTGAAATCATAATCTCAGCATCATTTTCTTGCCTTGTCGTGTTTCATACATTCCAATGTCATTTTAACTACGTCCATATCAGTACACGTTAAAAGAATTTTGTTTTCCACGAAGAAAAAGTGAATGCTTTATGAATGGAAACTAAGATTTGGAAGAACAATTTGGCTTCCGAATATATCGATTCAGTTAGGATATATTTTATATATTTTTTATTTAGTTTTGATATTTTAAATTGGATATATAAAAAAATCAAAATTATTATATGGATTGATAAAGACGAGTGAAGATTATGTTTTTATAGAAGTCCAAACATCAATGCGCTGTTGCGTTTTGGTTATTAGAATATTGCAAATTTGCGTGGATAAGGTTGACATCTTTTGGTTGAGTTTGTGTCATACATATGTTACCCACGAATTGCATTTTTTCTAATACTACATGTAATTGAAGAAAACCTAGAGGTGAGTTTGTGGCAACAAATAAATTGGGCATTTTTTTTGTTGAAGCTGCGTTGGTCACTTGTTTATGAAAACAAAGATGATAAGGATATCTATTATCTGATACTTGATAAGCTTGATAACGATCTCATCTGCTATAATCTCTATCTACTGTAATCTCTTGTAAATGTTTACGCTTATCTTTATAGCTTGTATCTGTGTATATAATGTACAGAAGTCTGCTGTGAATAACAGCACAATCTTC
>JAOQMQ010000001.1:1222121-1235046 GCA_027563845.1 Erythroxylum subrotundum | reverse complement strand
TATGTTTTATTTTATGATCATTTCAGCAAATACTGTTGGATTTATTTTCTTTCTCACAAACATGAAGTCTTGAATGCTTTCATCAAATTTAAACATGTCGTGGAAAAATTCTTTGGTCGATCTATTAAACAATTTCAAGCTGACTGGGGTGGTGAATTTCAAGCACTTACTAAATTTCTCTTCTCAGTGACAATGGCATTATTCATCGTAGTTCTTATCCAAAAATACCACAACAAAATGGGTGTGCTGAACGTAAACATAGACATATTGTTGAAACTGGTTTGTCCCTTTTACATCATTTCTTTGTTCCTTTGCAATATTGGAATTATACTTTTGATACTGCGATTTATATTATCAACAGATTACCTACCCCAATCTTACAAAATCGCAGTCCATATTACTCTTTATTTCACACTCATCCAAATCTCAATGAGTTAAAGGTTTTTGGCTCTCTTTGCTACCCTTGGTTGCGTCCATATGCTGCAAATAAACTAGCTCCTCGCTCCTCCAAATGTGTTTTTATTGGCTTCAGTAAAATTCATAAAGGATATTTTTGTTTGGAGTTATCTACCAAAAAAATCTATACTTCACGACATGTTTTATTTGATGAGCAAGTATTTCCCTTCAAAGAATCTTCAGCTGGCCCAGATATTACCGTCCATGAGCCATCATCACCAGTGCCCATTCTTTTGCCCACCCACCTTCCAACATTTATTCCCCTTGGACCCACCTCAAATTCCACTTCCCACCACAGACCCGTCTCTCCATTTCAACAACCACCACCATCTTCTTCCCCTTTGCCATCTACTGGTGTCCCACCAACCTTACCCATATCTCTATCTTCTTCCCTTCCACCCGATATTTCCACCGTTCGTCACTCACACGATACCCCACCACTACCCACACCATCTAATACCAATTTTTCTGGCCTTCCTTTGGTTGTTGATCTCACACAGTACCCCCCACCTTCCTCCTCATCCTCTCCTCCAAGCCATCGACGCCACCACATGGTAACTAGATCCATGACTGGTTCTTTGAAACCAAAGGCCTTGACTGCTAAATTTTCTCACCCAATTGAGCCTAGTTGCTTGTCCAAAGCTTCTCAGCACCCTAAACAGCGTCAGGAAATGCCCGAAGAATATGCGGCGTTGATGGATAATCACACGTGGGATCTCGTTCCTTCTACTAATACTCAGAATCTCATCGGCTGTAAATGGGTCTATTGTATCAAATACACGGCAGATGGAAAACTTGATCGGTACAAAGCCCGACTCGTGGCAAAAGGATACAACCAACGACCCAGAATCGACTTTCATGAAATGTATAGTCCCGTCATTAAACCAGCAACAGTTCGACTTATTCTCTCTCTTGCTATGACAAATGATTGGCCGGTTAAACAACTTGATGTGTCGAATGCTTTTCTTCATGGAACTCTCGATGAGGAAGTTTTTATGAAACAGCCCCAAGGCTTTGTCCATCCAAATTTTCCACATCATGTTTGTCGACTCCGCAAGTCCATATGTGGCTTACAACAAGCACCACGACAATGATTCTCATGTCTGAAAATTTCCCTTTTACAATTTGGTTTTCAAGGTTCCAAAACAGATGCATCACTGTTCTTCCTCAATCAAAATGGTGATAAATTATTTGGTCTCATCTACGTTGATGATATCCTTTTTACTGGAAAAAACACAACAGCCATACAACGGATTCTCATGCAGCTCCGTTCTGAGTTCAAGCTTAAGGATCTTGGTAACCTCTCCTATTTTCTTGGCATTGAAGCTCAATGGACATTTGCGGGCCTACTATTAACACAACGCAAGTACATTCATGATCTCTTACAAAAAGCTCATATGCAGGATGCCAACCTTATGTCAACACCTGCTTGCACCACCCTTAAACTTTCAGCTTTTTCTGGTACTTCCGTTCAAGATCCAACACTGTATAGATCAATCGTTGGTGGTCTTCAATATTTGTCTATGACAAGACCTGATATCTCCTTCTCTGTGAATAAGGCTTCACAATTCATGCATGATCCTCGAGATCAACATTGGCAGGCTGTTAAACGTATTTTACGTTATTTAAAGGCCACTTCTGCTCATGGCTTACTTATCAAGAAGTCCTCCTCCACTCAGCTTTTCGCCTACAGTGACAGTGATTGGGCTGGCTCCATTGATGACAGAAAATCAACAGGTGGCTATGCTCTGTTTGTGGGATGTAATCTGATATCCTGGTCCTCCAAGAAGCAACGCACAGTGGCACGATCCTCCACAGAAGCTGAGTATCGAGCTCTTGCGTCTGCTGTCCAAGAACTTCAGTGGTTACAATCTCTACTTCATGAAATTGGGCAATCTTGTTCACAGCCTCCCTTACTTTTTTGTGACAATATTAGTGCCACATATTTAACAACTACACCTATTTTTCACTCCCGTTCCAAGCATTTGGAGATTGATTTTCATTTTGTGCGTGATAAATGTGCTCAGAAAGAACTTTAAGTGCGCTACATATCTACTACAGATCAACTTGCTGATGGATTCACGAAACCTTTGCCCAAAACCCGCTTTCTTCATTTACGGGACAAGTTGTCTGTTGTTTCACCCCACAGTCAACTTATGGGAGGGTGAGAAGGATATCTATCATCTGATACTTGATAAGCTTGATAACGATCTCATCTGTTGTAATCTCTATCTACTGTAATCTCTTGTAACTGTTTACGCTTATCTTTATAGCTTGTATCTGCGTATATAATATACAGAAGTCTGCTGTGAATAACAGCACAATCTTCATAGCATATATTGCTCTTATAAAAGATTGGTTGGCTGCGCACTTGATGTTTTTGGGAGTTGGATATTATGTCTCATGTTTGATATAAGGGTGAAGCAGGTGCGTGGATCATTGATAAAGTGGAGTTCACGTAAGGATTAAAAGAACATTGGTTATGAATTAAAAGAAGATTGGCTGGCTGCGCATTGTGATTTTAGGCTACGTATTATCTCACGCACATCAAGTGTGAAGCAGTGTGCATGTGTCTTTTGAAGGGACTAGTTTTATATGTCTACGAAAAAATCATGTTTGCTGCATATGTTAATTGACATAGCTGATTAACGTGTTCTGGTGTATGAGCCACGGTGAAGTTGTTTTGTCAGTAAGGTGAATATCATCTTCTGTTATGTGGGGACTGGTTATTACTTGAAGCAACACAATGACTTATTCTAGTGAAGAAAGAATCAACTATGGAGAAGGTTTTCAGCTGAGTTATTTTGAGGAGATAAATTCATAGGGAAGTCTTCCCTTGTCTCAAGTATTTTGTTAATTAATTTTCAGTTGATTAAGTACTTGAGCTATTTTTATTTATTATTGTTTTGAGTGAAAGTACTTAGAAAAATCCTCTGTTGAGGTTAGTACGAGGTGGTCGTACTATTGGATGTGAAAATCTTTCACGAAAAGTGAGGTTGAGAGATAGTGTTAAGGGCTGAGTGGGCCGGCTCAGTAAAGCCTTGAATAAATCTATTGTACTTCGTGAAAGTTATTAAGATAGATAAGGGCCCCGCAGACGTAGGCAAGATGTGCCGAACTGTGTTACCAAATTTCTGGTGTTTTTATTATTTCAGTTTTGCTTATTTTTATTTTGTTGGTGCCAAAGAAGTTTGTGAAACAATTAACCCCTTCGTTTTTCCAGATTCTTTATCACATAATTGATGTAAGTAAGCAAAATAAGGGATTAAAGTTCAAAAAGTGCACGATCATGGCTCAAAACTTTATCTTGAGTACATGCTAGCTTCCATACATTATAAATTATTTGTGTTTTTATGTATAATCCGATAATATTATAATGAAATCAATTAGTTTGGTAGTTGTTAGCAATATTTTAAAATTTGGATCAGAAATTAAACCTGTGAGATAAGAAATATAAAATTTACAGGTTTAATCCATAAAATCGATTTATAATAAACATTGAACAAATTTGAAAATTTTGAAATGAGATTGAAGAAGGAAACTATCTATATCCATTGAATAGTTGATGTTTAATTGAAAAAGTATACTGTTTAAAAAAATTATCTAGTTTGTTCTAATTTATAAAAATTAATTAGTTAATAAAACCGTCTGGTTAATTAATAAATCATTCAATTTTAAATAAGAAAAGTTATGGAGGTAAATCGAACAAAAAAATTAACAATTTTAAAGTTTTTAGAGTTAAACTGATCAGACTGGCTTGGTTTTTTAATTGTTGATAGCTATTGATTATTATTATTAAACAAAAAATTATTTTATGAAATCATATTTTAATATTTATGATATTAATATATAATTACCATTACCCATCAAACGCAATACTTTTTCTTATTATAATTCTATGGACATTTATTTTCTTTCTCTTTTTATTCAATAACTAATGACCATAAAGATATTTTAGGCTCTTAATTAGTCAACATTCTTTAACTGATTCTGGTTAAGACAAACCAATCTTTAGAAGACAGATTTAAAAGGAATACTAATCAAAAGTGGGACAAAAACATATGTGGCTCAAATTGAACCTAAAAAACTTACTTGTCTTTCTGATCAAATCCATGAATGCCATTTCTTTGCAATGCTACAATCTCTTGCATACCCTTTAAAGCTCAAAGTTTGAACTACACAGAAGTCCCACCAAAAAGCAAAAAAATTATACATTGAGGAGCTGTCTTTGTAAAATGCGAAGAGCCAAGACATTTATGCAATGAACTTGTAAAACACCTTATTTTTCCTTTTAGATAAGTGGGTTAGTCCATACATTTAGTGCCTAAGCTTTAAAGAATCTAAACCCATTCCCTTCGTGTGGATGTTGGAGAAAAAGTGTAAAACACCTTATTTTTCCTTTTATATAAGTGGGTTAGTCCATTTAAAGAATCTAAACCCATTCCCTTCGTGTTGATGTTGGAGAAAAAGGAGACTCCTAAGGATAAGTGTATGGGCACTAGGACACATGCACAGAAGGCAGACAAATAGGTACTCACGTTCACTTGCCTGCCACAAAAACTTGTAACCCTCTTGTAAGTTAGATTTTTTTTTAAAATCTATAATTTTTGTCATTAATCATTTATTCTTTTTAGTCTCGTATTTAAATCTTTCATTAATGGAAATTTTTTGACGTGTTGAGTAATAGCTCTTGTTGCTCATTGTTTCTTGTTTAGATTGTTCATACCATTCATATATAATGTTTTGATTTAAGATTTCAATCCTTCAATGTTTTCCGAATAACACATATTATGCCATGTTCATAAATTGTTTCCACGACTCTTTCACCTAATTTTTATTTTATTCAAGAAAAATCGTCTAAAATTATCATTTAATTTTATAAAATTTTATTTTTATATATCATATTTGGACGTCATTTTTCATTAAAAATTTAACAAAAATAGCTAAAGAACATCATATTACTTGTATTTCATAACACAAATCAAAACAGGCATTAAACTATACATGTAACACCTATATAAACAATACAACATTTTTTACCATTTTTTATTAATTTTTTCAACTGACAATAATGTTAAGAATACAATACAACATTTTTTAAACCATTTTTTATTAATTTTTTTCAACCGACAATAATGTTAAGAATACGAGTAATATCAAAATATATATAATCTCAAGAGATAAATTAATGGTAATTTTTAAAGATTAGAAATTAAAATGAAAAAGATCTAAATTGTTGAAAGATTTGAGTATAATTTAGCTATATTAGTACAATCATTATTATTCTCTTTATTATTAAATAAATCTTATTCAATATATATAGTCAAATTTGTTGTGAAGAAAAATCGTGGTGGTGAAGAAGATTTTTGAGTTCCATAAGAGTTCATCCACTGAACACCACCACATCTATTGTGTCCTCATCCAAAAACCAGTCTTGAGACCATGACTTTTACTGTCTTTTATCTGCAGCAGGAGCTGTTGCAATCTGCTTGACAAATACATCTAGCAACAACACAATTTGTCGACCACTTGCTGCGATATTTGACTGGTATCGAACTCACACTCTTTCATTCTAGTCTTATCAAGTTAGTAAAAATTCTAGCCAAGTTGGAGTTTCCAACTTTGCTTCCTTCCTCCGTTAGTTTCACGTGGAAGCTACCGGCCAAGTACTAGACCAGGACCAACCTTCAACTCTCGTACATTTTCCTGACCTAACAGCATTCATTACCCTGTACTATCAGAGTTGATTTCTTCTAAACGATTCTGATGTTAGATGAGTGCATGCGAAAGTGATGGTCCACACGATCTGCGTACCCCATGTTAGGAGCTAGAATGTATCAAAGCTTTGTTCAAATAGGTACATTGTGTGCCTGAAACCTTAGGTTCACGAAGGACCTAGGCACAAAGAGGAATACAAAACCTGACTGGATAGATACATGCTTGATGTTTTGTTGCTTTCTTTTGTTTTGGACCGTTTGTTCTAAAAGTTAGCTTCCATGGTGGAGATTTTTTGACGAGTCATCTCTTAAAAGCGTCTCTACCTTTTTCTTTTCTTTTTTTCACTGAATCTGACGTTGTGCTTAACAGATCATGACTATAATTCCCAGTCCTGATCATATCAGTTGGTTTTTTGTTCTTACACTGACCCAACACTACTTTTTGATACCTTACCAAACCTGATGGATTTGGACAGCGAGACCATGTGAATTGGCAAATTTTGAACAGTATAACACATTCATTTAATGTCATGCGGAGGTTATGCCCTCTCTTGTCTCTCAAACTTACCTAAGTTGTGCTGTTTTTGGAGACAGATGATACCCTATCATAGGTGTCCTCTCTTGCTTTTTCTTACAGTTTGCTGTTATATGCAACAACACACTTACATCAGGACTGAGGCACAAGAGACCGTGATTATCTGAACTTCCCTCCGAACTTAGCAAAAACCATCATGGAATCTGCAGTTAGGAAAATTATTTTTAGAGGGTGGATTTCTCTTGTAATTTACACTTTTTTCAAATTTTATTTTTAAAATCATAAGTTTTAGACGGTTGCAATGTCTATATGCTTGAAGTAGTGGTAATGATAATGATAATCAAGTGGAGTAGATGAAATCTCATCCTCGTCCACAAGCTCACCCTTATCATTCCTTTTCCCTGACTCGGGAAATAAAAGAAAGGGAAAAAAAAAAAACCTGAAGCTGAAGGTGGAATCTTCTTTTACAGGTTCGAACAAATTATGTTAAGCCCATGTGATCCACGAGTAAAAATAAAAATTTGTTTTTATTTTTATTTAAAAGAAAAAATAAAAACAAAAATAAAAAGTCACACTAGAAAAATAAAAGTGGAACTAAACGACCCCTTAACATATAAGATATGAAACCCCTGTATAAAATAAAAAAGAGTTGTCTGATTTTGTTTGAGAAAGTTTTCAAGAAAAGAAAAGGATTCTTAATAATAACCCTTAAATTTGTTAGATAATCTGCAATTATATTATCATTTATGAAAATGTCAATCGAAAATAATTACTTAAGTTCATAAGCAACATTTTGATTACCAATGGTATGTTTTGTTTTGTGCAATTAGAATTAGACTTATATAATTTCAAGTTCCAATATTTTAGTGAACAAAATTTAGTTTTAAAACAATATTTACATCCAAACTTTTTGGAATTGAATAATTATTTGATAATTTTTGATTTTATTCAATTCAATATAGTAAATAAAGCAAAATAAGAATTAACAAATGCATTCCAATTAATTTCAAAACTCTCAAACACAAAATATAACTAATTATGGCTTGAAAATGTTAATCTGATTATTAAAAAGGGACGTGAGAAAGGAGTATCATAAGTTTAATTTGTTTCTATTTTATTCGAGAGTATTGTTTATTTGATAAAAATCGGACCAAAAGTAAAATCGATAAGACAAGAGATTTAAGATTTAAAATGTTCAACTAGTATTAGACTGTTATAAAATTAATTAAAGATTGACTAAAATTAAAAATTTGAAAAATAATTGAAAAAGAATATCCTTATCCATTAAAAAAATTAAAGTTTAATTAAAAAAGAGACTATTAAGTGAAAATTAATAAGTTTATTTTGAATCATAAAAATTTATTAATTTATGAAAATTAACCGATTAATTAATAAACTAATAAGTTTTTAAGAAAAAAAAGTTATTAAAATAAATCAAACCAAAACGTTAAAAATCGAACTAAAAAATTAATCAATTCAAAATTTTAAAACCGATTCAGTTTTTAAAACATCGATAAAAACATGTAATCGTGCATGGAGATTGATTTAGATGCCTTTTGTCTACCTTTTCGCAAAGATCTAAGACTTTGGGGAATTTTGTAAGCTAAAGTTCTACATTGATATGTGCATTGTCCCAAATGGAGAAGGTGGGTACTAGTCACATCCTTCAGTACTTTTTCCTTTTTATTTGTATAAAAATCATAATCATAAGTAAAATTAATCACTTCATTGAAGTAAAAATATTTAAATCTATAAATAAAATAAAATAAAAAGAGAAGATGATGGTTATTGAACAAAGAGAATTAGATACTTAAAAATTACATGTAATGCTAAGTTAAATGCTTACCTAGATGCCTATGATGCCTTTATTGTGTTGTTTGCAATCAAGTATCATTCATCGAAGATAAGGCATGGATGGCTCTCCTTTGAAGCTCAAAAATTATTTATGATCATTATTCCAATTATATGATTATTGAATCACTAAATTTGTAAGCACTAAGCTCTTGGCAATGACTATGCTCACACTTTCTTTCTTGTCATTAAACTTACTACTATTCATACCAACTTATGTGAGTAATATCTTTCTTCAAGACCTAAATTTTATGCTTCAACCTTTTGGTTTTGTTTAACTTTGTCTATACTATATTTGACGTCTTTAATAAATTTTTTTCGGACTTAAACAAGTTTATTGTGCCTGATTTTATCGTCTAAACTTAAATTTAAAACTTCTTAAATTTGAGTTTTACTTTTTTCAACTCTAATACTTTGCTCTTCGTTCATATTGTACAATCTTTCTCTTAGTTTATATTCTTGACACCTTGTTACAGGCCTTGAAATCTTCTGTCCCTTTTTTTTGTGTACCTATTATGTCTCATTAGATCTAAGCCATCCATTTATGTGGGGGACAGAAGATCACATCCCTTGTTACATGTTCTTCACCCACTATTGGCACATAAATGAATGGCTTGGATCTAATGAGATAAGATACAGGTTCTTCGCCCACCGTTTCATTTTTAATATTTGATTTTTGCACTACTTTTTCTATCAATGATCTTTATTCTGTTTGTTATTTTTTTGGCATTGAAGCCGTAGCTACACCTGATGACTCTCTCCTTGTTCAAACCAAACGTACTTGAGACCTCTTTTACCCTACACACCTTGACACCTCTAAACATGTTCCTACTCCCATTAGACTTATCTTACTTTTCTCCAAAAATTAGATCACCCCTTATTGATTCCACAAAATACCGCACCACTATTAGAGTCTTACAACACTTTTGCTTTACTCGACTTTACATTCAATTTATTGAAAATAATGTCTCCTAACTCCTTCATTGCCATACCAACGTACACTTGACTATGTTTAGTAGACTATATATTATCTAAAATCTCCACCCTCATATGATAGAATAGCTATTTCTAGATTAAAAACAACATTATAATAGTATAGTTTAAGTATGTGTTAAAAGAAAATTTTAGAAATACATAATCATAATTCATTAGGTAACAAAAGAATTCAATTTAAAGCTACCAATCTCCATTTAAGTGAAAGTGATCGTACATTAACTTTACTATTTCTTTAATGTTGCATAGCGAGGCATAAGGAATAAAGATAATAAAAGGTGAAAATTTGAGAAACATGGGATGGACACGTGTAAAAAACCCAGAGTACGGATTTATCCTAAGAACATCCTTTTTCACTGTCCCCTCTCACAGTGAATCATGTGTCCGATTGACTTCCACCAGACTCTCAACACGTGTATTGATGGTGACTTTGACCAATGTCGACTCGACATCTCGTGAGAAGTAGGGTGCGGGCTATCTACATGATCAGTGACTGCTTGCTTTCGACCTTTTGATTTCACCCACCAATCACATCATTTCGTAACTATGGAGGTTTAAGAAAAGATGCTTCTCAATTCTCAATGCTTTTCTTAAGTTCGAAGTTCTAAACAAGATTTTTAATAAGAGACTAAAGCAACCGGTTGGATTTGATTAATTATAAAAATATTAAATTGATCAATTTTTAAACTTTTTCAATTATTTTAATAATTTGTGTTATTAAAAATTTATTACTTTATTAATTAATTAGTCGATTTTTGCAAATTAATAGTTCTAAAAAAATAGTAGGGGTATAATGGTTTTGCAAAATCTTCTAATTATCGTAATCGTTTATAGCACAATAAAAAATTAAAAAATTAAACGCACAAATATAAATCAACACCAAAATTTTAGTAACGCAGTTTGACATACCTTGCTTACGCCTGCAGGACCCTCTCTCAGCTTAATTCTTTTACTATCGACAATAGTTTTATACAAGGCTTTACTGAACCGACACCACTCAACCACTGTCATTATCCCTCATCCTCACTATCCGTGAAAGAATTTCACACCCAATAATGCAACCACCTCATACTAACCTCAACAGAGGATTTTTCTCAACAATCTTATAACGAAAGAATATGGATGAATATAGTGAGAAATGAGAATTGATATAATCATTATAATTATGATGGTTGGTTAAGATGAAGGAATGATTACCATTATCATTGATGGTGGTTGATTTGTAAAAAATGTTGATAAATAAAATTTTGTTAAAATTTTATTTTATATCAAATTTTAAATATATTTTAAATGATTATTTTTAATTTATACGCCCTAATTATAATGATAGAATGTTTAAAATCAAGTATATTGCAGTTTTTCCTTTTCAATAGCTCTTGAAGAAAAAAGCACTCTAGTATTTTCTTACATCAGCATATCATTAGTTATATAATATCCTCAAAATATAGTTTAATCACCCAAAATATTGTGCAATTCATTGACACAACCATAACATATACCATTTCATTGCTATAGTAAAATAAAGTAACATAGTTTAATACAATTTACATTTCTCTAATAATGCAAATGACGTTATATTTTAAGTAATTAATGAATAATATTGTAATTAATTAAATTGTAATTAACTAATTAATTAGTTATATTTTAATTAATTAATTACATTTTAATTAATTAATTATATTTTAATTAATTACATCTTAATTATATTTTAATTAATCATTTAATTAATTATATTTTAATTAATTAATTAGAGTTTATCTTAATTATTTATTTTAATTAAATATATTTTAATTAATTGCATTTTAATTATATTTTAATGAATTATATTTTAATTATATTTAATTAAAAAAAATTGTTAGTGTTGGTAGGAATCAAACTCATTCCTCCCATATATGGAGGGTATGGACCATTACCTAGAACTTGGGTATGAAAAAACTATTCAATTAATCATAATAAAGTACCAACTATTACCATTCATTCCATTCCCATTAATTTATTCACATACCCCTTAATCAAGCACCCCCTTAGTCTATCACGTTGAAAGGAAGAAGCAAAGGGAAGGGTTGAAGGAGAAAATTGTTGAGATATAGAACAAGCTTCCAAAATTTAATACATCATAAATTGGGTAATCAAATATATATTTAGCAACGATTCGTCAAGAAGACTAACAAAGATGTTCACAATCACACTTACAAAAAATAAGGACTAGTACTATTAATTCCATGAAGACAAAGGACATGGCACAGAAGATTGTAAAGACCCCCACTAGGTGAGAAAAAACTTAAGCAATTAAGGAATAAAAAAAAGAAGACATTTGTGATAAAAAAGGATAGAAAAAGCATAAATACACCTTATAGATTATAAAATGAGGGAACTGCAAGCAGACAATCAACTACCTCTAGTAAATGTTATCAACAGAAGGAAGCATAAGGACACCAGTAAGTGTTAGGAGAACCACAAAGGCATAATGGAAACAACAAGCACCAAGATGTTAGGCTAGAAAAGAGATACAAAGTAACTGAGGTGACTTTCTGAGATAACGAAAGATGGAACCTAATATAAGGAATCAATTATTTTAATGTTATCAATGGCAAACTCATTAATAAAAAAAAAAAGATTTTGGTAAATATGGAAAGTGCAATAGAATCTTTTTTTATGATATGCTTTCAAAGAAACGAGGTCTCAGTCTACATTGTGCATCACAAGGACAATAATCTCACTCTATTAGCAACTAATGAAATCCCAATGCCCGATAAAACTGGAAAGGTTAAGGAAGACAAAAGAATGGTGAATCAACGTTATATCACTTCTCTAAAAGGGAGCAATGTCGTTAATAAAATCATGATAAACAAGGCAGATGAGGGAAGATATCATTCATAACTCAAAAAAATAAGAGAGCTATGATATATTCAAAGATTGGTCAAATTAATCTTCTAAATATAGTTAGGTTTTATATGAAGACCTATGTGGATGATATCATTATCAAAATAAAAGAGCACGAATGTTAAATAAAGGATATGAAAGAATGTTCTGATACACTAGAAAATAAAACCGAAGTTAAACCCCAAAAAGTATGCATTTGGAGTGAAAGCAGACATTCTCCTAGGATTGATGATGACACAGAGAAATTGAAGTCAACCCCTAAAAAATATATTCTATAGTGGAAATGCCAACTCCACCAACATTAAAAAAGTTCAAAGATTATTATAACACATGATAAGCTTAATATAATTCTTATTATGGTTACCTGAACCTGAATGATATCTTTTATTTTTAAAATGTTATGCAAGCCAAATCAATTTGAATTAACAAAGGAGTGCAAGAAAGCTTTCAAACAATTTAAAGAGTAATTTAAAATTCCTTTATTATTATC
>JAOQMQ010000001.1:1201829-1217187 GCA_027563845.1 Erythroxylum subrotundum | reverse complement strand
ATATTAAAATAAAATACTAAACTGTTTCTCAAACCTAGTTTTCAATTTTTTTAGTGATTACAAACAAATTAAACTTTTAAATTCTTACCACATCTAATAGCATATGCTCAACTTTTTTTAACTAATCTAAGCTAATCTAATACACATTCTTAATCTTTTAATTTTGAAAAAAACTAAATAATTTATCAAAATTACATATCTGCTAGTTTTATCAAATACTTTAAATTGAAAGTATAGAAAATAAATTGGATAGAAAATAAATTGGTAGAGTATGAAACATAAATCATTAAAAATTACTACAATTGGTGGCCTTCAAACTCAAGAGTGAAATGCAATGTTACTATAAAAAAGGACAGTATAGGATCTATAGTTCTAAAAACAAGCCAAGCGATACACTTCCTAGTTCCAAGACAAGAACTGTTGCTGTCTTACTGTTGCAAAACCTTACATCCTATGGCTATGACTTCACCTACCCGTAAAAGATAAAGAGAACGACCGTAAAAGATAAAGAGAAGGAACAAATAAGTGTTGTTCTTGCCCTAACAGGAGCATAGACTTGAGAAAACAAGATTAAATCTTCTATACTTAGTATCTGACATACTCTTTCTTCATACACATATATGTATATTTGAACAAAGGAAAAAAAACAATTTCATGGGAAGAGGAAGGGTAGAGCTGAAGAGGATAGAGAACAACATAAACCGACAAGTGACTTTTGCTAAGAGAAGAAATGGGTTGTTCAAGAAAGCTTACGAGCTCTCAGTTTTATGCGATGCTGAGGTTGCTGTTATCATCTTCTCCAACCGTGGAAAGCTGTATGAATTCTGTAGCAGCTCAAGGTATAGCTCATTCACTTCACTACCTTCTTGTTTGATTTTCTGTGTCAAAAAGCTCATCTGGGTCTTGGGTATTTTTTGTTTTTACAGATCCTTTAGGTCACAGATCGTTTCACTAATTTTTTACATGCATGTATAGGTAGGTTTGTCTGGTGTTGTTGGATGTTTTATATTGGATTTATGCCTCAAGAATTTTCTTAATTTCTTCCATCTGGTTGTTGCTCCTGGAGAGGTATATGCTTGTGATACATCCTTTGAGATAAATTCTTGTTTTATTTGCTATATATCTTTATCTTGTGTGTTGATCTGAGTGTTTATTTCAGGGAGATCTGACCATTTCATCAAAATGAAAATTGCCGATGGTTCTTTCATTTTTCTTGTTTACTGGATTGTTGTTGTTGATATTTGCTTTTCCTGAGTTTTATGATTATTGGTCAGACCAAAGGCCATCTATTGCGAGTCTGTGACTCATCTTCAAAAAACATTAAGCTATGGCCAATAGCAGAAGGGTTCTTAACCTCAAAATTTTCCTCAATAATTGAATAAATACAGACCTCAAGATAACTTCAAGTTGCTATACAGTCGTTCTGTTCTTGAGCATTATAGGTTTTGAATAGCCACAAAATTTGCATATACAAGTGCTAGAGATGCTGAGATTTCCAAGTTTTATTCAATTTATAATTCAATTATAGAAATTTTTACTCAGTTTGGTGACTATATCGGATTGATGGTGTAAATTAACACTATTAGAACCCTTTTCCCCCCTATAAGTCTAGCTTTTTTGTTCAAGGATAAGGTAGTACCTGGATTGACTAGTCTTCACACAATTTATCATTGTACAACAACCAAAGTCCCAGTTTGAAGTGATAGTAACTGCTAATTTTTAAGACAAATTGTGTGTTTTAATTTGCATTAGATAAACATCAGCTTAACAAGAGAAATTGCAGATTTAGTTTCTCATGAAAGCTAGACAATGGGCCATGGCTTTAAATTGCAAACTATAATTATGATTATATTAAGTAATATTGTGATTATGATCAGAACTGTTATCATAATTTATACCGTAACATAACTCGCAATTTGTAATTAGAACCCTGATATTTGCTTGTTGTGGTGCTAAACAGTATTGAAGCCAAGGCCATTCCAATAGATCATACAAAATTCATACCAGCCCTTGTTCATTTCTTAGGAAAGCTTTTTCTCTGTGTGAATTTGACATCTTTACACTTTGCTATATCTTGCTTGAATATAACACAGCATGTTCAAGACAATCCAGAGGTACCAAATACACAGTTATGGAGCCTTGGAAGCAAACCAACATGGAAATGACACACAGGTTTATATCTTAATTTGACCTGAACCATAAGAACTTTTGAAGCTTATTCACGTCTGTAATGTATATTCTTTAACTTGCATTGCTCATGCAGCAGAATTAACCCAGCAAGGTGAATTTTTTTTAGTATATTGGAATTGTAAAACTTCACTTATTTATACTCTAGTAGAAGGAAAAAGGGCTTTTAAATCATTTCAAGTCTTCTTGCAGTAGATTGTTGTTATTAAAAATTATGTTTTTGCTTAATATATAACGCATAGTTGGAGGAATAAAATTCATGTGCTCTTCCAGAAAAACTACCAGGAATATTTGAAGCTAAAATCCACAGCTGAGGTTCTGCAACGTTCGCAGAGGTAAATCTTAATCATCTTTGATAGGATTTGTAGTGAGTTTTCACTTGCACCATTAAATATTTAAGTTAATCTCTTCCCGAGCTTGTTCAACAAATTAATCCATCTTTTAACTGAAATCGTATAGGAATATTCTTGGGGAGGATTTGAGAGATTTGGGCACACAGGAACTTGATCAACTTGAGCAGCAGCTTGACATGTCCTTGAAGAGAATCAGGTTGAAGAAGGTACTTAAAAGCTCTAAGTTACTACTTCAACGTAGTAAATTTTTATGTTATTTTCAGTTGGAATTACTCCACATGATAGAACATGGAATAAATGCTGTTCATGGTTGCTTCTGAAAAGGACAATATGAAAGTTCACACTCTGTGGAAAAGCTATTAAAGTTCAGGTGGTAACACTAATTCTATCAGTTTTAAATCCTGATACACATGATATAAGTTAGTACTATATATATTTGGTGAATAAATAAATTTACTTGTAGTTTTACTCATTTTAAAAAATATTTCTATTATATAAAGTTGTTTTTAAAACACTTTGTAATATTAGAAATAGTTAATCCTTATTAAAGTCAATTCAGAATAATCATATAAACTCTATCATATATCGATATGAACCCAACAAAAAGTGTTCTTTTTTTGTATTTTTAATACAAAAATATTTTTAAAAATAATTTAAGATAATAAATATTTTTAAAGTAAGTTAAATTGTAAAAAGTTCGTGTGTTTCACTTTTATATATCATTTAATTTTAAATATATTAAAAACACTGTTGTATAAATGAATGTTCTGAACATGTTTTCCGTGGAACTTTTAGGGTTTTTTTGCATCTTAAATTTGACAGTAGGGCATGTTCAATTTCTGTTTAGGCTGTTCATTCTCTATTGGAAGTAAAATATGAGCACCTTCTGAACCTCTATGATTCTATCATGCTTCAATATTGACAAGTGACAACCAAAGTGTTTTTCTTCTTCTTCATGAGAATGAACAAATTTACTCTGCCTCTTGTTTGGAAAATTGAGATGATTGGCTTAGGGGAGAGTAAGTTGCTGTTTATCAACAAAGGTTTAGATTCCTTTTCATGTTAATCCATTTATCTTACTTTACTTAATATTATGACTATAACTACATAGAAATCAACAAAATGTAATTAGATTCTTATTAAAGAGATAGTTAAACTAGTGGATTTGGTTAATACATTTCATTGGGTGAAGCCATTTAAAGAGATATGTAATGTAACTAATATTACATTAAAGCATCAAATTGTTTACCAAAATCATAATATAGATTATGGTTTTTAGACTTTAGCCATGTAATTATATTATATTATATCATAATTAAACTAATCACAACCTTGCTTTTGTTTTACTTTAAATGATCTTATTATATTTCAATTAAAAATAGTCCATGAATAAAGAAATTCATCACAAATATTTAAATTGCATAAAATAAAAATAGTCCTTTTAATAACTTTCTGAGATTATCTTTACTTTGCAACTTTCATGATGTTGCAGACCAAGTTCATGCTTGATCAACTTTCTGAACATGAAAGGAAGGTATATATTCCTTGAACATAAATGTGTTGTGACTTGTGATTGCTCTAGGTCAGTCAAAATTTTATTCCTGGAATTCTATGCTTTGCAGGTGGAATTGCTACTGGAATCCAACAATGCTTTGAAGATGAAGGTACAATTTAAAAAAAAATAGTAATTAACAAATTTAGACACTTTGCTCTTCATTGGTTTAACTGTTATACTCTAATATATCCCTTTTCCTTTTTTCATGTCTTCTTGGACATTTGTCATCTCTTTCAGAATTTCAATTATTGGTTACAAATTATCACTAAAATATAAATAATTCGTTTCACCAATTCTATTAATTATTAATTATAAAATTAGATAGATAATACTTATTGCCCACAAACTTTGAGATAATTAAAATGTACTAACAATTAATAATCTTTAATATTTGTAAATAGACATTGATTACTCAAAAAATCAATATATTTATTTTTACAAATTGGAGTTGCATTTACCAAAACTTGTCATATACCAAATTATGCTGAATGTGGCTAGCATATGCCCAAAATGTGGGATTGGGGGGATTCAGTAGTACGTAGCCTTACCCTTATATGATAAAGAGGTTGTTTCCGACATACCCACATATGGATGTTAGTATTTAGATGAAATTCTTAAAAGGATGAAACTAAACCAAATTGACATGAAATTCTTTCTATTAGTGCTTAGATTTTGTTTTTGACTTTCTTTATCAGAAAATGGTAGACTCATAAATGATATATAACATATCAAAACATCATAAGTTTAACCAGATTAATGAATTTCTTCTTGGGCAAGACTGACAGAACTTGAAAGGTTTCTTAAAATATATGGATGGCTCATCCATTGCAGTATTATCAGAAATCATCATTACCCTGATACATTTGTCTCTTCTGAATTCTATGCGACGCATTAATGGTTCTCGATGGTCGCAGCTGGAGGAAATTGAAGCAGCAGTCCCTGCAGCATGGAAACCTGGGGAACAAAGTAATGGATACAGTCGTGAGCCTGCAAATTCAATAGCTTTGGAGCCTTTACACTGGAAGAACAGTTTGCAGATAGGGTATATGACGATCATAATCGTGAACTATACCATCAAGGAACTCTATTTTATGATTTCAGTTCATTCATTGACAAGGAAAGTTATAAACTTGTCTGGTTTTTGCTTTCATTTACAGTCTCAGTTCGGTGGGATCAGATCAAGGAACTGCTTCTACTGCAACCCAGGACGTTAATGGGTTCGTTCCAGGATGGATGCTTAAATTCTCAGAACTATACACATACACAGACCAAAGAAATAATTAAGACACTATACTAGCTAGCTATGGAAGTTGTATATGTTATTCAGGTTGGCTTTAACATGAAAATTACAGACATTGTATGGTTGATAAGCTATGTGTAACAAAGCTGTGATGATAATAATTCTAAATTACGTAAGTGGCAAATTTATATGAGATAAACATCTGTTTTTATTTTTAGAAATTTATTTTGAATCTTGCCATAGTCTTTTGATTTATTCTTAGAAATATATTCTTAGAAAAATACTTTAGTTAATTTATTTTAATATAGTAATTGCTTGTTATTTTATGGTTTTATACAAATTATGGTTGAGCGGTACTAAAAACAGGCTCTCTATTAGATAGGGGTAAAGTTGCATATTATTGGACCTTTTCAAATTTCGCGCTTCAGCGGGACTTTAACTGGATGTTGATGATGATAATGACGGTACTAAAAAAAAGTCAATGTACTCAGTACACAAGGCTTTTCGCTTTGTCGGAGTCTAAGGAGGTTTATAACGAGCGGTAGTAGAAGGGATCCCTAAAATTTATTCCTTGTAACGAGTTCTTAGGGTAGGAGTCTAGACCCTTGAGTTTGATTTCTAACAATATACCCTTATTCTATAATACTCATATATAATTATGGATTTATATAAGTGCATATTTAAAATATAAAATTTAACTAGTATATATTCAAAAAATATTAATTAATAATTTTCTTATGTAAAAAAAAAAGAAAAAGAAAGTGTAGCTCAAAATTTTAATAAAATTCGACCTAAATTAATAATTTATATTAAATCATTAGTTTAAATCAAGTATAATTAGTTTGAATCGAATTTAAAAGATTGATGACTTATCATCTCAATAACATTTGATTAGTTAAAATATGATGTTTATGTTATATGTGGTTTATTATTATTTTGTAACAGAAATTTAAAAGAGAATTTTCTAAACAATTGATTATTTTCAAAATTTTTAAAAATAACTTAAACTACAAAAGATCCGTAATTTTTACTTTAATACTTAATATGTTAATTATTACATATAATTACAGGCACGTATAAATATAAAATTTAATTAGGATATATTCAAAAATTAACAATTAATATTTTTATGTCAAGAAAAAATAAACAATATTCTATTTTTAAAAAATCGGATCGAAAATTATGTCAATAAGATAAAAGGTTTAAAATTTAAATGTTTAACGGTGAATTCAAGAATGAGACTATCTTTCTTGTCGAAAAAAGTCAAAATTTAATTAAAAAATACAGTTAAATGAAAATAATTAATTTATTTTGATTTATTAAAACTAGTTTGTTAATTAATAAACCAATTAGTTTTTAATAATAAAAGCTATTAATATAAACTAAACTAAAAAATTGACCGATTCAAAATTTTTACAATTAAACCAGATCGATTTATCATTGAAAATATTAGCTTGCATCTACCATTCTCGTTCGAACTATTGCTAATGTAGGTTAAAAGTTCAAAATATTGGTAATAAAATTAATAACAAGATAAAAAAACAAAAATGAAAACACACACCCCACATGGAAGTCAGAGAAGAAGAAGTTGACTTCCCAAGTATAGGAACGGAGGATAGCTTTATATATCTCAGGGCTGATACCTGAAGAAGTGGGGTTGCTCTCTCATTGATACATCGTTTTCCATCTCAACTGAGCTTTGGTCCACTGAAAGGAACGTATCAATTCTCATAACAAAACCTAAGTCCCCTGAATTGTTGATGTCCATCTTTGTTCTTTTCCAGTATGGAGCTAACTATTGTCATTTCTGACTGCAAATAGCAATAGACATCGAATAGTCTCTGACCCATTTCACGTTACAGTTCCAGAACAATGAAACAGCAAAAAAAAAAAAAACAAAAAACAAAGAACAAAGAAGAAGACATTCTTCCAGCCATGGAAGAAGAGTTTGATTTTATTCTGAAAATGGTTTCTTCACCATTTTAGACCACAACCATCTTTCTTTTAGGACGTGTACTTACTGCATTGGCAGTGCCCATTCACAATGCAAAATGTGTAGACATACATTACCTGGTGATATTAATTATGGAAACATTGGCTAATCGATGTTTTTTTTTTGGCATTGATATAAATTTTATTGCCCATTTTAATAAAAAATAAATTATTTTTACTTTTTAATCTCTTTTTTATTCAACTTAATTTATAATTCTTATGTTTAATTTCTATCTTTTTTGAAATTTATGTAATTTTACCACATATTTTGAAAGGAATATCATAATATATTTTTATCACTAAAATATTCATAATTAAAACACTTATTTTATATCATATATCCCATATTTGGTTATATGAATTATGACATGGTGAATATGGTATATATGCTTAACAAATATGTAAATTCGTGCTTCCTTATAAAAGATTTGCTTGATTCTTTAAATAGTATACTAACAAAACTTGAAAGAAGGTCAAATAAAATAATTGATTAGTGTGTAAGATTACTACAAATTTGGTTATCTCTTGTTTACTACTAAACGCATCCAAACGAGAAAGCTTAAGAATAGGAACTTCATCATCATATTGAAACAACTCCATAATCATTAACACAAGGGTTGGAATGAAAATGAAAGGCCTGGTTCAATGTTCTTATGCAAGGCTTTCCACTTCAGATTTTGTCCGGAGGCAAAAAAAGAAAAAAAGAATAAAAGATTAGGTAAAATTTTCTTGTTAAAAAAGCAAGATTAGTATTTATTAGTGATAAAAAAACTCAACTGGTTTGATCAGGTTCAACTGTAAAAATTTTGAATTTTTTAACTTTTTATTTTGATTTACTTTAATAACTATTGTCGTTAAAAACTTATTAATTTATTAATTAATCGATCGATTTTTATCAATTAATAAGTTAGAACCAAAATAAATCGATTAATTTTTATTTAACAATATCTTTTTCAATTAAACTTCAAATTATTCGATAAGTAAGGACAATATCTTTCGATTATATTTCAATTTATTTAATCATTCAATTTTTGGCCAGTTTATGATGGTCTAACATCGGTTGAACCTCTTAAATCTTAAACCTCTTGTCTTATCTGTTTAACTTCCGGCCCAGTTTTTAAAACCCTTTTTTTGTTTTAACTCTTAAATTATATTTAATTTACTTGTGAATAATTAATGAAATTCTTTGTTTTTAGTATTTGTGGTTTTAACTTTAAACTTTAATTTTTTAATTTTTTTTAAAATTTTCATATTAAAAGTACAAATTTAGTATTCATTACAAGTAATTTAAAAATAATTTAATATATTTAAGATTTTAGCGGATCAATCATCAAAGACTAAACGATTTCTTACTGACCATCATAAAAAGGAAAAAGAGGGTATATGATCTCTTAAAAGACCATTTAAAAAATGACCAATAGCTACCAAAATAAGTGCTCCTTTCAGGTATACGTCAAGCACAAAGTTGTGTCCCAGGACCACTTTCTTGGAAGACTTTATGACTTCCCATTATTCTAAAAGATCTACCTCCAACCATGTAGGACTTTTTCTGGTTGCTCTTTTCTTTTTATACAGGAAATGCAATTTAATTAAAATTACTTCTGAAAAAAGTAAGCATTGCTTCAGCGACAATTTAGGTAGCCTTTCATGGCAAAAGAGGAATCAATCTCATTCAAAGTTTAATTAGTATTTTCATATTCTCACTTCAGATTGAGGACTAGGATTTAAACCCAATTTGTAAGATATAGATAACCTTAATTAGGAGACTTATTGTTGAGATTTGCCTTCTATTTATGTTATCTTCTTTCTGAAGAGACCGATGAAAGATGAATTATCTTTTGCAGGATTATGACATTTTTAAAAAGGTAAGAAGTACCCAACAATTTTACTTGGTTCGATAGCTTAATTGCTATTTACATCCAAGGATCTCACGTAGGTGGTTCTACTAGTTTCAACAAAAAAGGAAAAGTTACAAGAGACGGAGTGTTTTTCAACACTTGCAAGAGTTCCCTGTGAACTCACTAGTATTCTAAGTAAGTACTCTAGCAACTCTCCAACTCCTAATTTCTTTTCGTAAATTTCTCAGATTATTTGGGTTACAATGAGAATGTTGTTTTTGAGACTAATGCTAATATATGATTTTATAGACTATATGTAGCAATTGCATCTTTCAATCCTTCACCATAAAAGAAAAAATTCAGCTCAAAGTAAGCCTCATGTGCCTCTCACGTGCACCACTTATGCTCCTCTGCTCTGCGTTTCTCTTTATTCTTTGTTGTTATTCATGTAACCAAACACCCTCATATTTTCGGGTTTTGTGTTGTTAGTTGTTAATCAAGACAAATCAAAACCACATACATATCGCACATGAACCCTAAATCCCCAAACGTTAAACCCGAACATTTGAGATCAAATCGATGATCTGTGTTAAAAGTTGATGGAGAAATGTGAACCACTTCACATTTATTCCCTCCTTCCCCATTAATTTTTGACACCGATCATCGATTTGTAAGAGATTTAAGAGAGCGAACCCTATTAGACACATTATACGCGAGATCGAAAAATAAGTTCTTCGATGATTGTAGTCTTTAAGGTGCTTTACTGATCTGTAGATGATCTATACAGAAAGTGAACTTCCTTGTTGTGACAATCTTCGTTCCAAAGTTTGAAGGATTTTGGTCACTTGCTATCTTCTCCAGAGAGAAGAGTCCCTGAGTGATTCAGTCTCTGATGAAGTGAAACCTTACTTCAATGTGCTTGGATCGCTCATGTAGGACAAGATCCTTACTAAGGTAAAGTGCGCTTTGACTATCTGTAGAGATTGTTGATGTAGCTAGGTTAACTTGAATTTCCTTTAGGATGCCTATCAACCATGTTAGCTCTTTTACGTCTTCTGTGATTGGATAATATTCTGCCTCTTTCGTTGATAGTGATACTATTGATTGTTGCTGAACTTTTCAACTGATTGAATTGCCTGCTAATGTGAAAAAATATGTTGATACTAATTTTCTAGTTTCTCTGTCTGCTGCATCTACAAAATCACGCAAACATATATTATTGTATTTAGCTAATTCAACTTTAGAAAAACATAAACCGTAGTTTAAAGTTCCAGCCACGTATTTGAGAACATTCTTTAACTCTTGCTAGTGCTCAAATCTTGGATTGGCCATGAATTTGCTTAGAATGCTGATTGCATAGGCCAAGTCAGGTCTTGTATATAGCATCATATACATGATGCTACTAAATCCAACATCATAGGGATAGTTCATCATAGCTTTCCTTTCTTTCTCAGTTTGAGGACTCTTACTGGTAACCATCTGCAGATGTGAGCCTATAGGAATAGAGCTGGGTTTTGCTTGTTCCATGTTGAACTAAGCAAGAACCTTTCTAAGGTAGTTCTTCTGAATCAACTATAGCTTCCCTTCCTCCTATTCCTAATAATCTGCATTCCTAGGAGCTTGTATGCTTCTCCCATATCCTTCATCTCAAAGTGCTTACATAAAGTATTCTTCACTTCTACAATTCTGCTCAAGTCTTTTCCAATGATGATTAAATCATCTACATAGACTAGCATATAGACAACTTCTGTCTCTCCTAGGTCTTTATAGTAAAGGCAGTAATCATAGGCACTTCTAGTGAATTTCATTGCAGTTGTTTCTTGTTCCATTTCCTAGGTGCTTGTTTCAACCCATATAGAGATTTCTGAAGCAAGCAAACATGGTCAGGCTTATCTTTATCTACAAAACCGACCGGTTGCTTCATATAGATAGTTTCCGCAAGCTTTCCATATAGGTAGGTTATTTTAACATCCATTTGATGGATTTCCCCGTCATAGATAGTTGCTAGCACAAGAATGAATCTTATAGTCTTGACCTTCACAACAGCTGAGAAGATCTCCTTATAGTCAACTCCCTTCTTCTGTCTGTATCCCTTAGCTACAAGCCTGGCCTTGTATATCTTAGGTCCTACCTCTGTGACTCCCTCTTTAAGTTTAAACAACCATCTATTTTCAATCAGCTTTGCTTTAGGTGGCTTAGGCACTAGCACCCAAGTCATATTATTCATTAAAGGAGAATATTCATTCTTGCTAGCTAATTTCCACTGTTCAACATCCTTTTTACCTATAACTTCTTCATAGGTTTCTGGTACCCTGCAATTAATAGACTTTGCAACAAGACATGCATATTCCACTAAGTTATAATCATAATACCTCTTGTTAGGTATCCTTTGTCTTGGTTGTCTATCTCTGGTGAGCTGATAATCAAGTAGAGAATTATTAGTGTCAGCTGGCTGTGAAGTTCCCTCCTCACTTTCACCTTCTATTTCCTCAGTTTTTTGTTCATGGTGGGTAGAGCCTTGTACAGGCTCTTCATCATGATATTGTGTGCCATCTTCTTTTGTTTAAGTTGTTGGTAGCACATAGACAAGAACCGAAGAGCTTGATGATCCCAGTTGCTCTTGAATTTCCTTTTGTAGGTTAATGGCTGCAAGTTTCCTGCACAACAAAGGAAATTTGTGTTCCTTAAATATTACATCTCTACTAATAAGAGTTTTAAAACCTCCACGTTGAAGCAGTAGGATTTTATAGCCTTTAACTTCTTCTGAATAGCCTAAGAACACTCCTTTAACTGCTCTAGGTTTTAATTTTCCTTCCTTTTGGTGTGCATAGGCAGTACAACCAAAGGTTCTTAAGTGAGCTAAGCTAGGCTTCTTCCCATTCCATATTTCCTGAGGTGTTTTGTAATCATTAGCTGATGTAGGCAATCTATTTACTAGGTAGGCAACAATCTTGATAGCTTCACCCCATAGTGATTGTGAGCACCCTAAAGATAACAACATGTATCTTATCTTTTCTAGGAGTGTCCTGTTGAGCCTCTCAGCTACACCATTCTACTGAAGTGTTGCTCTGACAGTCTTGTGCCTCTGAATACCTTTCTTGCTGCAGTAATCTTCAAATTCTTTATTGCAGTATTCAAGGTCATTATCAGTCCTTAGGCATTTTAACTTCTTCCCTGTCTAATTCTCCATGAGTGTATGCCACCTAATGAGTATTTCTAGTGCTTCATCTTTCCTTTTTATAGGATAGACCTATCATTTCCTAGACTTGTCGTCTATTATGGACATAAAGTATTTATTTCCTCCTGCAATGGGCACTTGTGTTGACCCCTAGAGATCATTGTAGGCATACTCCATGATCTCTTTAGCTCTTTTAGCTCCTTTCTAAAAACTAGTTCTGTGGTGCTTTCCTAGCACACAAGATTCACAAAATTCCATCTTCCTTTTGTCTTTTCCGTGAATCAACCCTTGTTTAGAAAGGTGCATCAATCTTTTGTTCCCTGCATGTCCCAATATAGAGTGCCATAGCTTGGTTGAATCTAGCTCTCCATTTCTAGTAGATAGATTCACTTCAGTAGTGCCTATCACATCGTAGAGCCCTCCTCTTTCAACTCCCCTTATGACCACTCTTCCATCCTTTAGAATTTCTATAAGTCCATCCTTAGATCTTATCTAAAAGCCTTCTTTATCAAACATACTTTCATAGATGAGATTTCTCCTCGCTCCTGGCACAAGACATTGGTTAAGGTTCTCCTCTTTCCATCAAACATGTTAAAGGAAACATTCCCAATGCCTTCAACCTTTTGCTGTCCAGAATCTGTCATCGTTACTTTGGAAGTAACTGGTTTAAAGGTGGTAAACTAGTCTCTGTGAGGAGTGACATGCATAATACACCCAGTGTCAAAGATCCATTTTCTGTTGAGATCTTCACTCTCTTCAGTAACAGCTAGTAGTTCATCACCACTAGATTCTTCAGGTTTCTCCACTAATTTCTTTTCGTAAACTTCTTAGATTATTTGGGTTACAATGAGAATTTTGCTTTTAAGACTAATGCTAATATCTGATTTTACAAACTATACATAACAGTTGCACCTTTCAAGCCTTCACCGTCAAAGAAAAAATTCAAGTAAACCTCATGTGCCTCTCACGTACACCGCTTATGCTCCTTTGCTCTGCGTTTCTCTTTATTCTTTGTTGTTATTCCTGTAACCAAACACCCTCATATTTTCAGGTTTTATGTTGTTAGCTATTAATCAAGACAAATCAAAACCATATACATATCTCATATGAACCCTAAATCCCCAAATGTTAAACCCGAACATTTAAGATCAAATCGATGATCTGTGTTAAAAGTTGACGGAGAAACATGAATCACTTCACACTTATATTAATATAAATGATTAAAATAAATTTAAGAATGAAAGACACGAGTTATCTTGTAATTTAAATAATTTTTAAATTTTAACATTATCGAAAAATTCTTTGTAATTTATTTTAGTTTTGTGAAAAAAAATTCTTCTTAGACTTCCATTACAAAATAATGGCGAAACACATATGATATGAATCTCACACATGAACCGATCAAATATTCTTTACGTGAAAAACTAACTCAATTTTTAAACTCGACTCAAGCTAATTAAACCTGATCAAAATTAATAATTATTATAACTATCTTAAATTAGTAGTTTAAGCCAAGTTTAAGAAGTAAATTGCATTGTCATGTTAACAACATTTTAATGATGGACATCTATTGTTTATATAACATATATTTCGCTATTTCTTTTTTAAGAAAATTGGAATTACTTAAATCATAAAAAATCTCATATCTATTATTCTAAAATTAAATTTATCATTAGTGTGATAAATATATTTTTAAAATAATAAAAAGATCATAACTTCAATCATATAGTAGCTTCTTCAACAAAAATACACAATAAGAAGTACTTTTTACAGGTAAATGTCACATAACAATCTTTTGATGAGTCTTGACCCACCGGCCACAACCACCACCTTTCCTCTTCAGCTGTCCCTCTCATTTACTCCTATCACTTCCATCTTTTCCTAAATACCTTAACTCTTTTTGACTACTCAACCATTACCATTTTCATTGCAAGTGTCCTAATTAAGAATCATATGTAAAAATATACGATTACGTGTTTCTATGAAAGGCTAATCAAAGGTAAAGATTCATGCATGCATAGACCTTAATCATTGCTTAAGATAATACTTCTGCTCATTTTCCTTAATTGTGGATACATATAATGGAACATGAAATCCATGCTGTGGTGTGACATTGTTGATTGGGACCATGTCCATGTGCTTGCCTATATAATGCCCCTATCCCCTATCCCCTATTCCATAGAGTGAGAACTTTGTTTTCAATTATCTTCGCCCACAAGTTGTAAGAGAGGGAAATGCCATTCTGTATTGTCAATTGAGGCCATCTCAAAGGGTTTTAATTTCATGATACATACGTCGATGGAGACTGTTGAAAATATATGAGTTGTCTCATTATTATAAATGGATATAAGATAAAAGTAGTTTATATATAAAAAATGACTTATACTTAACATTTTAAAATTCCAAGTTAAGCACGAGAGGTAACATATTTAAAAGTTTCTAATCTTTTAAAATTTTTTCAATTTAATGTCAAACTTTTAAAATTTTTAATTCAGTGACTAACCTTTCAAAATTCATACAAATCAATTCCAAACGTTAGTTTTGCTGATGTAACTAATAGATAGATATCCTCGTAGCATTTGGTAAATACGTCATTTATACAATTTTTAAAAAGTTAATTACTAAATTAAAATTTTAAAAAGTTTGACACTAAATTAAAAAAATCTTAGGGTATGTTTGGATGTGAGTGGAGGGATGGAATGGAATGGCCCAAATGACTCAGGCCATTATTTGAGAGTCTATTTTGAAACAGGATGAAATGACAATTAATGGCTTTGGAAGCCATCCTTTGCCATCCAAAATTCAATATTTTGTGACCTCCCAAATTGGAGAGTCAGGGATGGAATGGCATGGCTTGCCTTCCAAACCTTAATTTAATGACAAAAATACCCTAAAAGAATTAATAAAATTACAACCACAGTCCAGCAAATACCTATGCAGCTACATGTTACTACGTCCATTGTGTTTCTCCTTCAACTGACTTCTTCCATTGATAAACGTTTTCCTCCACCAACT
>JAOQMQ010000001.1:1181944-1201729 GCA_027563845.1 Erythroxylum subrotundum | reverse complement strand
CAAACAATGGTCAAAGGAGTCCCTCTCTTATTTTATTTAAACTTCCAAACAATGGAGTGACCTATTTCATTCCATTCTATTCCGTTCCATTAATTGCCATTCCATTCCATTCCATCCTAAACTCCCAAACATACCCTTAGAAAATTAGACACTTTTGAATCTATTATCTCTTAAATATGGCATTTCTAATAAGTTTACTATTACTCTTTTAAAATTAATGAATATGATATCAACATTTGATTAATTTGATTTCTAAACTAATATTTGCAAAAGTTTTCATTTTTTCCAATTTTTATATATAATTTATTTTACTGAAATATTTATATCTATTAATACTAATTAAGTAATTAAAAACCAAGAGTTAACATCCTTTTATCACATTAGTTAACCCCTTCGAGCTATAGATAACAGATGCATTAAATTTGAATTTAATTTACTAATAAGTTCATTAAAATTTTTTGTTCAAATATAACAATGTCGTTTTTTTGCAACAACAACAGCAATAAAATTCGGTGAGAGTCGAACTATATATGAGGTCTGAAAGGTTCAGTAGTACGCAACCTTACTTTTATTTAGTATATATGTATATATATTTTAATAATATTATAAATAATAAATAATACTAATATAGATATATGTATGAATCATGTCATTCTAGCTTTTGAAGTTTTGACACGGGACAAGCCACACGTGCATGATAAATTAGCTGAGAATTATTGGGGTTCTATTTTATGTAGATGTGCATCTCAACCTCCGTCCCCACCACCACGAGCTCTAGATTCTCTCGGTTTCCCCATTTTTGTTGTATTGTCACAAGAGATGTGAAACTTTGTGTAGCCTCAAATGGAAATGCAAATGCAAATACTTACTTAGCTCACTCCAATTAATTGCATCACCTTAAACTTTCGACCTTAGTTAATTCTCATTTAACATTACAAGTACTTGTTGATGCTAATATGTTATTATTGATTAGTGTTGAGAGTTTGAAGATGTAAATGCTTCCTACTTTTATTTTTAATAATGAGAAAACCCATTATACATTTTAAAAATATATATATATTAAATAAATTTCCAAATTCACATATTTGAATAAGTCATTTAACTAATTAACTAAATATATTTTATTATTGTTTTTTTATTTGGGTATGTCATATCTTGTCATAAAGTTGCCTAATTAATGAATTGGAACTCATTCCATAGTGATGGTGTATCCTATTTTACTTGTCATACTCCACATAGCCATTGTAGAAATATGCTTACCTATGGATTGAATTATTCTGAACTTGGTGTTATTTTTAGGTGGAAGTTATGCCTCCATTTCTTCTTGTCCACCAATTTGAAGACAATGACCAAGCATGTTTTACATTAATGGTGGTTGGCTAGGTTTTCCAATGAGACTAGTCCAATGCTAATCTAATCAATGACTTTGATTTGCTTGACTAAATGATTCTTTTCCTATCATCTAATCAGCACAAAAGTAGTTAAAAATATTAGATGAAAAAAAGTAATGAAAACGATTTGAAAATGTTAGACATTTTAATTAATATGAATATTTATAAAAAGTAAAATACAAGTAAAAGAAAAAAAAGGTAAACTATAAAATGACGAGAGTTACGTCAAAGTATACAATAATAATTTAGTAAAAATCTAGTTGAAATGCAGGATATGGAGAGGTTCAATATTATACAGTTTTACTTTTAATTGGGAGAGAAGTTTTTCCAATAAACTCGCATAAAAAATAAAAAATGCATATATATTAAAATAATAAGATAACACTAATTAGAAATAAAATTTAAAAATAGACATAAATAATAAAAATATAAAATAAGTAATTCAATAAATATAAAAATACACAAACAAGGAAGAAAATAAGTAAACAAGAGACTTACCTTAATAATTCTTGTTATTAAAAACCAACTGACTCATTCCTTCTGTTAAATAAAAATCATTTGGTTTATTTTAATTTATAAAAATCGATTAGTTTATGAAAACTGAATAATTAATTAATTAGTTACTTAATTTCTGTAAACTAACTAGCTTTTATAAATCATAATAAATATGTTGGATTTTATTTAATAATTTTTTAATTAAACTTCAACTTTTTTTATAAGTAAGAATAATCTTCTCCTTCAATTTTATTTCAAAATATTTAATTTTGTTCAATTTTTATTGTATACCAATTTTATAACAATCTAATATCAATTGAATCTGTAAACTTCAAACTTATGTTATCGATTTAATTTTTAGTTTGGTTTTTAAAGTATCGAAAAAATTGAAAAGAAAATTGAAATTTTATTCATAAAAATTGGTTATTATTTTTTTCTTGAAATTTTTTTTTGTCATTATTTCAGTGTGATGAATCTTGTACCATACCGGGTGGTACGTACCATGTTGGCTTAAAAACGGTACAAAATAAGATGTTTCTGTACAGGGTTTAAATACCAGCCTATTTCGCCTGATACTAACCGGTATCGCTAGCATTTGGAATACCGGCCAGTATCAAAAATTTTAAAAAAACCAAGGGCAATTCTGTGCAAAATGAAACTTTTTTAAAAACCCACCCCACCTCACCCCAACTCTATTGCCTTCTTCTTCTTCTCTTTATTTTTTCTCACACTCACACTCTCACTCTCTCTCTTCTTCACCATCATCATCTATTTTTTATTATTAAAAATATAATATTTAAATTCATATAGTAAATAATAGTTCTATTTTTTTACAAAGAATACGTAAAAATACGTTTAAATGAAAATTAAGAGGCCTTAAATTTTTGTATTTCTTTTTAAATTTGTTAATATAAATATAACTATATTTTATTATTAATAACAACTACATATTAAGATAAATATATTTTTTATGATTGAAAATTAAATATTAAGAAAGAAATTATATTTTATTATTGATAATAATTTTTCTTTTTATTCGATATTTTGATGTAATTATTATTTATTATATGATAAAATTGTAATATTTTAAATACTATGTATTGTTCTTAATTTTATATTTATGTGATGATAGATAATCTTTTCATATTAATTGTGGTTATTATTTATATGTGGAATGTGTGAAAATAATATTAAAAAAATAAATTGTTGTTATTTTAAATTTTTATTATTATGATTTTTTGAGATAAAGTTGGTTTAAATTATATAGTACAATATTAGACAATTATTTTATAATTTTAAAAATTTTAAAAATTATTTTAAAAATTTAAAAATTACCCGAAATAATATTCAAATCGGTATATGGAATTAATAATATTGCATTATTTACATAATATTGATAACTGATATGTACTATTTTACATGCGAAGAAAAATTGACTAAGCAATGGGCAGTCGACACCTTAGTATTGATGACAAGAGAGGATTTGACATTTGATTTGGTGATTTGTTGGATTTGAAACCTTTTAACCCTGGATGTGTGATAGACTGTCAAAAAAACAGCTATTGCCTTTTTTTTACAGTACTTTTCACACTTTTACTTACTTTGGATTAACTACCTACACCTATAGGCATTTTTTATTTTTTATAAATATTTTAATCTTAAATTTTTTAAATTATTATTTAATTATCTAAATTTATGTTTATATATTACTCTTTTCTAAGAGAAAATGATCAAACGACGTGGTATTACTTGTTTTTACATAATTTAACCAAGACAATTGTTATACTATGTAATACCGAAAAATATTTTAAAGGAATATTATATGAGTGATAAGACAATAAAAATCAAGAAAGTTGAAATTAAGAAATTAAAGTCATAAAATCCAATTTACAAATAAATTATCTTATTTATGTTTATTAAATTTGTTTAGTTTGTACAACAACGTCAATAATAACTCGGTAAAAATTTCACTAAGAGAGTCTGAAAAAGTCTAATAATATGCATTCTTATCCTTAACTGATAAAGAGATTATTTTAGAATTTTTATTTCATTATCACATTTTAAGTAAAAGATAAGGACATGATGAAGCAATTAACACTTTTTGTTATCAATATTGAATTCGTTTAATATGAAGCTAAATAATTTAATACCAATTAAATATTTTCAACTTCAAACCTTTTGTTTTGTCAATTTCTAATTTTTAAAAGGAAGCTTTTTCATGAACGAAAAGACTATATAAATAAAATCTCCGCCGTCAATACACTAATCCAAGTGGCAGGGACATTCCGATGCTCTCTTATACAAACAAGACAGAAAAGATTAAACTAGATTAATGCTCACATGGCTGGTTTGATTTTTTAATCTAAGTTTACATAATCTTAATTTAATTTAACTTAATTACATTATTTAAATATCATCAATTTTTATATTTTATATTGAGATAATAAACAAAACAGTACTTCAATTTTTAGCAAATTTTGAATTTAGCATCAAATTTTTTAAAAAATTTAATTTAATAATTAATTTATTAAAATTGTTACAAATTAAATTAAAAGATTACTTTTTTAACAGATAATATTTCTCTATTAATTACATAAACAAAAATAATGTTTTAATTTGATTTATACGAGTTTTAAAATTTTAGTTATTAAATTTAAAATATTAAAAAGTTGAAGGTTAAAACTTTTGAATATATTATTTTTATTAATTACTTAAATTAATATGGTATCAAAATTATTAAACTTGTAATATGGCATGATTTTAGAAGTATAGATAAATAAAAAGAGGTAATAATAAATGTTGAAAAAATATAAAATAATTAAATAGTATAAATAAATTTCATTGAAAATTTTGAGGTAGACTGTCTAAATAACCCTAAAACAAAAATTGTGGTTCTTACACAGGGACACCGTACAATGTGGTGACACTAACGACTAGACAGTACAACACCCAGCCAATGGGAACTCGACAGCACAACCTCAAAAAAACCACCCTGGTTTTGCCCATGATTTGTTTTTTTCCCTATTAAACCACTATTCACCGTCTTCTCTTCCCTTACTTCCCTTTGCTTTATATGTGCATGCTTTCTTGGGATAAAACTTCACATTTAGCAAGGGAGAGCAAAACCCTTTTCAGGTTTGGTGTTTGTTTATTGTTTCCTTTTCTTATTGGGTTCTGTTTTGTTGGGGTTATTTAGAGGAAACAAAGATTTGTGTGCTGAGAAAAGAAAGAGATTAGATAGATAGATATGGGAAGAGGAAGAGTTCAGTTGAAGCGAATAGAGAACAAGATCAATCGTCAGGTTACATTCTCCAAAAGGAGAGCTGGTTTGTTGAAGAAAGCTCATGAGATCTCTGTCTTGTGTGATGCTGAGGTCGCTTTGATTGTCTTCTCTCACAAAGGGAAGCTCTTTGAGTACTCCACTGATTCTTGGTACTGTCTCAGTTCTTTCATTTACATAATCTATATGTTCGTATCGGTTCTTCTCTTGTGGGGTTTTCTTCTTTTTTGTTTCTTCTCAACTTCACTTTCTTTCAATTTATAACACAATTAAAACCTGATTTCTCCTGATAATTTTTCTGATGTTTTCTCGTCCCAGAAACACGCACGATCCGTATGTTTCGTCAACGTTAAGGCATCCTTAAATGTTTTTGGGACTCTACCAAAAGATCTCTTAACCATCTCACGGACATAAAAATAAGGGTTTTCGTTTTCACAGAGAAAGTGGTTCAATCTCTATACATACAATTGAGCAGTTTCATGCAGACTTAGCTGTTACAAACGTACAGTATTCATGAAAAAGAGAGTAATATAACACACTACAACATTCATAAAACTTCGCTACAAGTCTTTTCCCTACAGATATTGACCCTACGTGAGAGGATAGACTTTGTTTTAGATTGTTGGTCCTGTTCAAATTCTGACTAAAATCAAAATGATGACAACCTCTTGACCTTTGGTACACTCGCAGGTACTACGTTGGTGTAACTTCCTAGAATAACGTTGATTGACAGAAAATGTTAAAGAGGGTTTACATATCCTATAGGTTAACATACACTTGACTATTGTAGGTATTTGGTTTTATGTTTTGTATGTGTATACATGTGATGTAAACTAGAAGACAGGGTTAAAATGACAAATGTTCATGGTGGATGTAGAGTGTGATTTGGTGTAAACTTTGTCTTCTTTTGCCCTACTATTTTTCCACATTAATGGTGCATTTCAAGTTCTTGCAGAAGGTATGTATGTACTCAATCCGTCATTCAACTTATTATAATACTTTTAACAGATTTATTGTCTTCCTTTGGTACGTGAACAATCCCTAATTGTGTTTTGCTTCTTGAAGTCTTTTGGTTCCTCTAATTCTTAACAAGAAAACTCACTCTGTTTGTCAACATAAAATTATAGACAAAATCCCAGCGTTTATCATAAGTTCGAATTACATAAGTCTGAATTTAATCTCAGGAATAGGAGTTGTGTATATAGGAAAAGTATTAATTACCATAAAGATGCATATTAGATGAGTAAACAAATGTAAGTAATGTTGTGAGATCTAAACTGTGAGTTGTTTACTAATAATTATTCCATGGATCAATATTTTCGTAGAATGATTGTCAGTAAAAAGATTATAATGACACTTAAACGATATGATTTTGAGAGTCATTTAATGGTTTTTCTCATGTAAACCTATAATTACCTTATACTTTTAGCAAATTAAGAAATGGTTGAACACATATTATAGAAGAGTCCTTGTTCATGTACTAAAAAGATGAAATTTGATCTTCAATAAGTTTCATGAGCTAGCTTGGAATTATGTGTTTATATGGTCTCCAATACTCTCCATGTTCTTGGAATTATATAAGTGGAATAGGGAAAGCAGAATTTAGTGATAATTATTATCTTATATATGAATTTATAAAAACGTTTGAGATAAAGTTGCATACTACTAGACCTTTTCCGGATTCTGAGTTTTTTACTGGAATGTTATTGTTATTATATTATATTATATTATATATGAATTAGTTAATGCTGACCAAATAAAATATTTATTCATATAGAATGAAGTTTATAATGTCATAATTCAATTATTACAAGGAACCAGGAAGTAAATGATAGGTACTCAGACCCAAAAGCTGAACAGGGTGTATCTATATTTTTCTCAAAAATAAAACCTAGATTTTATAGTTGCCTAATAAACTAAGCCAATTCAAACATACTTATAAGGAAGAGGAAATAAACATATTTATTAACTATTTTTCTTTAAAAAATCATTAATATATTAAACAATTACATATACATAGTCATAAATACATATATGTATATATATATATATGTATGTATGTATGTATTTATGATTATGTATATATGAATCTAGAAAACTTCATGATTAATGCATTACATATCATTATTAGTCATTGAACTTAGATTAATGACTTCAAAACTTTTGAGAGGTTAAATCTAGATAAGTTGTCATAAGAAGATTGGAGTTCCTTGAATTGTTTGATAACCTAATCACTTAAAGAGTCTTGTTACTGTAATTTTGCTTTCATTTCAAACAAGTCAATGATAACTTCATCAAAACTTGTTTCCAAAATCAACACTTATCATAAATAATAGCTAATATTGAATTTAAACTATGGTGACATTTTAGTGTATCATTTTCACAAAATTGCTTTCACAAATCTTACTATTTGAAGAACACCTTTCATGTTTTTGACTCTCTTCTTTCTTTATGCAGTGTTTCTCCCTATTCTCACCTCCTCGATAGAGCAAACCCAAGTTCTGATACTAATATGTCAGCCTCTTAAAAGATATTACACAGCAATCACATATAATATAGTAATATCTAGATTTATGATATTGTTTGATACATTGAATATACACAATTTCATAACTAGTGCATTTTTATATCATTAAGAGACAATAAACTTAATTAGATTAACCAACTACACTTTCTTAATATATTGAATCTATATTAGTAAATCATATTCAATGTGCGACTACTTCCTTTATTATTAATTGTTGACTTCTCAAATAAATGTTTAAAAGGAAATCAAAAAAAAAATCCTGAGACTCTGACAAGATGGAAAGACATTCTCAAGGTGAAACATTTGGAGATGTTAGCCCTAGGCCTTCACTATAACCTTTTAGAGGATTTAGCTATTTTAGAAATGTAAGTAGTTCAAGATACTATGCCTAGATATGGAGGAACAAAAGTGTTTTAAGTTCTTCTGGACTTCTGTTTCCATTTACCTAAAAGGGATCTTAAAAAAAAAAAGAAAATTTAATGGTTATTTATGGTTGAACAGCATGGAAAAGATACTTGAACGTTATGAAAGATATTCGTATGCTGAGAGGCAGCTTGTTGCTAGTGATCTTGATTCACAGGTACTTTTCTCCAACTTTTATCTTGTTTGATGATTGTTATGAGAACTAGAAATGCTTGTGATGAACATGTCATATATATCCAAGTTCAACCCTTATGCAGGGAAATTGGATTCTGGAGTACAATAGGCTCAAGGCAAAGGTTGAACTTCTTCAAAGAAACTGCAGGTACTTCCTACGAACTCATACTAACTTTTTAAGATCGATTAGTTCCTAAATTCTCCAACTTTAACAGGCATTATTTGGGAGAAGATCTAGACTCACTGAGTCTGAAAGAACTTCAAAACTTGGAGCAACAACTTGATGTTGCTCTTAAGAACATTCGATCCAGAAAGGTAAGTATATGGCAGACTTGAGTATGCTTAATTGAAATCTAGCTTTTTTTAAAAAAAAAAAAAAGTTATTGAACTCGCGCTCTCTCCTGTAGAACCAACTGATGTACGAGTCAATTTCTGAGCTCCAAAGAAAGGTGAGAATATCGTACTTCAATTGATTTCAAGTCACTGATCACTAGACAGAGGAAAGTAAATGTGTGATTTTCAAATGTAATTTATAATTTAAAATTTTAAATAAAAAAGATTTATCATAAAATATCACAGTTCAAGTAATAGGGTGAAAATTTTTCTTTCATCTTTTTCTAAGTATGTTAGCTTAGATAGCTTAGCATCCATGATTCACATTGAGAATGGAGTTTAGTGATTGATTAGCAAGTAATCAAGAACTGAAAATCAACATTTGGGCTTTTATGCAGGAGAAGGCGATACAGGAGCAAAACAACATGCTAGCAAAGCAGGTGAAAATGCTTTTGATGTTTCGTGCAGACTCTATATGACAATCTTTTTGAACTTCAAGACCCTATAAAGCTTTGGTAATGAAACTTAACTGAAGACTCCATTTTCTTCTGGTATATATGTAGATCAAGGAGAAGGAAAAGGCAGCGGCAGAGCAAGCTCTCTGGGACCAACAAAACCATGGCGCTACTACTGTGTCACCATTCCTTCTACCACAACCCACACTTCCATGCCTAAACATCGGGTAATCACATACATGCACTTTATGTTTTGTGTTTGCACATCTATAGGGTTTAAACAGTTCTCACTTGAAACTGGTTTCTATGGAGGTTTCTTTTTTTTTTTTGCCCACCAAGTGACTAGAATATTTGGAACACAATGCAGTGGCACTTACCAGGAAGAAACTCCAGAGGCGAGGAGGAATGATCTTGACCTAACTCTCGAGCCGATTTACTCGTGTCACCTTGGTTGCTTCGCTGCATGATTTCCTCGAAGAAAAACAACTTTTCTAGCTAGCAAGGCCATGAAGGTTTTGGTTTTTGAGGATATGGGCATTAAAGAATATTGTTAACCTAAACGTGAAAGAGACATGAGAAATCAACTGATATGATTCATGCTCTTACTCACTATCATCATCTGACATAAGAGGCTAGTGTGTGTCTTGCTGGTAAATATATATTTCCTATATATTGGAATATGATATGTTGGATATGTTTTATTTTACTTCTCCTTTATTAAAGCCTTCATGTCTGTGATAGATAGTGTTTCTGATATTGTTTCCAGTACTTGGAAATGACTTGTTTTGGCATTGGCATATCTGTACAAGCGATCTTTTGCTGTTACAAACTAAGTACTTATACTGCACCATGAGAAGCCATGACGGACTCTTCTTAGTTTTTGCATGAGAATGTTGCCAGAAAACGTACCACCGAGTTGATATCACTACACAACTTTGAGAAAGTAAGGAACAATTTGAATTCAGTAGGCTTTTGGGGAAATGGAGAGCTATTATATTCATTACTGAAACAAAACACTTAGTGAGGAAGTGATTGATGCAGTTCAAAAAAGCACTGACTAGACATGACAGAAACCTTCAAGATTAATGAGTAGGTCATAGTCTCTCTTTAGTTAGGAGGTTTAGCTGTTACAGAAGGTTACAGGCTAGGAAGTGACTCTGAGTGATGCAATTTGTTCTTGTGAACAGGCCATATAGGGAGATGAACAATTTCATGTATGCATAAGAATAAAATTCTTATGAAGAAAAGTGAATTATTCCTATAAATTTTATATTTTAATATGTTAATCATATAATTATAATTTGAAGAAAAGGGTTGCAACTAATAATAATCATGATTCTTATGGAATTAAAAAAGATATCAAATATAATTTCATTATTATTCAAACATTAGGGTTAACAGCTAACAGAAACACCGTAGTGGAATATCAACTCACCATTCAAAGGCATATTTAACCTTTCAGAGGCTTCTAATCTAGGGTAATATGTGTAATACATAAATTATGCACTCATATTTGTTCTATGTGAAATTTTTGACACACCCTCTTTAGTCCAATGTAAGTTAAATATCTGCAAAAGATATTGGACAAAAGGATAGAATCGAGTACCGCCCCAAACTATCGAAATAAACGGGATCTGATATTATATTGAAAGGCCTAACTCACCCTAAAAGTGAGCTTGAAAGGGAAGAATTTGCACACTATTATAAATGGTTGAATGAATTCACACTTGTCCGTGAGATTCTTGACATTATTCTAATTTTTTAATCTTTTTTATACCATATTACCTTTTTTTAGCCTAAGTATTTTCTTATTTAACCTAATTACTTTTCTGTAATTACTACTTTAATTTATTTTTGTACTTGCCTTTTCTCTGGTCATTATATATATATATATATATATTTTATCTTTTATTATTAATCGTTATTGTATTTTATATGTTCTGTATTATGTATCATATTATATATATTTTTATTTATATATATATATATATTTATTATTATTTTGTAATATATTTGAGTCTATCGAAAACAGGTTCCTACGTTTCCTTCCTACTTAATAAAGGTCAGATTGCGTGTTAGCTTTTGCGTTTCGGCCAGACTTCCAAGAAGTGATGTTATCGTTATCGCAGTAACATTTAAAAATCTTTGTGTTGCTTGTTATCCATTATTCTCCGAATCCTTTGGAACTGGCAAACAAAAACACCGTTGCTGCTCGTCTACTCTGATATGCACATAAAATGAGTTTTTTTTTTGGTAAATCATACATAATGAATTTCAACATGGAAGAGTTCGAAATTTTAATTCAAATTCAAATCTGAAAAAGTCGGATTAATCTAACTTAAATTGATTAAGAGAAAATAGTATTATTTAATTTAATTTATTAAAGAATTAATTAGTAAATATCATTTTAGTTTTCAATTTAACCAAAATTTAAATTATTTGATTAAATTTTGTTTCAACTTCTTACCGTCCTTTTATACAGAAAAATTTATAATATTTATATGCAATTCTCAAAATGACTTTTCTCAAAATCACGATAGGAGCAATTGAATTCACATTGGGATGGATAATTATATTTATTTTATTGCGTTTTTTAAATTTTTAGATCGTATTTATTATTTAATTTTAAAGTAAATTATAAATCTTAGTAAGAAAAAGATAAAAAAAAGAATATGTAAGTTGGATTGAAACTTTGTTTAATTTTAAAATCCTCGTTCACCAATTAACTTACTTACAACAACAACGATCCTATAAAATTATGCTAAACACGAAATTTAGAGAGATCTAGAGCTTTATTCCTAACTAATAAAGAAACTATTTTTGAAACTTACCTGTCATTTATCATTTATATAAATATGTCTGTTAGAGGGTGGTCGAGTTAGTAGAATGAGGGAAGCATAGAGTCCAAAAGTCCTGTGTTCAAATCTTCTATCTACACTCTCTCAATCGAGCCTATAATACAGAACTTGCTTAATGTAAAACACCCGATTAATATAATTTTCAAAATATTATGTCAATTAAAAAATTTATCGGCTGCGCATCTAAAGAATATTAGCCGCTATTCTTCCGTTTTCAAAATAATAAATAAATATACACCTTAAATTATATAGCTAAAATAATTATAAAAAAAAAAGAAGATGAGATATTAACTGGGAATTGGCGCAGGACTGTCGGATACTCGGAGTTTGGAATTAGTCAACGAGGGGACATGTAGAAAACGAGTCAAACAAACCGGCTAGTGTGGGGACCACTTCTCTTGGTGGGTCCAACTGAATGCTGACGTCATCTAAAACATGGGCCATAATTTAATAGCCCAAAAGAAAACTTTGATTAGGATCACCCTATACTAATATATGAGACTATATTCTATTTTATAACAAATTTAAAAATCTTAACTTTTGGAAATTTTTAATTTTTATAAACTAAATTAAAATATTACTTTTGTAAAAAAATTATTAAAAATTTAATGAACAAATAATATCAGACAAAAAATAACGAAAATAATATTTTAATTTAATTATAAGAGTTTTGAAATAATTAATTTTAAATTAGATAACCAATTAAAAAATTCAAAAATTAAACACCTTTAAGTTTATTATTTTATTTATTACTTTAAGCTAATGTTAAAAGGTTGACATTTTTTACCAAGCATAAGCATAACGAGGTATTCATGCATGATTAGGTATAAAATAGAAGTCAAAATTAGGTGAACTTTAATTTTGAAGTTGATGGAGGTTGGTACTAACTCCAAAACACATATTAATCTTAGGTTAAAATCACCGACTTAAGAGATTTCTTTTTTTTTTTGGAAAACGGAGAACCTGTAGTCGCTACTCTTTAGATGCGTATTGGGTAAACCTCCAAATTAGCGTAACGTAATAGCCTGCAAATCATACCAACCGAGTACTCCGCACTAGACAAACTCTGTACTACAAGCTCGATTGAGAGAGCGTAGGTAGGGGAATCGAACACAAGATCTTTTGACCTTATGCCCCTCCACTCTATCAACTCAAAAATTAGAAAGAAAAATATTTATTTAATTCTTTATTGCATTTTTAGCATACTTCTTTAAATTATTAATATATGATATTTCTAGGCTTGTAGTATATAAAATATGAATGCTATATATATGGATTTGGTATATAAAACTATTAATATTTTATAACATATGAAAATTATATATGTTTTTTGAATGATTTATATCTTAATGATTAATGTTATCGATTCAAAAAATATTTAATAATAATTTATTTTGTTACGAATTTTTAAAGTTATAAAAGGAATTATGTATGCCTCGTAAAATTTTAGATGAAATTATTCCTAATTGTCACCGACAACACGAATAACAATATTTAAATTAAACATTTTAAAATTACTACACGTTAGAAAAATAAAAAAACAATAATAATAAGGTTAATGTGTTCATTAAAGTCAGTATTAGTGGTTGATTACTTTAAAGCAACTTGAGCCATTGCACCGCCAGACATAGCATAGAATTTGGTATCCCAAGAAAACTTTCATCTAACCTTTCGTAATTAAGGCACAAAGCACGAACAGATGAGAACTCATTAGGAACAACAGATCGAGGAAACCAGTAGAACTACAAACGTGCTCCATTTCTGATTTTAATAGGTTCGACCGGTCAAATTAATCAAATGGTTCGAGTTAATCTTAAAATTTGATTAAATTTTAAATAAAAATAACATTATTTTGATAATACTTTATCAAAATAATGTTATTTTAAAAAAAATTGATTAAAATTTAAAATTAACTCGAATTATTTGAGTAATTTGTAATGTCATTTGCCTAATTAAATTGAATCGATTTGAATGGGTCAATTTGTCATCCCTGTTCAACATGGGAAGATCGACACTTCAAATAGGATGAATAATAATAGATGGTCTAGTTGTGGACTAGTTTTGCACAAAAATTAAAATTTTAAATATTTTATTATCATTATAATTGCAAATTTTAGTTAATTAAATTTAAGAAGTTTTTAATAATTAATCCAACTATATACATGCTCCAATTATGATTTTAATTGGTTCGACTTAGTAACAAAAAAAATAGTTTAATTAGGTTTATATTGTTCGATTTGATTTTAGTACGATTCGAACGAGTCTTAAAATTTAATCAATTTTTGGATAAAAATAATATTATTTTAAACTAATTGACTAGTTCAGTTTGTCATTTCTATTTATTATTAAAAATCTATAATTCATATAGGATGAACCAAAAGTTTATACTTTAAACACGATGGTCTGATCCTGATACGACTCAAATGAGTCTGCAAATTCGATCAAATTTTGGATTGAAAACCTTATTTTGATTTTTTTTATTAAAACAATATCGTTAACTCAATCGATTTGACCTGATTATTTTGTCATTCCTCTTGCAAAAAAAATCTACATTTCAAACAAGATGAACAACTTTAATCAAATATGCTTTTACGTGGAACATGCAATTAAAAAGGGTTGAGATGACCTTCTACCATCAAGCTCATAACAATAGGGTTAGTGAGGGTTGGTTGTTGAGCCTATAATGAAAGACTTTCGTCCAACTTGAGAAAGTCATTGGTTTGTGTCCCCCATATTCTTCTATTTTATTTTGGGACACTTTGTTTGTGAATTCTCATCATGAGGTTGACCCTTTCTAAAAAGTAGGATTTATGACTTAATTATGTATTGTAATTATACGTAGAATAGGCAAATAAAAAATAAAAATTATTGCTTGTAATTTACATTAGAAAAATAATAATAACACTATAGAAATAATATTAGGTAAAAGGTTTGGACTTCTACGAGCTCGTATGATTTCACTTGTTATAAAAAAAAATCTTTATTACCATAATTATTAAAATCATTTTATTATTTTAAATTACTAAAAATCATGTTACAATATTAGAAATTAAAAAACTTTCTCATTTAAGAGTCTGTCAAATTATTTTAATAAAAATTATTATATGACTGATAATTAAATATATGATTATTTTCACTCCACTAATTCAATGAAACTTAATAAAAATATATTTTATAAGTTCCTAATTTCATAAAATGTTTTTAGGTAATTTATAATTTTTAAATACAAGTGGGCTAATATATCTTTGCCCAAATAAATTCATATCATAATTCGAATTCATGTGTCTTATTAGTCACTTGTAAGAATGTGAAGCATTTAGTATCTATTTAAACCAATATTTTCAAAACCGGATCGGAGATTAAACTAAAATGACAAGAGGTTTAAGATTTAAAAGGTTTAATCAGTATTAGGTTTTTATAAAACTAATTAAAGATTTAAAAAATTTGAAAAAATAATTGAAAAGATTGTCCTTACTTATTAAAAAATTAAAAATGATTATTAAATAAAGATTAATTGGTTTATAAAAATTGATTAGTTTAGGAATATTGACCAATTAATTAATAAACTGATCATTTTTAACAATAAAAATTATTAAACTAAATCAAACAAAAAATTGAAAACCAAATCGAAAGATTAACCGATTCAAGATTTTTACAATTAAACCGGTCAATTTTGAAATCATTGAATTAAACTATTCTTCTTTGCACATATTGAACACTATTTGATATATTTATCTAGATCATAATCCTCATAATGATCATTGTCCTAAATTTAAGCAGTGACCATAACAATTTAGGACTATTTGTTATCATTTTCAAGAAGTCTTACCCATGGTCTGACCTAATGTAGCATATAATTTCTCTCACTCACTAACTCAAAATGGTTATCTTGAGAGTGGAAAAAAGTAAAAGAAAGAGGTTAAAAAGGATTCACCCAAAAACCACATGATGATGAAAGGAATAAAGATTAAAGAGTTTTATGACCAACTTTTCTTTTTAGCTATATACTTTTACAATCCCAAGTTTTTTTCCAAAATTGTTATTTTGTTTCAGTTTGAGATGAAGTTCATAGGTAAAATATGAGTAGGGACGGACGTATACGGGTCCAGTGGTGCACTGACCCCTTAAGATTAAAAAAATTAAATATTTTTAATTTTTAATATATATATATACACACACACAAGGACGGAGTTATTTAGGGGTCAGTGCTGCGCTGGGCTCCCCAAGATTTTAAAAAATTAGATATTTAATATCTTAAATTCCTGACTCCGTCACTGAATATGAGTTAATTAAAATTTGGATTCGAGATATTCTGACTTGAAGATCGAAAACAAGAGAAAGTTAAAAATCTTTAAAGAACTTGAAACTTAACAAACTTTGACTCGAGCTCAAACTTAGTTAAAAATTTCAAGTTAAGATCAGACCCTACTTGATTCATTACCAGTAATAATTTTATGGAACCCTAAAACCGCAAGGATTATGTGTATTATCACCACTCTCATTACCATCACTACTCCTTAACAATACATTATAACTCTTGTTTTGTTTATAGTTGCACATATTTCCAGCATCATTTCTTGTCATGATGAGGAGGAATCAAAGTTTTAGAGACCCTTTTATTTTAATTGAAGGTTTCAATTTTCTTATATTACTTAATCGTCCTGTATCATTTTTAAATTACAAATACAAAGCACAGGATTTTTGGTGATGAGGATGAGTGGTATGCACATAACAAAACCTTTGAGTTTACGTTAACATCCCAATTTTTTCAGGATTTGCATAGCTGGATTCAGAGTCATTGCTGGGCCTACAGCTTCATGACAAGCACGTTCCTGAATAGCCCCACATGCAAAAATAAGATAGGGAAAAAGCATAATAACATGATTAAACAATACCAACAAAGATAAAAAGCAAAGGCAGTGTAGAGATGACCATGTATGTCTTTTAATCTGTTAACCAACATCTAGAAATTTGGTTCTGCAACAGGCCAGCTTCCACAATTATTTCAGTTCTTCTTCTTCTTATTCTTCTTCTGATAAATCTGCTTATAATAATTGGTGTCTCCTTGACACCCCACCTCACGAAATGGGCAAGACAGGAGGCACGAAGTTACCAAGTTTTTGTCTGAACAGAATCAGGCCACATGTTAGAGTTCGTTCACCACCTATACAATCCTCCAAACTTAGTGTGAATTCTGTTAAAGATGATCAGAAGAGTGGAGGTGTGGTGGTGGAAGAGAAGTCTGGTAATGGGACGAAACCTGTGCCTGTCACGGGTAGGAAAATTATGATAGTGGTTGATTCGAGCATTGAAGCTAAAGGGGCTCTGCAATGGGCTCTCTCTCACACTGTTCAAAGTCAGGATGTTCTGGTTCTTCTTTATGTGGCTAAACCATCTAAACAAGGTTAGTTTATTTGTGATATCGTATCTGTTTTTTTTTTTTTTTTTGATTATGTGAAGGAGACCCTAAGAGTTCTCTTTACCAATTGTAGTGACAAGTGAAGAGCCTAGAAAAGAGAGAGCTCCAAGGGCTTATGAAGTAGTGAACTCTCTGAAGAAAATATGCCAACTAAAGAAACCTGAGGTGGGTCTTATACTCCTACTATTCCACTCTCATTTCTTGATCATCTTCCCAAACAAAACCTGAACTGTTCAATATGATCTGCAGATACAAATTGAGACTTCAGTGGTGGAAGGAAAAGAGAAGGGACCAATAATTGTGGAAGAGGCCAAAAAACAAGGTGTGGCACTTCTGGTGCTAGGTCAGAAGAAGAGATCAATGACATGGAGACTGATACTGATGTGGGCAAGCAACAAAGTGAGTGGAGGTGTAGTGGAATACTGTATACAAAACGCCAGTTGCATGGCCTTAGCAGTGAGGAGAAAAGGGAAAAAACATGGAGGTTTCTTGATCACCACCAAACGTCACAAAGATTTCTGGCTCTTAGCCTGAAGAAAAACTAAACCACTTGTTAAATTAGTTTGATGTTAGCTTTTCTTCTTCTACCAGTCCTTTGCTTATGTTGGATTGTTCATGTTTTGAGAAAAATTGGCAGGTTGTAAATGATAAAACTGTAATGAGACTGAGACATTAAAAGGGTATTGAGAGTTAATGAAAAAGTATTCATCTGTCACTATATATAAAGCAATTTCTTATCATTGCTGTTTCCCAAGACACCTTTGATTGTGGTCCCCGAAACCTCTTTTGATTGCCTGAGAACCTACGTCAGGACCTTGTAGGGTACATCAACAATCAGGTTTCCATGTGCTTTCATATTTTCCATTTTCATTGTCTCTGCTTCCTAGCAAAGTTTTCAGGTCTGTTACAAGTTACAGGTTTCATCTTTGATTCTGGATAGTTGATTCCAAGTGGCGTAATATAGTTCTGATACAACCGAAGAAGACAAGGAGAAGAAATCCAGGAGAAAAGAACAGATAGTTTTAACATAACTCTGTCATTCATTTAAGATAAGGTTTAATCAGAACAACAAAAGCAGAGTAGGACTAATTTTATTTGACAGGAGGATGGATCTTCTACTTTTTGCGCAGGACACGAAAGTACCCAGCAGGGTCTTTCTCAAAATCAGCTCTAGGCATGCGTCCATCTCTTCCTGGAGCTTTCATAGTCTTCTTGTTCTTGGTTGAATCTGATCCTGAAGCAGCATATACAATAGTACTAACCAAAGCAGCTGCGCCTGCCACAGCACCAGCTACAGCAAGTGCAAATCCTGAACTATTTTCCTTTTTGCTCGACACCCTTCGTTGCCAAATCAAATTGTTGATCTCAAAAGTCTCCTTTTTCCTTGATTCCAAATAAGAAGCTGTTTATCATTGATGAGGTCCCTTTTATAATAGACATCACAGATATCAATAAGTACAGTCTTTCTCACTTTCCTAGAATTTTCTGTAATTAATCAGGGTAGTTGGAAGATCAACAATTAATTAGAGTTGATGGACAATGAATAGTTATATGCTTTGCAAATACAAATTGAGACTTTCCAGCTTTTCCGTAGCTTATGACAATGGAATAGGGCGGATGAGGCCTGTGACTCCTATAAACATGCAGCCCGAGTTTAGCTCGAAGTGCAAGCCCGAATTATAATAAGCCATCAAAAGAATATCATTTTGAATAATTTTTTTAAAACGATATCATTTTGATCTTAAATTTGTTTTGGTAAGTTTTTTAAGCTTAAAATTAAAACGAAGTCATTTTAATAAGTTTATCTAAAACAACGCTTATAAGTTTATATAAAACGACGTCATTTTAGTTATATGATTGAACCATTTTAGACTCTAATTTTAACCGAAATTCAATCTAATTGAATAAGATTTATTGACTTAAGTTGCTATCTTTTCTTGTCTAGCATCGTATTACTAAAAGTTTTATTCTAATTTTATTTATAATAATCTAAATTTTATATTAATCTAACAAATACGAGTTTAAGAAAATTACATGCTAAAAAATAATTAAATAAAAATAATTTATATTTTAAATTTTATAAATTCATAATTTTTTGTCCACATCTCAAGCATCTATTGTGAGTAGTGAGAACATAATAAAACATAGAAATGATACACGTCATTGTCTGTCTATTGTACCATTATTTTGGATGTTGCTCTGAATCTAACTTGCAAATGAATACTGAAATGCAGCAATCAATAGTTATATTCACCGATTAGTCTTAGATGATGCAAACATATATGCAAACTACTTGCTTGCAATACTATCATTATTAATAATTTTTATATTATTTATTATTTATAATAATAATTGGTTCTGCCGGATTCTGGCCGAACTGTGCGTTGCCGTTTGGATCCATGAGTTGACTGTTCTTAGCCTTGATGATAA
>JAOQMQ010000001.1:1147188-1162379 GCA_027563845.1 Erythroxylum subrotundum | reverse complement strand
TCATTAATTTTCTTAAAGCACAAATTCATCTATAACACAATACATATACAAAAACACTCATTCAATTTCATTTTATAGTTCTTCTTGTCAAGGGATGTCATCTTCTATGAAAATTCTTTCCCCTTTCAAGAACTTCCCAATTCTGCCTTACCAAGCCCAATTCAATCCTCCACTGAAAACTTCCCTCTTTATGATGACCCACCAACCCTATCTGCTTCTGAGCCATCTCCTTCATCTGAACCTACTCCTCATCCTCGACGTTCCACTAGACAAACTCAAGCACCATCCTATTTAAATGACTATATCTGCCCTACATTGTCTCACACATCTCCTCACTCAATTTCCTCAGTCATTTCCTACAACAACCTTTCCTCAGCATATATACATTTTTCTCTAGCTCTTACAGCCCTGAGAGAACCAACAACCTATAATGAAGCTATGCAGTCCACTGAATGGCAAGAAGCAATGCATACAGAACTTATGGCCTTAATTTAAAATGATACTTGGGAACTCACCCACTTACCTCCTGGAAAATCAGCAATCGACTGTAAATGGGTCCATCGATATAAATTCAATCCAGATGGATCAGTTCACCGATGCAAAAGCAGACTTGTGGCAAAAGGCTTCACCCAGTAAGCTGGTGTGGACTACACTGAGACTTTCTCTCCCGTGGTCAAACATACTACCATTCGCCTACTCCTGGCCCTCATTGCATCTCAAGACTGGCACCTTCATCAACTTGACATTAACAATGCCTTCCTTCATGGTGATCTGCACGAAGAAATCTACATGAAGCCTCCCCCAGGACTTCCTCTACTTGATTTCACAATGGTCTGTAAGTTAAAAAAAAGTATTTATGGGCTTAAACAAGCCAGTAGACAGTGGCATGAAAAACTCACTTCTGCTTTGCTTTCTCATGGATTCCAACAGTCAGCCTCGGATTACTCCATGTTCACAAAAACGGGAAATAATAAATTAATCATACTCTTGGTTTATGTTGATGATGTTTTAATAGCCTGTAACGACTTGACTCTCATCCAAAATACCTAAAATTTTCTAGATCTTACCTTTCAGATCAAATAACTCGGTGTTGCCAAGCACTTCCTCGGCTTGGAGCTGGCCAGATCATCTTTTAGAATCAATCTCTCCCAACGGAAATAGACACTGGACTTATTAGCTGAAGCTGGCTTCTTGGACTGCAATCCCCTTTCTACTCCGATGGTTCCCCACACAAAATTGACGGCCGATGGAGAACCCCACACCGACATCATTGGCTATCGTCGACTCATTGGTAAGCTTTTGTACCTGATCATCACTCGACCGGACATTAGCTTCGCCGTTCAACAACTCTCACAGTTTCTGGACAAACCCACACAAATGCATATACAAACAGCTCAGAGGGTTTTATGATACCTTAAAACAGCTCCTGGCCAAGGTATCCTTTTTCACTGTGATTCCAACTTGTAGTTGCGGGCGTTTTCTGATTGGGACTGGGCCACTTGTCTCGACTCTCGAAAATCAGTCACTGGCTTTTGCATTTTTTTGGGCTCGTATCTCATCTCCTGGAAATCCAAGAAGCAGGCCACCGTCTCCCGCAGTTCCTCCGAAGTCGAGTATCGAGCCCTTGCCACGACATCGTGTGAGATTCAATGGTTGTTCTAATTGTTGCATGATCTCAACTTTCCTCCTCAAACCCCCTCTTACCTCTACTGTGACAATCAATCGGCCCTCCATCTTGCGAAAAACCCCGTTTTTCATGAACGGACGAAGCACATCGAGATCGATTGCCACTTCGTCCGTGAAAAACTCCAATCTGGACTCCTACATCTTCTACCTGTCGCCTCTCACTCTCAACTTGCTGACATTTTTACTAAAGTCTTACCCAAACCTCAGTTTGACTCACTTCTCACTAAGCTTGGAATCCAAAATGTCTTCCAGGTTAGGGGGGGTGATACAGAATAGATGAAAGATGAGAGAAGAATGAGCAACAACACGCAACAAGGGAAGAAGACAGATGCACAAGAAGACTCCAAAAGCAATAGAAATATCTAGAACATGGGCCTAATGGGTCAATACAATAACACCCAAGTCCACGTCCAAAACACAATCAATTACATAATGCTTTACAACCTTCTCCAGACAATTCTATTATATGCCTATATATACAGGAACAATCATCAATAAAACAAAGCTTATTGTATTTGAATAATAACAAATATTGTATTTGAGTAATATTCTATTCAATTATTGTATTTGAATAACAACAAAGCTTTAGCCCGATTAGAGCTGGAGAGCTCGAAATTTGACTTACGTCAGAATTTTTTATTTTTATTTTCTTTTTGTAATTTTAATTTCAGATTTAATCGGATCGCTTGTCATCTCTAAGAAGACTATTTTTTTATATAAAAATATATTAAAAATGATAATTACTCGCTATACATTTGTCATAAGTAGATTGTGATTCAGAGCTATAGGACAACAGTATCTTACGAACCAAAAGAATAGAATATTACTTTAGTTTCAATAATTTGCATATTGTCACCATCTGACATATATCATTTCTATATTTTATTATATTTTCACTTTATTAATTTATGTTCTAGGATGCATCTGATTATATATTTTAATATAATTAGCTAAAGATATTTTTATTTTTTTATATTAATTTAGTTAATAAACATATAAAATACAAATAAAAATTATAGGATAAATATACTTTATAAAATAATTTTAAAGATGTTGTTAGAAGAGTTAGGCTTTGATAGGTCTAGACCTGGACAACATAGGTCCGGACTCAATTAAAAAAGATGTTATTTTATATTTTTAATTTTAAAAAAATTATTTTTTAAAAATGAGCATATATAAGAATTGTTATATTTTGAGACTATTTGAGACTTATTCTAATTAAGAATATCTATATTAAACTTAATTTTAATTATATGAATTTAATTGAATAATAAATCCATAATTAATCCCCATTAATTAGAGACTTTTTAAAATTTTCAATTTTTTATTTGAAAATTCTGAATTAAGTTAGGACATTAAAAATAAGAGATAATAAATTTAAAAATATTTAACTTTTTAATTTTTTAATTCAATCCTTAACTTTTAAAATTTATATCTTATAAATATATACAAAAAAAGACTAATTAATTTCTTAAGTAATTATGTTGTCATTCTATTTACTATGCATATCTTTTAGTTTTATTTTTGAGTGTTTTATTTTATTTTATAGTGGAATCTCTATAAAAAATGTATTTTAGAATTTAAAAAATTAAAATTTTAATTGTATAAATTATAAAAAAATTTATGTCTTTTACTCTAAAATTAAAGATCTCATTTTAAATAATTTAAATAATTAAAAATATTAGAAATATCTCGATATTTATTTTATAATATTAGATATTGCAATCATAAAATATATATCCATATGTCTCTCAATTAGTGTTATAATTTAATTATTCTGAGATATTATTTTTTTTAAAAATTAGTATTTATAATTTTGTCGTAAAAATTTATATAAGTGTATTCGCTATTAAAAATTTTAAAAATATAATGAACATTATTTTTATATAAATATAAAGGATGAAAAATTTTAAAATAATTAAAAAATAGAATCAAATGTTACTACATTTTATAAGAAACCTTAAAAAATATTCTTAACTTGACGTAATGATGTACGTAAGATTTCTATTGTATTTTTACAAAGACGCTGATTTTGTGAACTTATAATCACAAAGAGTAACTGTACGATTGCTAAACTCCCTTCTGATTACACCTGAACAGAAGCTAAGTAATAGTTCTTTACGTCAGCTCCATGACAAATTCCTGGTGCCTCTTTTCTATCTGACGACATAAACAATGCAGATTCAGTTTCAATCTACTTGCTGGCTGACGGCATCTGATGTTTCATCTCATTATATATTTCCAAGTACTGTCTCATTTCCTCTCCAAGTAAAGCTTCAGCAGAAATGGCTGCAATGGCTACAGAAGCTCTAGTGATCTACGTTTCAACCTTTGTATGCATATTTTCCATTGCAGCACTTGTCAGATACATTAACAAAGTCTGGTGGAAGCCACTTCAGATACAATCAGTTCTCAGGTCACAAGGAGTGAAAGGTCCTTCCTATAAATTCTTGCATGGAAATGTCAAGGAAATGGACAGCATGAAGAAGAAGATGAACAGTAGTCCAATGGAATTATCTCATCGGATATTTCCCAGAGTTCTTCCTCACACTTATCAGTGGACCAGGCTATATGGTACTTAAACTGCTAAATTTACCATCTACTGTTATTACAAATTTTGAAGTTCTGATAAATTGGTGTAGGGAAGAGCTTTGTTTTGTGGAAAGGTTGTAAACCAGAACTCACTGTCACTGAACCTGACCTGATTAAAGAGATAATGAACAATAAAGATGGAACATATCCAAAGCCAGAACCCCAATCTTATGTAAAGAAGCTTTTTGGTGATGGAATAGGGATGGCCACTGGAGCAAAATGGGTTAAGCTACGTAAACTGGCCAATCATGCTTTTAATGGAAACAGCTTGAGAGTAATTTATATCTCATTTTCTATGGTTTGGGTTGATATTGCTTAATCCGTTTTTGCAGAAGCTACTTACTTACAGGTGATAATCTTCTTAGCAGAATATGATTCCAGCAATGATTACAAGCATTGAGACGATGCTTAAAAGATGGGAAGAGCATGAAGGAAAGGAGATAGAAGTGTTCCAGGAATTCAAAGTTCTTACATCGGAAATAATTTCCAGGACAGCGTTTGGAAGCAGTTACTTGGAAGGACAGAAAATATTCGATATGCTGATGAAAATGGCTATGATTATTGGAAGAAATCCTAATGGAAGTAAACTTCCTGGAATTATGTGAGCTTTCTGTCTATATCTGTCTTCTTGCTCAAACATATACAATCTAAGTTCTAAGCTGACGTGAAGTTACTGTTGCAGAAAAATTTTCAGAACAACAGATGACACTGAATCGGACAAATATACCCAAGGACTAAGAAAATGCATCATAGAGCTGGTGAAGAAAAGAGAGGAGGAGGCAAGGAGGGGACAAGCAGGTTTCTATGGAGATGACTTCCTCGGACAGCTTATGAAGTTATATCATGAATCTGACAACGCCAAGCAAATAACATTAGATGAGTTGATTGATGAGTGCAAGACCTTCTATATTGGAGGACAGGAGACAACCTCTTGTGCACTCACCTGGACGATCTTTCTTCTGGCAATTAACACAGATTGGCAGGAAAAAGTGAGGGAGGAGGTCCTCGAACAATTTGGCAGAGAAGTTCCAAGCCCTGAAGGAATTGCAAGATTGAAGACTGTAAGGAAAATCCCTTGTACAATGAATTTTATGTCATTTATGATTCACTCTAAAATCTCTACCTTGTGGCTTGTAGATGAACATGACTATCCATGAATCTCTCAGACTATATCCACCAGCTACGTTTACTTTACGAGAAGTCCAGAAGGGATCGAGAATAGGAAAGCTAATAGTTCCAGCTAATATTGAAATCCTTATTCCAATACTAGCACTGCACTCTGATCCTCAAATCTGGGGAGATGATGTCCACCATTTTAGGCCGGAGAGGTTTGAAGGAGGAGTAGCTAAAGCTTCCAACAACAATGCCTCTGCATTTCTGCCATTTGGTTTGGGACCTCGATCTTGTGTAGGCATGAATTTTGCAATTTCTGAAATAAAGATTGCTCTAGCAATGATTCTGCAGCGCTACAGGTTTACTCTTTCACCATCTTATCTCCACTCACCGGTCGCCTTTATAGGAATGTGCCCACAGCATGGGCTTCAGATCATGCTCCAGAGGCTGTGAACAAAAAAAAGGAAGTGAACATAGTAATTAACCAGACCTGATTGCTGAAGCTTTTGTATGCTTGCTTAATTCGTTTAAGGTAGACATTCGATCATTCAGATGAAGGCTTGAAGCTTGAATGTATCATGTTTAATACAGCAGTGTAATAACATTGTCTAATAAGCTCATTCTATTTTCAACTTACAAGAGTTTCTTTTAGTTTTAGCAAGCCTTTTTGTTTTAAATTGTTTTGACAAGTTTCCATCATTCAACGGGCTCCTATTGTTTGACAAACTGGTTTCTATTTTCTAAGAGACTCTCTTTTTGCTTGTGTTTGCTTTATCAAATTTAACTCCCAGTTTTATCATATACGATCATGTTCATCTCCAAGCCAGAAAGATGAAGAAATTGGTAGTTTGGTAAGCAAGTGGTTTGCATATATGTTTGTATTATCCAAGACTAATCGGTAAAGAATAAAGATAATTAGTAATAGCTTAATATCGGATCTCTCTAGGTCTCATTTTATCAGCAGCCAGTGGGACTTTCTTTGAATTGTTGTTATTGTTACATTTTCATTTCCGACAAATTCTGAAGTCAGATTCAGAGCAACAGCCAAAGTAAGAGGACAATGGTATCTTACCCCAGCAATATGGTAAGAATACAATTCTATTTCTGTTTGAACATTTTGTATATTGTCGCCACCTGACCTGACAGACGCTGATATATATATCATATATTTATAATATGATTAATTTAAGTTATTATTTAATTAATGTAATATAACTAAAGAGATTTTAAATTACAAAAAATGTAAATTTCTATTTTCTTTGGTTGTTTACATAATGAAACACTATCATCAATATCCTATGAAAAATGAGAGGAAAAGTGAAAGTCTACAAATCTATATAAAAATGGACTTTACTAATTTATGTCCTCTGATTATATATTTTATTACAATTAGTTAAAGATACTTTTATTTTTATATATTAATTTAATTAATGAATGAATAAAATATATAATAAAATTTATAGTTTAAATATATTTTATAAATAAGAATAAGTTGAGATTTACAAAGGTGAGCCTTGGAACAACTAGTAAAATTGTTTTTTTTTTTTTACCACAAGTCACAAAAAAAGACTCTTTGTAGAAATACAAAAAGAAAATTGCGTAAATTATGACCTTTTCTAGATTTTCTCAAAGCAGAGAGTTTTGTGTACCGAATATGTTGACTATTAAGTTGAGATTCATGTTGCTTTCATATATTGTTCTTAAGCTTATTGTTATTTTATTAAGATTAAATATTAATAGAGTAAACAAATTATTATGCACTAAATTTCTTTTGTGAAAAAAAAATTGATCTCATATTTTAAAATAAGAAGATATTTAAACAAACATATAAGTATTTGTTAGAGAATAAATTTATTGAATTGACACCACGTAAGAATTACATATAAAATATTACTTGTGAATATAATATGTGATTTTTTATTTGAGATCTAAAAAATTATATAATAATTGTATAAATGTATTTACAATTAGTAAAAAAATTTAAAATATAATAAAAATTATTTTTATATAAATATAAAGGATGAAAAAAGAATCTACATTACAAGAAAAAAGAATCTACATTTTAAGTTTACAAGAAAAAAGAATCTACATTTTATAAGGAACCTTAAAAATATTCTTTTTATGATATATATTTTAATATTAATATAAAATGAAAATTATAATATATTTAATAAATTATTAAAAGGTAAAAACATTCCATTGTTAGATAATTTCATTATGTGGCCCATATATTTTGGTTTAATCATTTAAGTATATTAAATCTCATTAGTTATTTGAATAAGAGATATTAAGTTTAATTAAAATAAATAATGTGATATATAATAATAAGGATAATGAAAAGAGGTGTAGTTTGAATTTTAAACGGATAACTACTTTCTCTCTCTCTCTCAACCTATCAAGTTTTACATGCAATTTATGTGTTTAAATTTACATGATAAAGTTTTCATGTAAGATAGACTACATGTGGCATTAGAGCATGATTTTGAGAATCAATAATTTTTCATTTAAGATATTAAATCAAGAATTGTTATGATATAATTATATACATGACATACATGATCAAGAAGATATTTTATAGTGATTTCCTTATCAATTACGACATGTTTTGGTTTTAAAAGGAAACAATCCTGTCTTCTCTCTTTCTTATACACGGAACATTTTAAATGTTTTGTTTCCACCTAATTCACGTTATCAAGATGATGAAGGAAAGGAAAAAACAATATTAAGTGCTTCCCTGCCAAGTTGACACGTGAATGGAATTAACAAAGCCACTAATTGCATTCATTAAATATATTTTGTTTTATGTTATGTTTCTTTGTTAAGGATGGTTTGAAAACGTTCCATTAATGGACATGAAAGTTTCTCTCTCCATTGATTGTTTTTCATCATATATTAATTATTGTTAATGTAATAAAGTAATTATGCGTATAAACAAAAATTAGTTTCAATATGACTTCTATTATCATTTATTTAATTTGATATTTATATAATGAATAATTTGTTAGTCATCAAAGTGGCCAAATTAGAAAGTTTTATAAATATCAAATTAAAATAGATATATAGTTACCCATGATAATGTGATGCTTATGATTGCAATGACATAATGATATATTTAATGGGTATACTAAAATTCATTGATACTAAAATATTTAAGAATCACCCAAAGATCGATTAGTTAATTTTATATCAATGAGTATAATCATGATTAATTAGTATACTTTATTAGATATAGTTAGTATATCCAAAGATAACTAATATATCTAATCAGAGTATGCATGATTATCAACTATGTAAATATTACTAAGCATCAATTTATATGTTTAATATATTGTTGTTTTACCTGAAGGGAAACCACAATATATGTTTATTGTTGATATATTTGTTATTTAATTTTAATTACGTGTTTAAATTATGATTCAAAGCATTAATGTAGAGTATTTCTTATATAAATTTTGCAAGCTTCTTTATAAAGTTTAATGGGCTTAACTTTACAATTACAAGCTTCTTCTATTATAAAGTTTAATGGGCTTAACTTTAAAGAATGGTGTGAACAAGTTCAGTTTAACCTAGGAATCCTAGGTCTTGACTTGGCACTCCAAACTGATAAGCCCGTTGCACTTACTGATAATAGCAGTGCTGAAGAACGATCTTTTCATGAACGTCGGGAAAGATTAAATAAATTAAGTTTAATGTTTATGCGAATGACTGTGGCTAGCAACATTAAGGCTCCAATTCCCAATACTGAAAATGCCAAGGAGTATCTTAAGCTTGTTGAAGATATTTCTTAGTCTGATTTTGCTGATAAGTCTCTTGCTGAAACCTTAATGGGTATGTTGACCACCATAAAGTTCGATGGTTCTCATACTAGCATGAGTATGTTACTGAAATGATAAATATAACAGCAAGATTAAGATCCATGGGAATGGAAGTGAGTGAAAGTTTCCTTGTGCAATTTATTATTATTCCTTGCTTCCTGAATATGGTCCATTCCAAATGAGTTACAATACTATTAAAGAAAAATGGAATGTGAATGAACTGCAAAGTATGCTTATTTAAGAGGAAGCAAGGCTTAAGAAACAAGGAATTCTCTCAATTAATCTCGTGGGTAATCAAGGAGCTAGAAAGAAGTTCAAAAAGGAGAAGAGAAAGGGAAAGGTGTATTATATAAGGGTAATGCATCAACTTCAATATCTAAGAAGGAACCAAGGAACGATAGATGCATTTCTGTAGGAAAACTGGACAATATCAGAAGGATTGTCTAAAAAGTAAAGCATGGCTTAAAAAGAAAGGTAAGCCTAGTGCCTTAGTATGTTTCGAATCTAATTTAGCAGAAGTTTCTTATAATACTTGGTGGATTGATTCTAGATGTACCATTCATGTTATTAATACGATGCAGGGATTTCTTACGATCCAAACCGTAAACCCAAATGAAAGATTTTTCTTCATGGGAAATCGAGTCAAAGCTACAATTGAAGCCATTGGAACTTACCGTTTGATTTTAGACACAAGACATCATTTAGATCTTTTCGAAACCCTTTATGTTCCTACAATTTCTCGAAACTTAGTTTCTTTGTCAAAACTTGATATTGTTGGATATTCCTTCAAATTTGGTAATGGATGTTTTAGTTTGTTAAAACATAATTGCCTTATTGGTTCTGGTATACGCTGTGATGGTCTGTACAAATTAAAGTTTGATAACCTTTTTTACTGAAACCCTATTGACCTTGCATCATAATGTTGGTACTAAAAGAAGCTTTATAAATGAAACTTTAGCTTACTTGTGGCATAAACGTTTGGGTCATATGTCAAAAGATAGAATGACCAAATTAGTAAAGAATGAAATTCTTCCTGAATTAGTTTTTACTGATCTTAGAATTTGCGTGAATTGTATTAAGGGAAAACATAAAAAACACACAATTAAGAAAGAAGCCACAAGAAGTACATAGCTCCTTGAAATTATACACACTGATATATGTGGGCCTTTTGATGTTCTATTATTTAATGGAGAAAAGTTTTTCATCACTTTCATTGACGATTTTTCATGTTATGGATATATTTATTTGCTTTATGAAAAATCTCAGTCAGTAAGTGCTTTAGAAGTATTTATAAATGAGGTAGAAAGGTAATTAGATAGAAAAGTGAAAATTGTTCAACCTGATAGAGGTGGTGAATATTATGGAAGATACAGTGAAAGTGGGCAATGTCCTAGCCCATTTGCTAAATTTCTTGAAAAGCGTGGTATATGTGCTTAATACACAATGCCAGATACACCACAACAAAATGGTGTAGCAGAAAGGCGCAATCGTACCTTAATGGATATGGTTAGAACTATGATGAGTCATTGTTCTCTACCATCATCATTGTAGATGTATGCATTAAAACTATCATATATTTATTAAATAGGGTTCCTAGTAAAGCAGTTCTGAAGACACCTTTTGAATTGTGAATAGGAAGGAAACCTAATTTAAGACACCTACATATTTGGAGTTGTCTGACAGAAGTACGAATATACAATCTACATGAAAGGAAATTGGATTAAAAAACAACTAGTGATTTTTTCATTGGTTATCCAGAAAAGTTTAAAGGGTATATATTTTATTGTCCTAATCATAGTACAAGAATTGTTGAAACTAAAAATGCTAGATTTAATGAAAATGGAGAAATTAGTGGGAGTTTAGCGTCACGAAAAGTGAATATTCAAGAAATTGAAAATGGAGAAATTAGTGGGAGTTCAGCGTCACGGAAAGTGAATATTCAAGAAGTTAAAGCCTAAGTTTTCTTGCCTATAACTTTTTCTCAAGTGTTTGTTCCTAGAGTTGTTAAAATTTTTAATGATTTACAAGAACAACATATGCATGATCAAGAACCGCAAATGTATGACCAAGCTCCAAATAATGAAGTCACCGTTAATGAACCTATTATAAATGAGCCACATGAAGTTGCATTAAGAAGATCTCAAAGACAAAAGAGATCAGTAATTTCAGATGGTTATGTAGTTTATTTACAAGAAGTAGAAGGTGATTTAGGTATTGATAACGATTCAGTTTCGTTTTCACAAGCTACTGAAAGTGAAAAATCTAATAAATGGTTAGATGCCATGTAAGAAGATTTAAAATCTATAGATGACAATCAAGTTTGGGATCTTGTTGAATTACCAGAAGGTTGTAAAAGAGTCAGATGTAAATGGGTCTTTGAGACCAAATGTGACTCTAATGGTAATATTGAGAGATATAAAGCTAGACTTGTCACCAAAGGTTATACTCAAAAGGATGGTGTTGATTATAATGAGACATTTTCTCCTATTTCTAAAAAGGATTCATTTAGAATTATAATGGCAATGGTAGTTCATTATGATTTTGAGTTACATCAAATGGATGTGAAAACTACCTTTCTGAATGGGAATTTAGAGGAAGAAATCTATATGGATCAATCTGAGGGTTTCTTAGTTGAAGGAAAACAAAACGTTGTGTGTAAACTTAAGAAATCAATATATGAACTTAAGCAAGCCTCCCGACAATAGTATCTCAAATTTAATGATACCATTACTTCTTTTAGTTTTAAAGAAAATACTGTTGATCGGTGTATATATATGAAGATCAATATAAGCAAATTCATATTTCTAGTCCTATATGTTGATGATATCTTAATTGCTGCTAATGATCTTGGATTGTTACATGAGACTAAGACATTTCTCTCTAAAAATTTCGAAATGAAAGATATGGGCGAGGCATTTTATGTCATAGGAATTGAAATATTTCATAATCGATCGCAAGGAATGTTAGGGCTGTCTTAGAAAGCATATATCAAAAAGATTTTAGATAGATTCAATATGGACAAATGCTCCACAAGTGTTGTTCCAATTCAAAAAGGAGATAAATTTAGTCTTAAGCAATGCCCAAAGAATGAATTGGAACGCACAGAAATGGAAAGAATTCCTTATGCATCTATTGTTGGGAGTTTAATGTATGCTCAAACTTGTACTAGTCTAGACATCAGTTTTGCTGTTGGAATGCTAGGCAGATACTAGAGTAATCCTGGATTGGAACATTGGAAAGTTGCAAAGAAAGTTTTAAGATACTTACAAAGAACAAAAGATCGTATGCTCACTTATAGAAGATCTGATCATCTTTAAAGTGATTGGATATTCAGATTAGACTACGTCGGATGTGTTGACACGAGAAAATCAACATTTGGCTATCTGTTTCTTCTAGTTGGAGGAGCAATCTCATGGAAGAGTGTGAAACAGTCTATCATTGCTGCATCCACTATGGAGGCTGAGTTTGTGGCATACTTTGAAGCCACGGTTCATAGTTTATGGCTGCGAAATTTTATTTTAGGACTTGGAATTGTCGACAATATTGCCAAGCTGCTAAAATTTATTGTGATAATTCTACAGTAATCTTCTTTTCGAAAAACGACAAATATTCAAAAGGTGCTAAACATATGGAAATCAAATACTTTGCCGTTAAAGAAGAAGTTCAGAAACAAAAAATGTCAATCGAACATATTAGCACTGATTTTCTGATAGCAGATCCATTAACAAGATTGCCACTGAAGACATTTAATGAACATGTCGAAAGAATGGGCAACATTTGGTACCATGATTGAATAACATGTTATTATTTATGTATTTTATGTATTCAATACTCTGAGCTCATTTATATATATTGTTTCTGATATTGTATCCTATTATTTATTGTTAGTATATATACATGAATGGTAATGTGAATGTTAACAGGATTTTTCTTTTACAAAGACGTTATTGTTGAACCATTAAGATATATCTCATAATAGATTATATTAAGTTATGAACTAGTTTTGTGATGCATTGAAGGAAGTATGTCACATTAAAAGATGTACAACCGCTATGGTCCTTTCTAGTTTTTCACTTAATTATGATTAATGTTGCGCCTAAAGAAAATAAAAGGGATTTAAGTTTTATTATATGCATATTATGTTATATTGTTAAACCATGATTAAGTTACATAGGCCAAGTAGGAGATTGTTAAATAATTTCATTATGTGGCCCATATATTTTGGTTTAATCATTTAAGTATATTAAATCCCATTAGTTATTTAAATAAGAGATATTAAGTTTAATTAAAATAAACAATCTCATGTATTTACGTTGATGGAACATAACAAAATAAGAATAATGAAAAGAGATATCGTTTGAATTTTAAACTAATAATTAATCCCTGATCTCTCCATCAGACAAAATATGGAAAATAAGGTCAAGAAAGAGAAAATAAAATTTAAGAATATCTTGTTAAAGATTATCTCTTTAGAAAGTATCGGAAACTTATGTTACTGTAAAAATTTATTAAATTCTAATATACAATTTATATGATAAAGTTTTCGAGTAAGGAAGGTAACATCCATATATTTTACTCGTTATTTATCAATCTACCTTGTAAAGCTCACGACCTTGTAAAAATCTGATTACACCTGAACAAAAGCTGTCAAGTAATAGTTCTTTATATCAGCTCCATGACAAATTTCTGCTGTCTCTTTTCTGTCCGACGACATAAACAATGCAGATTCAGTTCCAATCTACTTGCTTGCTGCCGGCATCTGATGTTTCATCTCATTATATATTGCCAAGTACTGTCTCATTTCCTCTCCAAGGAAAGCTGGCTCCAATGGCAACAGAAGCTCTAATGATCTACGTTTCAAGCTTTGTATGCATATTTTCCATTGCAGCACTCGTCAGGTACATTAACAAAGTCTGGTGGAAGCCACTTCAGATACAATCAGTTCTCAGGTCACAAGGAGTGAAAGGTCCTTCCTATAAATTCTTGCATGGAAATGTCAAGGAAATGGACAGCATGAAGAAGAAGATGAACAGTAGTCCAATGGAATTATCTCATCGGATATTTCCCAGAGTTCTTCCTCACACTTATCAGTGGACCAGGCTATATGGTACTTAAACTGCTAAATTTACCATCGACTGTTATTACAAATTTTGAAGTTCTGATAAATTGGTGTAGGGAAGAACTTTGTTTTGTGGAAAGGTTCCATACCAGAATTCACTGTCACTGAACCTGACCTGATTAAAGAGATAATGAACAATAAAGATGGAACATATCCAAAGCCAGAGCTCCCATCTAATGTAAAGAAGCTTTTTGGTGATGGAATAGCGGTGACCAACGGAACAAAATGGGTTAAGCTACGTAAACTGGCCAATCACGCTTTTAATGGAAACAGCTTGAGAGTAATTTATAGTTCATTCTATGGTTTGGGTTGATATTGCTTAATCCGTTTTTGCGGGAGCTACTTACTGACATGTGATAATCTTCTTGCCAGATTATGATTCCAGCAATGATTACAAGCATTGAGACGATGCTTAAAAGATGGGAAGAGCATAAAGGAAAGGACATAGAAGTGTTCCAGGAATTCAAAGTTCTTACATCGGAAACAATTTCCAGGACAGCTTTTGGAAGCAGCTACTTGGAAGGACAGAAAATATTCGATATGCTGACGAAAATGGTTATGATTATTGGAAGAAATCCTAATGGAAGTAAACTTCCTGGAATTATGTGAGCTTTCTGTCTAATCTGTCTCTTCTTGCTCAAAACATGTGCATTCTAACTTCTAAGCTGATATGATGTTACTGTTACAGAAAAATTTTCAGAACAACTGATGATACTGAATCGGACAAACATACAGAAGAGCTAAGGAAATGCATCATAGAGCTGGTGAAGAAAAGAGAGGAGGAGGCACGGAGGGGACAAGCAGGTTTCTATGGAGATGACTTCCTCGGACAGCTTATGAAGTTATATCATGAATCTGACAACGCC
>JAOQMQ010000001.1:1077076-1139685 GCA_027563845.1 Erythroxylum subrotundum | reverse complement strand
TGCAATTCTAGGGTTAATTATTTGTGTTGATTAATTATACAATTAATCTGGAAATTTCATGTTAAATTTCTTTCAATATCAACCCAAACCATAGAATGAGATATAAATTACTCTCAGTCTGTCTCCATTAAAAGCATGATTGGCCAATTTACGTAGCTTAACCCATTTTGCTCCGTTGGTCACCACCAATCCATCCCCAATCAACTTCTTTACATAAGAGTGGAGCTCTGGCTTTGAATATGTTACATCTTTATTGTTCATTATCTCTTTAATCAGCTCAGGTTCAGTGTCGACAGTGAGTTCTGGTTTGCATCCTTTCCACGAAACAAAGTTCTTCCCTACACCAATTATGCAGATAACATCAATGTATCAGAACTTCAAAATTTGTAATAACAGATAGATGGTAAATTTAGTAGTTTAACTACCATATAGTCTGGTCCACTGATAAGTGTGAGGAAGCACTCTGGGAAATATCCGATGAGATAATTCCATTGGACTACTGTTCATCTTCTTCTTCATGCTGTCCATTTCCTTGACATTTCCATGAAAGAATCTGTAGGAAGGACCTTTCACTCCTTGTGACCTCAGAACTGATTGTGTCTGAATTGGCTTCCACAAGACTTTGTTAATGTACCTGACCAGTTATGCAATGGAAAATATGCATACAAAGCTTGAAACGTAGATCATTAGAGCTTCTGTGGCCATTGCATCCATTTCTGCTGAAGCTTTACATGGAGATGAAATGAGACGGTACTTGGATATATATAATGAGATGAAACATCATATGCCAGCAGCAAGCAAGTAGGTTGAAACTGAATCTGCATTGTTTAAGTCGTCAGACGGAAAAGGCACACCAGAAATTTGTCATGGAGCGATGTAAAGAAATATAACGCTATCCAACTCATTGGACGTGAGTTTAAAGACTATCTATCCCTATTTAATGGCTAAAACGAGGATTATATAGGGTTGTTTTGGACAGAAGATCCAACAAATGTTTTATGGGTGTAATATCTAATATTACAAAAATAAAGATCACGATATATTTAATGTTTTTATAATATTTAAAATTACTTAAAATGAGATTATTAATTATAGAGTAACACACAAAAAATTAATAATTTATATCATTAAAAATTAATTTTTAAAATTCTAAAAACCATTCCTTATATTTTATCATATATACTAATTTGAGAATCAAATTTTGTCCCAAGTTTCTTTTAATAATTAACATGATTTTGGTTTGAATTAATTAACATAAAATAAAACACTCAGAAATAAAAATAAAAGTTATGCTTAGTAAATAGAATCACAACATTATTAGTTGAGAAATTAATTAGTAATTTTTTATATATTTATAAGTTATTAATTTTAAAAGATTAAGCATTGAATTTAAAATTAAAAATTAAAAAACTTTTAAATTTATTATCTCTTATTTTTAATGTTCTAATTTAATCACGAATTTTCAAATCAATAATAATTAGAATAAAAAAAATCTCTAATTAAAGGTGATTAATTTCTTTAACAATTAAAAATTACTCCTTAATAATTTTAATAATAATTAAAAATAACGATTACTTAATAATTTTTTGCTCTATTAATATTTAATTTTAATAAAATAACTATTAGCGTCTTAACAAAAAATTAATATTTTTAATAATTGTTTAGCCCGAGTGAATTTGGTTCGATTGAATTTCAGGTTGAGCTTGAGTTTTTTTATTTTAAAATTTTTGAGCTTTGAATCGGGCAGAACTCATTCAAAATCATGCATGAGACTTTCATCTCGCACGGCTCCTAAGTGATAAAAGAAATAAGAACTCATATTCTTTCTTTTTTGATTACCTTCCTCGTGTATGTATAAAACCAAATCTATTCGATTTGTAAAAAGGATTACTAATCCTTAACTTTTCGAGGAATCCTTCGTGTTGTCAGTTTGATCCAATTTGAAATTTAAAATTTATTTTTTTAAAAAAAATTATTTTTTCATTTTTTTATTGAATGAAAAATAAAAAATTCTGACTTAAGCTAGATTACGATGTTAAGAATATTATATATCATAAAATTTAATCAAGATGTTAAGAATATTTTTTACAAAATTTAACGACATTTAAACCTATTTATTATAATTTCTAAATTTTCATCCTTTATAATTATATAAAACATAATTGCTTAGTCACATATTTTTCAAATTTTTATTAACAGTGTATTAGTGTATTATACAAATTCTTAAGCCAAAATCATAAATATTAAACTTTTCATAATGATAATAACTCGATATAATTAAATTACATCACTAATTAAGAAAGGACAAATATATACTTTTAGAAATTTTTTGATATTCGAAATAATTTAACTTTAGATTATCTAAAATTAGATCTCTAATTTTTTTAAAAAAAGTATGAGTTCCTTTTTTCTTGAAAGTATAGGTCCCTAATTTTATTTATGTTAAAACTAAATCAATATATAATTTTTATATATAATCAATGATTCAAAAACTTAATTGGTTTGACCGGTTAAACTATAAAAATCTTGAACTATTTAATTTTTAAGTTTAACTCTTATTAAAAGCAGTCAATCTTGACAGCGTCAACTATATATTCAAATTCTGAAGATATGTTTGTTATATCCTGAAATGGTAACTTTCAAGATAAAGAATGAGAGATTTCATGTTTCAAATTCACCTTTTGTCATGACAAGGCTAAGATAGGCAGATGGTGTACCAAAACTCATAAGCTAAAGCAGTCCAACAATTATATTAGCATCCTCACTCACATGATTGAGATCACATCAAGCTGTGTCATTTGCTTATCTTAATTTTTACAAATAAGGTACTTGTCAAGCTTGTTCACTCATGATTATAAATTCATGTCTTGTGTCATTTGCTTCTTATCTTAATTTTTACAAATAAGGTACTTGTCAAGCTTGTTCACTCATCATTATAAATTCATGTCTTGAGCATCTGTAGAATATTTAAAGATGGTGTCTTTTCAAGACAGTTGTTTAGTTGGAGAAACATTACCATTGACTTTGGAACACGTGATTCTCTAATTTAATTTGGTTTCAAATGGAAAATACTCGAGTTTTAACCTTTTCAAGTGGCATCTAATTTGCTGCAAGTTTTGCAGGAAGAGGATGATATTAAAGCAAGACAAAGCTAGGGGGCACAGGTAATCCAAGTCCTGACAATATTGAAAGATTGAAGACTTTCATTAACAAAACAATTCCCTTTTTCTATAACTCGTTCCTTGAAGAACAGGGATCGACTAACACAGTGAGATGGAGTTGCTGAGGTGCAACCATCACTAGAAATTCTATTGGCAAATCTCTATAAGATGTTAGTCAATGAAACTTGAGAGCTGGACATCATAGTTTGGCTCTGCTGCAGAATCATGAATGCTAGGCTTGCAATTGATGCATTCTTGTACATAACCAACTATATGTCTAAGTTGGTAATACTTTGCCAAATGATCAATGCAAGATTAAACAGTAATCTTAGTGGTCTTTTGTAGTCTAGAAATGTAGCTTAAATAGCAGAATGCAAACTAATGAAATGCAACCTCCATCACGTGAATAAATGAGTATATCATTCAGAAATTTTTTCTCTTATCTACAAATCTCTAGTGGTTCTTTACAAGTATAATGGGTCTAAGCCTGTGCAATCAGATTGGCCTAAAAATGCTGCAGGTACCATAGACAAGGAAACTAGAAAATCCTTACAGCTTTCTGGTGGAAACAATAGCCACCACAACGAGCAACTGATACAAAGGGGGGGTAAAAAAAAAAAGGTCTACTTCAACCAAACTTTGTTAGCTTTTAGTAACCTGAGATGGAGAAAAATTTCTCCTTCATGCGGGAAATAAGTTTAAACTTTTCCTCGGCCTCAACTTGCTGGCGTAAGTCAGTCCTTGATGCTCGGTCAGGATGAAATTTTAGTAAGGCTTGTTTATAAGCTGCACGCACCTAAAATGAACTTCTAGTGTTACTAGACATCTTTAGAATTTTCGTAAGGAAATTCAGTCATGAACAGCAAACTGAATCTCTTAATCTTCAGCATAAGCAAACTTGATAAATAATTTACTACAACAGCCAGATTAGTTGATCACTTCTACATATATTAATATAATAAAAAAGAAGAATCAACCTTACCGAACCGCAAAAGACTGCAACTCACCTCAACCGGAGTTGGTTGGAAACCACCACCGACATGGATTCCCAAGCAACGAAGTAATGAAGCCATATCAACACATGTCATTTCCAGTCGGTGAAGCTCCTTTCTTACTTCAGTGCGAACAATCTCTTTCATATTTAAATCTTCCGCATCCTGAATTTGGCAGTAATAGAACAAATTCAAAACGCGTATTGGTATCCAAGATATTAGCACACCATCATTTTTGACAGAAGAACAAAACTAGTCATGAAATCAAAATAAAGTGAAGAACAAACCTTCTTTTGGGATGCTCTCACTTCTTCCAAGCGCTGCTTTTGCCTTTTCTCCATGTCTAAAATGCGCAACATTTCTGCCTTTTTTTTTCTTCGTAGCCGCTGAGCCTCTTCGGCCTACATAAGAACAAGGGTATTGTCTGTCAGCTAAAGATGCTATATCAACAGTTTCAGTCACGTGAACATACTCAAAACAATTGCTGTTAGTAGTATGTTCTTGATGCACAAGACACTTAACAGAGACTAATCGACAAACTGATGTAATGAACCTGAGTTTTCAAATGTAACTGCCTAGCTGCCCACTCTTCTTCCATTACTCGCTTGTATTCATCTGTCTTCTTGAGCTCTTCTCGTTCATTAATTATATTTCTTTGAATGGTGGGTATAACATCATCTGGAGAATCATATAATGGATTGCTTTCACAGCAAAGTTGTACATTAGCCATAGTATCAGTGTTGCATTCATTTCCTTCCACAGTATCTGAGTTAGGCCTTAGCTTGGAATTTGATATAGAATGTCTGCTCATGTTGTTTTTGCTACTAACCTTAGAAAAAGATCTTTCAAGGATGACATTCCTCTCACTTGGCTGACTTATGTTCTCATTTAATTTTGTAAAGATGTTCTCCTTTTGGGGACTCAAAACAGTACCTCCTACCAAACCATCACCAGTAGCTGCTCCAGCAGAAGATGCTACTTTTTCACGTTTTACACTTTTTGAACTAGTGCAAAAGGGCTCAGCATTCTCTTTGGTCCTGCTATGGACATTAAAATCAGGATGATTAACCTTGTTGAAACTGGAAGAAGCAGCCCAGTCTGCTTGAACATACTGAGCATTGGAGCAATTAGATTTTCTCTTCAAACACACTCTTTCCCATTGCTCGTTAAGCTCGGTTGAAGAACCTTCAATAACTTCACAATCAGAAGAATCACTTGAGGATGCATCAATATCAGGTACAGTATTCAATCCATAACGATTACTCAAGGGAGCTCCCTTGCACTTTGATAAACTTATTTCTTCTCCGTTTTCCTGTACAACTCGAGGGTCACCAGCATCGGTACTAACTGATTTTTGGACGTGTTCAGATGAAGAACTACTTGAACCATCACTATCTAAGTCACTTCTACCCCCCACATTTATTTCAGGAGCCTTAAGTTCATCACTTACACATTCATCGTCCTCATCATCAATGCAAATTATGTCCGGAAAAGAAAATCTTTCACCTTTTCTGATTCCACTAGAACCTCTAAACTTATGATGCAGAGAATTGGGAACATCAATGATAATAACATTATCAACTTCATCACTTTCAACATCAATAAGAGAGATGTTACCCAGATTTCCCCAAATTTTGCAGCCTTTCATTGCTTTCTTCCCCGATTTAGCTCTATGTTGACAGCAGCCTCTGGAAACCCCCTCTCCTCTCATTTCTATTTAAATTCTGCACAAGACCATGGATAAAATTCCCTTAGATTCTGTGCATAGAATGCCTCAAATAGTAAGCCATAAATTCAAGTGAAGATTGCAAGTCTTAAAATTCAACCAAATTTAAAAAGAACTAACAAGGTGCAGAATTCCAAATTAACCAATCGCCAATACAAGAAATCACCACAGGCCATAAATAAAAATTGAAACTTTCCTAAACCCTAAACTCAAAAGGCCCATATGAGCAAAAATTCAGAATTGAACCCTAATCGAAATCGAATCAGACACTTGAAAAAAATGAAAGATTACACAACCCCATGATCCAGAAACCATTAATTAGCCAAAATAAATCCTACAACTATGACTTGAAACTCAATCAAAAACCAGCAGAAAGCATAACCAATACCTTAAATCCTCTAAATCTCCGCGACACTGTAATCAATCCAATTAAGAGAAAGAACAGAGACAGAGAGAGTTGTATGCGTAATCGTACTCAAAATCGTGCATGGAGGGATTTTGGGAACATCGACACTAGAAATTGACGAAAACCTTTTCACGGTTGGTCATGGATAGGCTTATATTTGGATATTTGGGGCTTACCACACACGATTCTTTGGCTCTTGGGCACGTGGCGTTTACAAGCGGGAGTCACAGTATCACATCACGTGGACAAATACTCGGTTTCTATTCGTCCGTATTTGAATTTGGGTGACCTCAATGTTACCTTAGGATTCAAGCCTGAAGTGAACCAACTTCTTATTTGACAAATCCGCACGACACAGAATCACATGACGTGGACACATACTGGGTTTCGATTGGTCCGTATTTGAATTTGGGTGACGCTTATGTGACCTTAGGTCAAGCATGACATATACAATTTAGAATAATTCAATTTTATGAAAATTGGGGTAATTTTATATAAAATTTCAAAAAAATAGGAAAATAGGGCTTTTTTATACAAGAATAAAATCAAAGATTTTAGTTTTAATATATATGTTCCGCAAAGTTTCCAGTTTTGCAAGAGTTTGGAAAGGTCACAATGTACATAACCTTCTCCTTGTATTTTTACAAAAATGTTGTTAAACCTGTGATTCTATGGTTATAAAAAAACAACTTTATCAATTGGTCCAAAGTTCACTCTCTTTTAATATATATTTTCTATTTTGAAATAAAATTTCCTTTTTTTCAACTTTTTACTATTCCTAAAAAATTTTGTGACATATTTTCTTAATCATGATAAAATAATTATTATTCCATTTACAAAATGATTTTATATTAATAATTTGAATTTTTATAATTTTTATATTCAAGAATATTACTTATTATTTTTAATTTTTACGTATTTCTTGAGATGAAGCTCTAATAAATTATAAAGTTTCTTCCGCATCATACAACAATCGAACTGAATCATGAAGGTTTAGATTCAAGTTAGTCAGTTTAGATACAAACTTAAAACACATCAACACATCAACACATCAATCTATATAGTTGATGTTGATCAAACCATATGTTGATTCAGTGCAAGATCTTGAAAAAAGAGCAAAAACTCTACAACAAAACAAGATTAAGCAAAAGTACACAAAAATGGTTTCTCAACGAGAAGTTGCAGTGTTTCCTTGTTGAGTAAACGCATGGTCGAACAAAGAAGGCAAAACCAGAGGAGAAAGTAGAGGTATAGGGTCTTTATTGTGGTAAAATGGATTAAACGAAGAAGTTGGTGCCATTGATGTCGAGGAAGATGCTTCAGGGTCGCCATTAAAACCAAGTTTAGCATTGGACTTGATCTGCAGTGGACGTGGAGCTTGCATTTGTAACCTGCTCAAAACCCTCCTGTACTCGAACTCGTCTTTATGAAAACTAGCCTGAAAACCTGGAAACTCAGTGCCAGAGCTCTCCATGAAAACTAACCTGAAAATCTGAAACTTGTTTTCTCTTAGATCTTCCCCTATGTCTGTGTCATCCCCTCAAGGTAGTACTATCTGTAGGGTTATAGACCAATCATGAAATAATAGGATTGAGGAGGATCTTGTGTGATTTCTCTGACAGGTTCCCGTAAGCTTGAGATTGGAATTTCTTGGGTGAATTATGTGATTGAAGTTGAATTTGGATATAAAATACTATATTGGGTATGGAATCTTTTTTGTGCTTAGCACTTGTGAAGCCATCCATGTGAGTAGATGAGATTAGTCTCAGTTGCTGCTGGTTTAAGAAACCTCCATTTCCTCATAACACTACCCTTCACGTGAGGTAGGAATCAGTGCTTTACTTTTACATTTATTAAAGTTGAAAGCTTTTTTCGGTGACGGGAACTTCAACTTCCTATTACGTGACAATTTTTATTAAAATTTCTTATCTTCTGCATTCCTCCAGTAAGTTTTGGACAAGTATGTACTCCTGACAGAAACTTATAAGCGTCTGTGCTTTTCAATTATCTTTAATGCCAACCTAGGCCATAGCTGATCTTGTAAATTGTGTCTAGTTGTCATATAACAAGTGGCTGAATAGTGAAGTTGCAAGAAACATGTGCTAGAGCAAGAGCAAAGCATTGACTATTGACCAGTCCAAGCAACGCAATGCACAGATTCATGAACTCAAAACTTGTTGGTGATGATGGATTGCCAGAAGTTTACAAGCTCAGAGATCAAAGACAGATTTTGAAATTCCAAACCAAAAGAATCATAAGTTAAGGCAATAGTTGATGTTGCTGAAGCATTCACAACTACATTTCAGAGAGGCTAAAATGAGAATCTCATTTACAAGATAAGTAATTGTTCAATTTGTTTCTGTTTAACCAAGGTTGGTGGCTTTTCAGAACTTCATCTGGTCCTGATAATGCATCACCAACACTGTATCTATCTATCTACTCTGTAATGAAAAGATATCAGATTATGTGGGTGCTTTTTGGATTCACATAAATCCATCTTGAAGCTCCTGAGATGGCAAAGAACGTCAACAACATAAGAACAGCCACGTAGCGCAACCCCACAAGGACTTTTAGCGTCTGTGGCAGCCATGGACGAAAAAAGATGAGAACTTGGCAATTACTGTTCCATTTTCTGACCTTTAATTCTGCTTTTGCATTTTGTTGGCTTATTTGCTTTTATGCTTTCAAGCTCAGTTTTGTCCGAAATCTTGGTCAAAAAGGAGAATCGGGATCGCTTTCAATGAGACTAAAAGGGTAGAAAAGGACCATTCACCTTGATTTATCAAGAAAACGTCAAGAAATTTATGTTTCCATGATTCAGGAACAGTATATTACTTCTTGCTTTCGATGGGTCAAAAAGGATAAGCCGAAAAACACAGAGAAAGAGAAATCTTGGAAGACATGGAAAGAAGCTTGGTCAACAAAACCACATGGTGCTTACACAGACCAAACCTAATCAACAAAACCACATTGGTGCTTACACATACCAAACCTATCTCCAATTGTGTATATGTTAGTCGGCCAGTCAACAACAGGAAGCTATGAAAACAATTATATTCGCACACATAAAGTCATTATCAACTACCGAAACATTAGCCGCCATCAAATAGCTGTCTATCACCAAAATATAGGTTGTTGTGGTCAAACTTTCTCCAGAAAAAGCTCTACCTGACAGCTTTGTCTGTCAATAATCAATCCTTCCAAACAAAGTTTATTCAATGCCTCTTAAATCAATGTTAGCAACCATCTTTCAAATCATTTGGTCACACACAAAGTTCGAGTCAAGATGTAATTGGCAGAAGTGCAAGCAGAAAGAGCTTGTGTCATAAAAGAACTGATATGGCCGAGTAAATTCTAAGCACTGACTAATTATGTACAAGAAGATCAAATTAGGAGTTGCAAGGTCATTCAATGGCTCCAACATGAGATTGGATCCACAGTAACAATCAACCTTAAAGTGGGAATTTACATGCACTTTCATCTTCTCTCTTAACTCCTCTTGAAATGACTTTGTTCCTAAACCGCAAATCACAAATAAGCTATCAGGGCTTGTACGTGCTACAAGGCTCGTGGCTTCCAGAGGATATTCATGTACATGGTACGTGAGCTATAACTGTTCAAGAATATGACCTAACCGATCCAAAGTTGACAAAAGATCTGGACTTGAAGAGGCCACCGAAAAGAAACCTTGTAGTTGAATCTTGCGACGCAGTTTTAGACTCTTCAGGACTTCCTTTAACTTTAAGAATTGTCTGCCCAATAACTTGCCGGATGGAATCTATAGTTTTAGAATCAACAGGATATCCTGATGCATCACGAACGTAAAAAGTATTCAGAGCCTTGCCTGCTCTAGTTGTCACTTCTGCTCTGGTGACAGAGAGACTATTTTCTCTGAAGATGCGTGTAACATCAGATAACAACCCAACTCTGTCAGAAGTGCACAGCTCTAGCTTCAAACCCTAAATTTGAAATAAACAAATTTATTAGCTAGGTAATGGTCAAGCACATCATGGGAACGGCTATCATTCAAAAGGCAAAGAACAAGTTTTTGTTTTTAGTATTCTAACTGATTGGTATTACATAACAGGAATAAGCTTTTGTTCTTTAGTACACACAGAGAGTTGTATTCACGTCCACACAATTCAAAGACTTGTAACAAACAGAATCAGTTCGATCAAACAAACAAATAGGTCTAACCATGCACAATCTAACAAAATAATAGTCTCAGTAATCGGATTGTTATCAAGCACTTGTATTTGAAATTGAACTGTCATCACTTTAGCAAGATGGAATAGTAAAAAGTATGGTTCACTCACCTCAGATACCCTTCTCTCGATTGCTGCTTCAAGACACTGTATCACCCTTTGTCTCTCTGCATCTGACTTCACAGGAGATCCATCGATATGCTTGATGTAATATTCCTACAACAGCATAAATAAGAACAATTAGGTCCGTCTACTTGGACTCAATCATAATCGTATACAAAAGGATTTGTGAAAAAGCAAGTAGGAAAAATGGGAATACCTGATAAGCTTCCGGGCCCTGAGCATCTATATTAGCATGAAATACCACATAATCCATGTCTGTCAAAGTGCAAACCGTATCAAAAAGAAGTTTTGGCCTATCTTTACTGCTTATGGTTACCACTGAGTAGTCCTTATCATACAAATTGACCACATCCACATCAGGCCTTTGCTTCTCATTAAATGAATCATCAAGTGAACGCTCATAATCCCTATCAGCAAACATCATCTGGTGAAGCCTTCTATCTCTGTGAGTTAGCTCACGAGACACCACTGTTTTGGCTCCCCTGGAACGATTACTTCCCCTAAGTACATTACAGAGACGTTGCTTGATCCTGGAGAGTCTCTCAGGATCAGTAATTGCAGAACCTGTATCCTCATCTGTCACTTGCATTACAGCTGCAGCTCGTGTATTGTGTGTCCAGACTTCTGCATTCACTACATTGCATTTTAGGTGAGTTAGTACAGCACTGACTTCAGAAAGAAGTCCTGGTCTATCACTTCCTGTTAACTCAATTGCAGTGTGGTCCATTGACTGCTTAACTCCAACAGATCTCATAGAAGATGCAAAGCAAGCTTCTGTCTCCAAAGACTAAGGAAAGAAATAATAATTAGATTTCCAGCCTAAAAGATAGAAACAAAAGTTGTCAAAGACTGCAAAAGGAAAAACAAACTTGAAACTCACCTTTCGAATATAATCCAGAATTGCTTCATCAATGATCTTATGTCCATCTTGATCTCTGACATGGAAAACTGGTAACCAGAAAAGGAAAAGAAGATCAAAATCAGCTTCTTCTCTTAAAAAAATAATAAATAACAAAGAAGCTAAGTGGAAAACAGTATGACAATATCTCACCGTCCATGAACCATCCACCATCCGAAGATATGTAAGCTTTGGTTATGATAAGATTAAGATCAGTAAGAAATTGCACAACATCAAGAAGTATCCCATGTTTGTTTGCACTGTCCACCTACGTCACAGAACCATACAGGGATTAAGAAAAAAAACAATCAACAGGATAAGAGGAAGAAATAGAGAGGAACTGAAAGAAAGGAGAGAGAGGGATAAAGGTATACCCTAATTACAGTTGCACTCTTGCAGGCTTCGTTATCAATCACAACCCTGAAAATTTTTTGGAAAAGTGAAGGAAACAAGTTACAACCAAAACAAGATTAAGCTGCAAACGTAAGGTCCTTTTCAATGGAACTGTACAAGATATAAGATTTTGCATACCTTGGTGGGTTCAGCCTCCGGAAGAGTTTCTCATATTCATCATCCATATAATGCGAAAAGCTAGTGCTGACCTCTGCAAAAATTGAAGGCATGAGAGGCATATCGGATAAAAGCAACCAATAGAAGCAAGTCCATAAGGAATAATAAAATCTATAACCCAAAAGCAGCACGGTAAAATCTGAGGCAGTAATTTCTCACGGAAATCTTCAATGACTAATTCCTAAAAAAAGAAAGCACCTAAGAAACAAAATAATGAAAAGAATTGAATCTCGAACACAAGGTGATGAACTTCAAGAAGAATGTCACAGAGAAAGATCAAGCACAAAAAGTAGAGCACATTAAGGTGGCAGGAACTTGATTACGATCAGAGACACCACAAAACTAAAAAGGGTTATCACCAAATCCTAGAAAAACTAAAACAACAAGAAAAAAGAAAACAGAGCTTACGAACAGATACCAATAAACACTAACTACCAAAATTCTAACATCAGAAAAGGAGCAACCCCAACACAACCCAAAAAGCCAAAAGAGAAAAGCTCCAACAAAAAACTAAGAAAAAGCCAATGAAAACCACAGGCACACGAGAACCAAAGAAGAAAGTAAAAGAATCGAGCACATACCCATTACAGAATCCCTTGATTGCGATATAAAGATCCCGCTGAACAAATAAAAAACCTCTCTTGGTTCTCTCAACAAACACAGAAACAAGAGACTCTAATCTCTATGAGCACATACATGTACATAAATTTCAAAACCCAGAAAGTGGTATCTTCAGCAACTCTGTCACTCAACTGGGAGAAATGGCAATAACAGGGTACTTATATATGAAAAGTGTGATTGTTTACTGGGAAAATTACGAACAACCCAGAAAAGGAAAACATAAAAGAAAAACAAAGAACCGTTCTTTCCTAAGAAAAAGCTCGCAAACAAGACAACTCCTGACACGATACTCCAAAAAACCTGCAACTATGAAAACAATACAACATACCCATGAACACACTCTTTTTCTTTCTCTAAAGATTGGATTCTGCCTTCACTCTCTATCAAGTTTTCTTTCTCTCTCAACTCTCCTTCCTATTTCAGTCTCTTTGTAAATCGACAATGTTCAGTACTTAAAGAGAAAGTTCCTATGATGTAAGAAAGAGGAAGGCAGAAAAAGAACGATTAACTACCTGGCGCATTTTAGCGAAATGTTCACGTGAAACCTAACATGAACCGGGAGAGAGGCTAAAGAGTAAATTTTGTAGCGTTATTTTAACGCAAGGGAGAGGTTAAAATGGGAAAATGCAACAATAAATAAATATATAATTTTCCAAGGTTTGGGGAGGAGACCCGGACCATGATCCATGGATCTCGGGTTAACCGGTTGCCCTTTTGTCTATAATTATAAATAATTATGTGTGCCTTGTTTAATCATTTTCTTGATAATTTAATCCGTCATTAATATGAATTAGGCATCGATGGTAATGAAACGGAATGAAATTGATCAAGGGGAAGGCTCGAATTTGATCTAAGATCGAAACTCGAGTCCAATTCGCTCAAATCATTCAATAATGCAACTCTAACTCGAGTCTAAATTAACTCAAATTATCCATAATAACATTAATTTAAAGAGAAAAGTCTTATCGTTCGAACTGAATTTCAAGTCGATCTTTTAGATCCAAGGCTTATTCGTAGTTCGGTTAATATAAATTTAATTTATTAAGTTCAAGTCAAATTGAGTTTAGTTAAATTTTGTTATCTTTATGAATAATAACTTTCATTTACCTCCGAATAACTCTAAGAACTTCACCATCTTCTCTTGTTATTAAATATTTCTATTTTGTAAATGGAAATATCAAATATCCATTTATAAAGACCTTAAGCTAAACTACCAAATGCCTTTTTATTTTTGTAATTTATATCATAAGATTAATTTAAACAAATCAATTCATATATTTATTTTAGGAATACAAATCATTACAATTTGATTTGTTAATTCATTATTTAATTTTTAAAGATAAATAATTAATAATGACAAAAATTGCCTAACATAACCCAGTCAAACTTGAAATTAATGAGTTCACTCCGTATTAATCGTGTTTCAAGTTAGGTTTGAATTTTTAAAACTGATTTTTAAACTAAGATCACCAGACTGTTCCAATCTGGAACTCTAGATAAATTCTTTCACACGAGGTCTAGAAATAGACAACAAACTACGAATATTTCTCGTTCAAGAACATGTGTAAGATAATACCCTTTTTTATTTTTGAAAATAAATAATAATAATAAAGCCAACCCTAAAATGGTACTTAACACAAATGTTCAATCCACAATAAATGGCCTAAAATGTGAAGAGATGATGAGCCGCCAAAGTTTGGCATGTTCTATGGTCAAATGTCTTTCTTTCACACACGACTAGAAAAATCTAAATGCATTATGGGACTATTATTTACATAGAATAAGTCAGTTTTGTCCTTACTCAAGAATACGGCCAAAACCCGGTCTTAAAGTTCATGGGAGTGGGCGGGAAGAAAAAGTGGTGGTGCGCGCCCACAAAGGCACAAACGCGTGTCTCACGGTGGCTGCCGGAGTGATGTCCACCGCACGTGGCAGCCCACATGCTCTGCTCTGCTACTGCTCCGCTGCTCTTTCTTCTTTCCCGCCACTTTCTGTTTCTTATTTTAAGGCTATAGTTTGAGATTGGCAAAATTTACCAACTCCAGAATTTTAATCTAAAGTTATTATGAGTTAGACATTCTTTCTTAATTCTTTATTAATTTTATAATTAATGGCACAATAAAAAGGATGGACCTCGGAGAAACTAGTAAAGTTATTTCTTTGTAATCATAAGATCATAAGTTCAAGTCATAAAAATAAGGTTTTTGTAAAAATATAAAAAGAAGATTGTGAAAATTATGACTCTTCCTAAACCCCTACAAAGCGGAAGCCTCATGCACCGGATAAGTTGACTTTTTTTATTTGACACAATAAACTTTGAATAAAATTTGTTTATGAATTTTATAATAATAAATTATTTTATTTCAAATAATCAGAAACAACACCTCTATTAATTAAGGTTAATGTTGCATATTACTAGACTTCTCCTTAATATAGACAGTAAAAAAGTGAAGTAATAATCTTTTGCAATATTTTAAATATTAAAATTTAAAACATGATCAACTCAAGTAATTAGTGATTAGGTGAATTTCTAATAAAATTTCCAGGTGAGTATTTTTTAGAAAATATGTTATTACCTTGACAACATTATACTTAGGCAAATAACAAAAAGAAAGGGAAATTATAATTTTATTATAACTATAATCAAACATTAAAGATTAAAAAATTGAGGTGAAATTGAATTTCACACCAACAATAACATTATTCAAATCTTATAATCTTATAATAATAAGATTATTTTCCAAAACAACCACTAATGAACAAATGAAAAACATGCTATGTTTAGGCTTGACAAGTCTAACCATACCAAACTTGAAGTTAACAAGTTATATTCAAACTAGCCACTTTGAACTCAATTCGAATGACTCGAGTTTTTTTTTAAATGATGTCATTTTAATCTAGAAATTTAAAAAACCTAAAATTAGAACAATATTATTTCTCAAACTGTTTTTAAAATAATGTCAAGAAACTTAAAATCGGAATGATATCATTTCAAAAAGTTAAATTAAAACGATATCATTTTAAAATGATCTGAACAAATTTAAACTAAGTTCAAATTATATGATCCAAATTTGACGAAATTCAAATTGTCTATTTAAAGCAATGACCCAATTTTTAGATTTAGTTTTCAATTTTCCAGTTTAATTTATTTTAATAATTATTTTTGTTAAAAATTAATTAATGTATTAATCGATTGATCAACTTTTGTAAATTAACAAGTTCTTGAAAACCAAAATAAATTAATTAGATTCCATTGAACAATTTTTCCCGATTGTGCTTTAAATTTTTTAATAAGTATGTATGATGCCTTTCAATTATATTTTAAATTATTCAATTTTATTCAATCTTTAACCAAATTTATGATAGCCTTATACTGGTTGAATCTTAAATTTCTTGTATTATCAAAATAGAGTTAAATTGGTCCAACTTAAAATGAGGCTCAAGGTCATAATCAACTGATGTTATCCTTAATTCTATTGGTGTTTGGATAAGATCGAAGACATGTAGTAGGACCTCCAATTTGTTCGAAGGACAAGTACTTACAAAACCAAATCCCTGAACCACGATTTGTGCCTCCTCATTTCTTTGTAATGCCACCTGAAAACATTTTCCATGGATGTTGGAATGGTGCTTGAAGTGAAGTTGGTGTTTTCCACCAAAAAGAGTGGAGACGAGCGAGGGTTTTTAGTGATTTTGTACATAAGCAAAGTGGTGACCGGTGAGTGCTATATCTATGCGATTGGCACTAGAACCAGATGCACGCGATCACATTGCTCGCCATTGTGACCAAGAGCTGACCCAAAAACCAGTGCATAGCGTCAGAGCTTGTCCCTGGCCATTTGACGGCTTCAGATCTACTGCGCCACTTGCATGTGCCCTATGTGCCACAAACCATGACACAGAGGACACAGGGTAAATAGCACAGGAGATCTACTCCCCTATTTGACCACTACATGCGTAGACGGAGCCACTTAAGAGTTAGTGGTGCACTAGGTCCCTCAAAATTTTAAAAAATTATATATATAAATTATATATAATTTATATATAAAAATTATATATATATATATATATAATTTTTTAAAATTTTGGGTATATACACATACATAAAATACGGAGTTATTTGGAGCTCAGTGGTACATTAGGCCCCTCAAAATTTTAAAAAATTAAATATTTAGACCCTCCTATTTTAAATTTCTGGCTTCATCACTGACTACACGTGTGCCCTGATTTGAAGGGCCTATTTCACATATTAAATTTAGGTTTAAATATCTTAGCCTTGTTATATTTTTTTTCACTTGATTTCCTCACTTTTAAAAAAAGTTAAAAAGATATAAACTTCTTCTCTTATATATTGGTTTTAAATTTTTCAAAAATTCTCTTTTCTTACTTTAGTTAAAAATAACAACGGAATACAGATGATATGAATAGCATACGTAAACTGCTTAAATGTCATTGATATGGTAACCTAACTCAACTCTTAAATTTGACCTGAATCAATTAAATTTGATATAAATTAATAATTTAAGATGATTATAATAAATTTTAATTTTGATTTAATTAGTTCAACTCGAGTTCAATTATATTTGATCATCATGTAAGCAACATTAATTGATCGTTATTTTTAACTGAAGTTTAAGAAAAGGGCTTTTTTTTAAAATGAAGACGACAGGTTTTTTCAAAAATTTTAAAGATTAAAGATTTTATTTTCAACCGAATAATGGACCCATAATACCATATGACATATAGGTGTTATGCCATATAATACTTGTTATGGTAGTGATGGGACTAACACTCAACTTTAGTTATTATCGTTTCTCAATAACGCAACCAATGTTTTAAAAGCTGGATCAGAAGTTAAACTTGTAAGATAAGAAGTTTAAGATTTAAAAGATTCAATCAGTATTACACTATCATAAAATCGACTAAAAATTGAATAAAATTAAATAATTTGAAATATGATTGAAAGAGATTGTCCTTATCTATTGAAGAATTTGAAATGTAATTGAAAAAAAATGTTGTTAAATAAAAATTAATTAATTAATTTTAGTTTATAAAAACTTATTAATTAATAAAAATCGACAGATTAATTAATAAATTGATCAGTTTTTAATAACAAGTATTATTAAAGTAAATTGAATCGGTAAGTTAAAAATCGAAACATAAAGTTGGATTGTTAGAAGTTTTTACGATTTACCCAGTCGAATCGGTTAAGTTTTTTAATCATTTGTCTTAATATTATTTATATTCAATATAAACTCATTTGATTGTTATATGTCTTAAACCATACACCATGTAATGCAAATATGATAAGTATTGTATTATGCAACACTTAATTAAATTACATGACGTCATTTAAAACTTAGTAGAGGATAACACGAGGGAGTATGAATGAAACAATTAGGAGGATTTAATAATTATAATAACTGGTTGTTCAGGCCTAGGTCTGCCCGAGACCTGACTCTTATAATTTAAAAAATTAGACTTGAATCTAAGTCTATGAGTCAGCCTATTGCCATCCACGTTTATGTTATTAACATATACAAAATTTGCATTTAAGCAATGTAATAAAGTAATTTGAGCTGGGAGCTTTAATATATATTTTTTAAAATTATAAAATGATTATAATAATAACTAAAGAAACTATGAAAAAGTACAAAAACCAATTTGTAATATTTCAAAAATAGCCTTTTTATTAGTTAGGAGTAAAGCTCTATATTGTTAATTTTTTCAAATCTCACGTATCAGCGATATTTTACTGAGTTGTTATTGTTATTGTTGCTCTATTTTCAAGATATTCAAGAATCCCTTACACATAAAGTAACAAGAATTTGTTACACAAGAAATAATTTCATTCTTTTTAGTTCCGCCCGATGCTCAGTGCATAGTTTGTTTCAGTGACTTGAAACTATGACAATCACAAAAGAATAACTTTAATCGTTCATTCTCTTTTAGTTCACTTAAATTGAATTATTTTTTAAAAAATTAAAATTAAATATTTTATTTGATTTGAATTACTTTAAAACTCTCTTAAAATATATGTTATTGTAGACAAAAGTTAATCACACAATAATTATACAACTTGACCTGATGCTCAGTGCACAGTTTGTTTCAGTAACTTGAACCTGTGACCTTACGGTCACAAAAGAATAACTTTAATTGTTCACTCTCTTTTAGTTCACTTTAACTTGAATTATTTTTTTAAAATTAAAATTATATATTTTATTTGATTTGAATTACTTTAAAAACTCTCTTAAAATATATTTTATTATAGACAAAAGTTAATCACACAATAATTACACAACTTGATACTAAGAGTTAAGTCACTTTATAAATTAAAGTCTTAATCCATGAATGCTAAAAATGTGTGTTAAGTTACTTGGTAACGGGATCATTGGGCTACTTAGGACTAAAATTAAAAATCCCTAATTCCATTAATGCTTAAAGCGTGATTGAAATCTTCATATTTTGTATGCATTATTTAAAAATAAAATTCAAAAAGGTTTACACTATGAAAAGATCAATTAGATATGGTAAGAAGCCAAACCCTAGAGTCCCTACGCAATCTGCCAAACTACCTTTATTTAGCTATTGCATTCCCTAGGCTACGTGAGGGCTCTTTTTCTTGTTTCTTTTAGTCCCACTGGCTATTAATTTATGATCATTTATGTCCTCAATAATACTACTTTAAGGTTTAATTCAAAGTCTAACATACTCGGCTCTCCTGGCTTAAGTGAGGGCACAAGTTCGAACCGTCCTTATGTATGCAACTGTTTAAAATTTGGGGTTAGAGTTTTGCCTCTCGAAAAGGATTTACCTGGCTCGAGCGAGGATTAATCTGGGTATGGATGACTTGAAAGTGTCTTCTCATAATTGGGACCCTCCTAAGACACCTAGTGAGAAACCAAAAAAAAAAAAGTCTAACATACTCGGACTAAAAGGTTTTCCATTTTGTGAGAATCTAAAAAGGGTTATAACGTATGCAACTTTTCTTTTATATTTTTATAAAACGGTTATTTACATGACTTGAATTTGTAATCTTATGGTCACAAATGAGTAATTTTACAAGTTGCTCCAACTTTAAGCGAATAAGTAAACATTTTTAAATTATTAAGTATTTAAACTATTTTAAATAATTTTTTTGACAATTTAAATTTTGATAAATAAATAAATATGAATAAGACAAGATAATTTATTTTGATCATATTTTAAATTTTTTATTTTTATTTAATATTTCATCAATTTTATATATAATGCTCCAATCTGCTTCAAAATCTAACAAAGATTTGTTCCTATGAAAAAAAAATAACGGGCAAGGAACGAGCTGCCAACTCAATAAGAAGTAACTAGAATGTACCCATCATACAATACACAATACAGATAAATTCAAAAGAAACATACATAGCATCGCATCGCAATTTATATCACAATTTCACATTTATTAAGCTCATTTATTATTCGTAATCCATGCTTCTATCTTAAATTGTTTTATTTAGTTCTTTTCTTAATCTTTTAGGGCTCCACTTAACCTAGTAGACTTATGTCTAATGGTCTGTCGGCAAACAGACCACTCAGGACACTCCCACTCCTGGGCGTTCCCACTCTTGGAATATCAAGTCTCATTAAATAAATCGTACATGATACTTCCCACTCTTAGAACTATACTAGTATCCCCACTTTTAGATATAAGTTTGCTAGGTTAAGCAAGGCCTAAAAGTTTTGTGTTTTTGACATAAAAATACAAAATAAGGTACATTCTAATTAATTCCCTTACTGAACTTTGCAAAACTCCGAATTCTTAGTTAATCATGTGTTCCTTTAGATTTATCGCCAACACCTAAATAATAATAAAATAATTAAATAAAAAAATAGAAATAAACTCTAAAAATTTCCTAATTTGTTAAACTACCCTAACTCTTCCAAATTTTCAGATTTGCCATTAAACTTTTATACACATTCTATCAAAAATAAAACACAAATATAGTCTCTTACCTTACAAAATCACCACAAAAACTCAAAGAATGATAAGTCTACGAAGAACACTGCAGAAAACTTGGAAGAACAGAAACTGTCGTCGGTTTTGGAGAAAGAGGGAAAAAGTAAACTGAAATAAAACCTATTTATTTTAAGTTTAGGGTCATGGGTCAGGTCGACTTTTATTTCTTCTCTTGGGTTTGAGATGCGTTTAAGTAATGAATTTTTAGTTTTAAAGTCTAGGGTTTTACATTATAACTATTTAATAATATTTTAAATCTTAAATCTCTTGTCTTATCAGTTCAAATTTTTGTCCGATAAAACATTGGCTGATAACTAATTCATAATATCAGAAAAAGCAAAATTATCTCACGTGATAAATATCCAGTCTAGTGGATGAAATAATCCAAGAACCTAATTTTATTTAAAATTAGCTTAAACCTAACCATAGTTAAAAACTTTTTTAATATCTTATTAATTTAAGGTTACGTACAGTCTCAGACTCCATTAGATACAGTCAACAGTCAACGCCAAACGCTCTCCCTCCCTTTTAAATTACCCCCATTATATATTATTTAATTAATTAATTTTAGAGACGTGAGCAGATCTGCATGTGAGCACAGCATGGCACTCACGCACGTTGCACGTGCCATTTTATTTTTCTATACTATCTTTTTTTCTTTTTTTAATTTAAAGGAAAATTATTTATATTATATTGGTCTTTAATACGACCCTCCACGACCACCAAAGGTCGTAGTCTTACAGTCGTTTTCGTTTTATTAAATTTACATAAACGTAATATTATACGTACAGAAATGGTCAATAATTATTAAATTCTTTGTCGGTTACAGACATTGACAGTTTGGCAAGCTCGGTTCCATTTAACAGTTACAACTCACACGTGAACTTATTTTGAAGTAGAAACGGCATTTTTAGGATAGCAATAGGTCAGACTGCTCAGGTTCATCCAGATCTAAGCTCGGCCTAACTGTTTTTATTGGAGTTTGAGTTTGACCCGAGGTGAGATTGTTCGGGCTCACCCAAGTTTGAGATCGACCTAACTGCTTCTGTTAAAGTTTGAGTTTGACCTGAGGTCAGATTGCTCGGGCTCACTCAAGTCTGAGCTCGGCCTGACTACTTTTGTTGGAGTTTGAGATCTAATCAAGTCTAAGGTAATAGACTCGAGCTTAAGCTATTTTTTAATTAAAAATGTAAATACAAAGTTATTTTTGCAAAATGACATCATTTTGTTTATATATGTCAGGTCTCAAGTTAAGCTAAACTTGAGTATTTCGAGCCTAAGTCTAACTCAAGGTTCGACTTTTTTGAAAAAATTAGATTTGAGACTTAGCTCCATTGACCTTGAACTAGGCCAATTTGGGCCCAGACCTAAATATCATCTCTAGGCAATTTAGCTCGAATCCGACTCAACTTAAAATTAATAATTTTGTCTTGAATTGATTAAATTTTAAGCCAAGTTTAAATTTTTCTTTTAAATATCAACTACATATCAACACTTAATTTACAATATAAATTAGTGGCATATAACTTAAGTATATTAAATTGTTATCTTGTACAGGAATGGCGATGGGCCAAGCCGGACCCGAACCTGACCCATAGGTTGTCGAGTTGTGGCTTGACGGAAACCCGTTTTATCATTTAAATTTTTTTTAGAAAACAACATCATTTTTTACAAAACAACGTAAACAACCTCTTTTTGTCTCTTTCGATCTGTCCATGGGTCAGACTGCTCGGGTTCACTCAGGTCTAAGCTCGGCTTGACTGCTTCTGTTGGAATTTGAGTTTGATCCGAGGTGAGATTGTCCAGGCTCACCTAAGTTTGAGCTCGACCTGACTATTTCTGTTGAAGTTTGAGTTTGACCCGAGGTCAGAATGCTCGGGCTCACCCTTGTCTGAGCTCGGCCTGACTGCTTTTGTTGGAGTTTGAGACCTAATCAGGTCTAAGGTAATAGACTTGAGCTTAAGCTATTTTTTAATTAAAAATGTAAATACAAAGTCATTTTTGCATAATGATATCATTTTGCTTATATGTGTCAAGTTTTATGTTAAGCTAAGCTTGAGTAGTTCGAGCCCAAGTCTAACTCAAGGTTCAACTTATTTGAAAAAATTAGACCTGAGACTTAGCTCAATTAACCTTAAACTATGCTAATTTGGGTCCGGACTTAAATGTCATCTCTAGGTACTTTAACTCGAATCCGACTCAACTTAAAATTAATAATTTTGTCTTGAATTGATTAAATTTTAAGCCAAGTTAAAATTTTTCTTTTAAATATCAACACTTAATTTACAATATAAATGTCCTACTTATGAAAAATGTGCATCAATATTGTATACCAATTAGTGGCATATAACTTAAGTATATTAAATTGTTATCTTGTACAGGAATGGCAATGGGCCAAGCTAGGCCCGAACCTGACCTATAGGTTGTCGAGTCGTGACCTGACGGAGACCCGCTTTATCATTTAAAAAAAATTCAGAAAACAACATCATTTTTTACAAAACAACGTAAACGACCTCGTTTTGTTTCTTTCGATCTATCCACGGGTCAAGCTGGGCTTGGATAGCCCTGGCCTATGCATGGACTGCAGGCTGATTAAGCCAAGAACTCTCAACCCGTGGCCTGGTCAACTGAAACCGAAATGGACAGGCCCGGGCCAAATTGCCATCCCTAATCTTATATAAGATTAATACTTTAAAAAAATCATAAAATTTGTGAAACTGTTGAGAATATCTCAATGCTATTTAGTAAAAAGTTGAAATTATTTGTAACATTTTTTTACTTTTAAATTAGAAAATTTATAATATCATAAAAATAGAAAACAACTTCAAATTTATTAAAAGGACCCAAAACTATTTTGAATACAATAATAAAATCCATTAGATCATTATTATATTTTGTCACTAAATTTTTTTTATAAAATGCATTTTTATAAGATTTGGTACAGTGATCTTTATCTATCTATTTATAATAACGATAATAATTCAGTAAAAATCTTATTGATAGCTAAATCTGGAAAGGTAAATATATATATATATATATATATGGAAACAATATCTCTTAAGTTGTCAAAAGTACCAATATATATATATATTGGTACTTTTGATAAATTAATAAAAATATATGGATATTAAAAAAGATCCATATGATTTGGTTCGACATTGATGGAACACTTCCTAGGGCATCATCATGTCACATTCCTTTTTAGCAACATAAGATGAAGAAGAGGATGATGATGGAAGATAGGCTTTAGAGTTTCAAAAAGAGGAAGGAAACGACAAGTAGTCCCACCACTAACCCATGCATAATAGGAAAGTGGTCATTGTCAATATCAACCTCCACATCTCGTAGATCATCCCTCAGATTCATATGGATACTCTCCAACTTGTTGTGTTCTTATGAAAGCGAAGGCTCAGGAGTCAGGAGTACGTGTTTTGTTTGGGTGCGTGTGGAGTTGGTGACACTTGGCATATTAGGGTTTAAGAGATTTTAGGTGGGACTCGACTTAAACGCAACTTTATTATTTTAATTATTCATGTTTGAATTATTAATTTCATTTGTTTTCGTATTATCAATAGTTAAAAATTTTCAATCGATTTATTCGTAAAAGTTTTGAACCCGTTAACTTTTTGTTTCGATTTATTTTAATAAATATTGTTATTAAAAATAAATTGGTTAATTAATTTATTTATTTTTTTAAATTAATAAGTTCTATAAATCAAGATAAATCAATTAATTTTTATTTAACAGTCTGTTTTTAATTAAACTTCAAATTTTTCGTTAAGTAAGGATAATTTCTTTTAAGCATATTTCAAATTTTTTAATTTTATTTAATTTTTAACCAATTTTGTAATAGTCTAATACCAGTTGAACTTATTTAATTTTAAATATTTTACCTTACTAATTTAACTTCCAGTCCGATAAATCAAAGTTATAATTTATAATGTTTCGAGACGTTTCTAACAACATCTGCTTTCTAGAACAATGAATTATAAATTGAAGAAAAAATATGAAAGAAAATTTAAAAAAGGGAAAACTAAATATAATTAATTGGCATAAAGAATAATTATATTGGATTTTTTGTGATTAAAAATTATTATTTACTTATTTGTAATATTGTTTAATTATTATGCAAGTTTTTTGACATATTTTGTTAATTTTTTCATTCATTCATAATTTCAAGTCGTTGTATTAGAATTATAAAATTTTAAAACTACATCAATTTAAAAAAATAATGAAATATTATTTAAAAAATGGTGTGAGAATTAAATAATACTATAAAAATTTATAATTTTTAAAATGTGAGAATTAAGATAAAGAAAAAAATGTTTTAAAAACCATACTACAAGTTAAACCGATAAGATAAGAGTTTGAAGGTTTAAAAGGTTCAATCAATATTAGACCGTCATAAAATCAAATAAATATTAAATAAAAGTAAATAATTTGAAATTTGATTGAAAAAAATTGTCATTATCAATCGACGAATTTGAAATTTAGTTGAAAAAAATGGTTAAATAAAAATTATTTAATTAAGTTTAATTTATAAAAACTTATTAATTTATAAAAATTGATTAGTTTTAATAACAAGAGTTATTAAAGTAAATCGAACTAAAAAGTTGAACGGTTTAAGATTTTTAAAGTTGAACGATTAAATTCTTTAATTATCATAAAAAAAGGACAAACTATTAGAAAATGCAAATTTAACATTTTTGCAAATTTAAAAAACCAAACATTAATCAAAGTTTATGATATTAACTAGTTAAAATTATCTTGCTTGGTGTTAACGTTGTCATCATCAAACCCAAAAGGCAAAAAGAATGCTTGTTGAGAATGGACGACAACTTTCCAAAAATTTGTGGTTAGTTACGGTGGTTGAGAGGTCGGTATGTATCAGACCTAACTTCACATTATTTGAATAATTGTTCATAATTACATGTTCTTTCAACGACTTTTGGTTGCATGAATTCGGTGACGGAGCCAGGAATTTAAGATAGAGGGGCCAAAAATTAAACTTTGTTAAATTTTAGGGGGCCCAGTATACCACTGACCCTTAAATAACTCTATCCTTATATATATATATATATATATTAAAAATATTTTTTTCACAAAAACCCCCCAAGTTTTTATGTAGCTCCGTCACTGCATGAATCACAATTTTATTTTTCCCATTATTTGATTAAAGAATGTAGAAAATTAGGTTATTTACGTAAAGAATGTTGCTTTTAATTTAGCTTTACTATGTTTTGAAAAAGATATGTTGGTTTTTATTACATTTAATTAGGGATGACAATGCGTCGGACTTAAACTTAGGATAGTTGTTACTCAAACCTATACCCTATCTAAGATTTGATCAAACTCAAGTCACTCGAGTTCGAGCCCTAGCCCGATCGAACTCAGGTAGCTAGAAGCTTGACTTTGTCTAACTTGAATAGTTGGCAATATTTTTTAAATAAAAAATAGAAAATGTGGTATTTTTTAAGAATGATGTCGTTTTTTTATAAGTATTTAATAAAACAAAAAATTTTAGAAAAGTAGACATTTATGTGATATCTAATAGCTCTTAAGGGGTGTAGCTCGATAGTTGAGAGCGGGGTTTAGCTTCGGTTAAGTTTCAGGTTCGATTCCATGCTAGCCTGCCTTGTAAGAGCCTGGGGTAACCGGAGTTTTACCTGTAGATGGAGAACTAGTTGGATCTTTAATAATGAGGTGCGCCAGCTTGGTCTGCCTGTGGAGTGGTGCGCCGATTGAGCCCTCAGAGAGGTGTGCCCACTTGGCTCGCCTACGGAGTTTCCTCTAATCCAAAAAAAAAATTACATAAGTGAAATCAATGTTTTTACCTGATTTACACAAAATTTAAAAATTAGTCACTAAATTAAATTTTAAATTCATTTTAAAAAATAAAAAAAAAATAGTTTTTCAATCAAATATTGAAGCAAGCGAAGAAAAAGACATCATTAATTACTTGTATTAAGGCAAAGTGACTAATTACTAAGTATCAACCGACCAAGTAATCATAAAGTCAGGAACCAACCAACCGCCTCATTTACTCCGCGCTCTCAGGACATGGTGTCCAACGATGTTTCCAAGACTTCATTACACAAAACTAGGGTTAGTCCATGTTTTCTTGGACTAATGTCTATAAACAATTGGCAATTAAGACAGACAATTTTGTCTACTTGTTGAGATGGAATGTAACGTTTTACTATAGTACAACTGTATTTTTTTTCAATATTTTTGGAACTTGATTGTGTTGGATTACTAACTATACACAAAAATATTGAAAATTTTTAATTAACTTTGTAAATTAAGAAAATTGTAGGATTAAATTAAAAATATATAGTTTTTTGTTTAAATATAGGGTTAGTTGTCAATAAAAGTTCAAAGTTTTGCCAATTTTTCGATTATAGCTCAAACTTTAAAATGTATAAATAAAATATTCAAACTTTCAATTTTTTTCAATTATAGCTCGAACTTTAAAAAGTGACAATAAAATGTTCAAACTTTCAATTTTCTTTAATAAATTGTTGTTATTATAGTAGTAGTAAAATATAAATTAGAGTAATAATTTACAAATTATATAACAACAACAATAACCCAGCGAAATGTGTGAGATCTGAAGAGGTCCAGTAATACGTAATCTTACCATAACTAATAAAAAGATTGTTGTCGATAGACAATATGGACAGAAAAAAAAAATGCATATACATATTAAAATAACAAATTAATAATAATAACCACTCTTTTAAATCCTTCTAACGTTCAGCTTACAAGAGCCCAAAACATTATCCTAAACTGGCCCTTTCAAGTTTCAAGTTATCTCATGCTCAGAACTAATCAAATGGTCTCAGAAGAGAGTTCTCACCCTTCTCTTTGGGCCTAAACTTGTGGTCTAGTCCACATAATGACGTATCCTTGAAGAGGTGAAGTTGGTATATTCAAAGAAATGGGGTTTTAAAGAATTTTGCTATTTCTTATTACAAAAAAATTCAACTACATACATAAAAAAATGAATTTAATTATTAATCTTTTATTTTTGAAATGGAGGAACCCATCTTTTGGATGCACACTGGATAAACTTCTGAATTAACACAATAGCCTGCAAATCATGTCGGGTACTTCACACTAAGCAAGCCGAACATAAGACCTTTTTGCTCCACGCTCATCCATCTCACCAACTCGACCACCCCAAATGGCTATTAATCCTACATGATTGTTGCTAAATCATAATTAAGAATGTTAAATGACAATTAGATGACAACTCTTGATTATTAGTTATTCAGTGAATAAATTATTTAATATACGTAATAATTTTAAAATTACTTATTATAAATATAATAAATTTATAATAATTGAAATATTAATTATATTATAAATAATGTATTAAGATTTTATCTTATTAAACCGACTAAAATAAACTTTTTACTCCTACTAACAATAATTAAAAAATCCAACTTGTCCAGTTAGTTAAATAGTAAAAACCTTGCACCGTTTAACTCTTTTGTTCGTTTTTAAATTTTTCGGTTCAATTTATTTTAATAACTCTTGTTATTAAAAAATAATCAGTTTATTAATTAATCAGTCAATTGTTTTAAATTAATAAGTTATTATAAACAAAAATAATTCGATTAATTTTATTTTTCAATTAAATTTCAAAATTTTCAATGAATAAAGACAACTTATTTTAATCATATTTTAAATTCTTTAATTTTATTCGATCTTTAATTTATATGAATTCTTAAATTCTTAAAATATACAATCGAAATAATTTAAATAAATGCCAGCTTTTATATGTTGTATATATTAATCTCATATTCTAGAGGACACGCTTTTTCTACCATTGACCTCTAAGCCAATCCCAATATGGGATCTTATCTTCTTTCATTTGACTTTTGATAATATCTTATAGATTGAATCAAAAGTGGACAACCCTCCCACAAATAAGGTGTTCGAAACTATTTTTTATCAATAAAAGACATAAAATAATTTTTTTAAAATTGAATTTAAATTAATAATTTTAAATAATAATGTTAAGAAATAATAAAATACAGAAGATCACGTAAATTAATAAAATATTGTTAATATAATTTAAACTTAATTATTATTATTTTTTATTTGAAAAAATCTTATATGTAGATTAAGCGGGCACACCTTTTCGAGAGTCTAACTCTAACTAGCGTACCACCCCACAGGCGGGTCATGCAAGCGCACCTCATCATTGAGGGTCTAACTAATTCTTCACCTATAGATAAAACCTCGGTCGTCTTAGACTCTTACAAAATAGATTAGCATAAAATCAAACCTGAGATAATAATGGTTTTAAAAAAAGTTAACTTTTTTGAAAGAGCTCATGCGCACACGGTCGCCTAATAAGGTTAGAACGTGTAAAGGTTGATGTGTGTCATCTTGTAGAATTTCGAAGAGCCCGTCAAACAAATGATGCTTTTCATGTATCTTTCTGCCAACCAAATTGGCCGACCATGTTGCCTTCCATGATGTTGTTGTAGAGTGTGGACATGACACTGACCAATTGTCAACTTATGGGCGTAAGTTCTTCAATTAGACCCAACAACATTAAAAGTAATGTCTACAACTATATTTGTTTTTTACAACTTTTTTGAAAGAAATACCGAAAGTTAAACTTATAAAATAAGATATTTAAGGTTTAAAATATTTGATCGGTATTAAATTTTTATAAAATCAGTTAAAGATTGAATCAAATTTAAGAATTTACAATATAGTTGAAAGAAATTGTTAAGAATTTCAAGTTTAATTAAGAAATAAGATTGTTAAATAAAATTAATTAATTAATTTTATTTAACAATAATTTATTAAATTGTAAAATTGACCTATTAGGTAATAAATTTATCAATTTTTAGTAATAAAAATTATTAAAGTAAACCGGTACGATAAGAGATTTAAGGTTTAAAAGATTCAACCAATATTAAAAAATGAATAGAATTAAAGAATTTAAAATATAATTAAAAAGATTGTCCTTATCTATTGAATAATTTAAATTTTAATTAAAACATACTGTTAAATATAAATTAATTGATTAATTTTGATTTATAAGAACCTATTAATTTATAAATCTTGAATAATTAATAAATAAAATGATTAATTTTTAAGAACAAGAGTTGTTAAAGTAAATCGAACTAAAAAGTTGAATACTGAATTGAATAAGGTTTTTATGGTCAAATTGGCCGAACCAATCGAGTTTTTTAATCATTAACAATGTACTTAATAATGGTAAATTTGGTCTAGTACATCACTCGAAGTCAAAATCAAATCCCAACAGGTTAATTACAAAAAAAAATCTCAAACTTTCATCAATTTTTCAATTATAACTCGCATTTTAAAAAATAGCAATAAAATACTCAAACTTTCAATTTTTAAAATTCTAGCCCAAACTTTAAAAAGTGGCAATAAAATCTCCAAATTTTTAGTTTTTTTCAATTCTAGTCCAACGTTATCTGTTGTTATTCCGATGCCCTCAACCCTTTGATTTCTGTTTGTTCTTAAACTACTCTCGCAGTACAACGTACTGCACTAATAAGCTCTCCGTTTTAGTTCGTTCTCCTGATGCTCTTAATGTGAAATCATTGGGGCTGCGTAATCTGAATATCGAAGGGTGAGGGCGTCGAGAGAATAAACTAAAAATAAAGAAAAAAACTGAAATCAAAGCGTAAGGTCATTGAGGTTGTGTAATCTGATTTAGGTCATTTTTAAGCAACGACGTCGTTTTAATTATGTGATTAAACGACGTCATTTCATTAATCTTCATTTGTTGTTTTAATTTTGGCTGACGAGTATTAATAGTTAAAATTTATGAAGCATGTGACAAGTTACGTTAACAAACTTAATGAAAACACTAATGTCGAGATATAATTGAAAAAAATAAAAGTTTGAGTATTTTATTGTTATTTTTGAAGTTTGAGCTAAAATTGAAAAAGAAAACTACAAATTTAAACAATTTATTGCTACTTTTTAAAGTTTGGACTATAATTGAAATTTTGATAAAAATTTGAGCTTTTTTTATAATTAACCCAATCTGAACTTGAGTTTTCTCTTTAAAACAAATTTGTTTTAATTTTAACTTTTTAAAATGATATTATTTTAATTCTACATTTAAAATGATATTATTTTTAGAATTAAAATAATATCATTCAATAGAACCAAGATGACATTTAGATAGTTCAAATAAGTCTTATACCGTACTTCGGACTCTATCATACTCTCTTAGTTCTGTCCGATCCATTGCCAAATCTAAATTTATCCCACTAATCCTTGTGGCTATCCTGATAACCCTTGAGATACCTAAAAAAACAAGACTACACATACCAACCATATACTGGACCACCAAATTTTGTGAATATAAAAATATTTACATTAAAAAAATAAAGTGAATATTCTATTAAAATAATAAATTAATAAATGTCCAACCACTAAGACTACCATTTAAGATCCCCAGCAACAACTCACCAATAAAGACAAGACAAAAGTATAGGAGAGTGCACATTTAACTATTTTGTCATTTTAGTCTTTTGAGTCTTTTATTGGATATGTAGGAGTACAATATAAGTGAAAGTAGCCTTTGGTATTTATATCTTTGTACGTACCAATTGAATCAAAAGGTGGTTTGACTGATGAAGCAAGTCTATTGGAAAATTTTACTAGATTAAAGAATGAATAGAATTAAAGAATTTAAAATATAATTAAAAAAGATTATCATTATTCATCGAATAATTTAAAATTTAATTAAAACAAAATGCTAAATATAAATAAATTAATTAATTTTGATTTTTAAGAACCTATTAATTTATAAAACTTGACTAATTAATTAATAAATTGATTAAATTTTAAGAACAAGAGTTATTAAAGTAAATCGAGCTAGAAAGTTGAATACTAAATTAAATAAAGTTTTTATGTTCAAATTGACCGAATCAGTCGAGTTTTTTAATCATTGAAAAATGTACTTAATAACGGTAAATTTGGTCTAGTCCATCACTCGAAGTCAAAATCAAATCCCAACAGGTTAATTACCAAAAATATCTTAAACTTTTATTAAATTTTCAATTATAACCCGTATTTAAAAAAGTAGCAATAAAATACTTAAACTTTTAAAAATTTTCAATTCTAATCCAAACTTTAAAAAGTAGCAATAAAATGCTAAAATTTTCAATTTTCTTCAATTCTAGCCCGACATTATTTGTTGATATTTCAATGCCCTCAGTCTTTGTTTTTTGTTTGTTCTTCTGACGCCCAAAACTATTCTCGTATTACAGTATACTGCACTAGTAAGCTATCTATTTTTAGTTCGTTCTCTTGATACCCTTAATGTGAGGGTGTTAGGGTTGTGTAATCTGAATATCGAAGGGTGAGGATGTCTAGAGAACAAACTAAAAACAAAGGAAAAAACTAAAATCAAAGCGTAAGGTCATCGAGGTTGTGTAATCTGATTTAGGTCATTTTAAAGCAACAACATCGTTTTAATTATGTGATTAAACGACGTCGTTTCATTAATCTTCATTTGTTGTGTTAATTTTGGCTAACATGTATTAATAGTTAAGATTTCTGAAACATGTGGCAATTCACGTCAACAAACTTAATGAAAACACTAAACGGGCTAGAATTAAAAAAAATTAAAATTTTGAGCAATTTATTGATATTTTTTAAAGTTTGGGCTAAAATTAAAAAAATTAAAAATTTGAGTATTTTATTGTTATTTTTAAAATTTTGGACTATAATTGAAAATTTGAAGAAAGTTTAGGCTTTTTTTGATAATTAACCCAATTTCAACCCGAGTTATCTCTTTAAAACAACTTTGTTTTAATTTTAATTTTTTAAAATGACATTATTTGAATTCTAAATTAAAAACAAAGTTATTATTTTTATAATTAAAATAATATCATTCAATAGAACCAAAATGACATTTAGGTAGTCCAAATAAATCTTATACCGTACTTCGGACTCTATCAGACTCTCTTAGGTCTGTCCCGATCCATTGCCAAATCTAAATATATCCTACTAATCCTTATGGCTGTCCTGATAACCTTTGAGATACCTAAATACCAACCACATAATGGACCACCAAATTTTGTGAACATAAAAATATTCACACAAAAGAAATAAAATGAATATTCTATTAAAATAAAAAATTAATAAATGTCCAACCACCAAGACTTCCATTTAAGATCCCCAGCAACAAGAACTCACCAAGAAAGACCAGACAAAAGTATAGGAGAATGCACATTCAACTATTTTGTCATTTTAGTCTTTTGAGTCTTTTATTGGATATGTATAAGTACAATATAAGTGAAAGTAGCCTTTGGTATTTATATCTTTGTACTTACCAATTGAATCAAAGGGTGGTTTGACTGATGAAGCAAGTCCTTTGGAAAATTCTACCAGATGGTATCTTCTAAGAGCTTGACTCAAGGTCCCTTCAAAACTTAATTAGATTTGAGTCATCTAAAATGATGTTATTTTGAAAAGTTAAAATTAACCTAAATTTTAATCAGACTCGAGTTACACAAGATGATATTGCTTAAAAAATGATATTATTTTGAACTAAATATAACAATAGGACAGGCCAGGCTTCAGCCCAATTTAACATCTTTTACTAAAATTTAGATCCGACCTAAGATTCAATCAAATTAGATGTAGTGGGGCTCGATATAGTCTGACTTGAGTTTAAGTTTAAGCTCGAGCTTAATCTCGATTCGGCCCAACTTTACCTGATTTTTTAATTAAAAATAAAAATGATATCGTTTTTTACAAAATGACAATGTTTTCTAAGCCTTGCCCTGTCTCGATCTCTAGGCAGCCCATTTCTTAAACTTAAAACTAAAACAACGTGACTCTGTGATAAACGGAACATGTTGTTTAAGTTGCTAGATCAAGCTTCGGTATGGCCTCTCAAACTTAAATGCATTTAATTTTCACTAATTAATTTATCTAAAATATGTAATTTACAAAAATATTAAATGCACATAATTATTTATTTTGTTGTGAACATTCTAAAAAATAGAAGATTACAAATTCAAATTTTATATAAATATATAAAAAAAGAAAAGAACAATACATGAACGTTAACATTGGATCCTATAGAAAATTGTCCCCTCCTCCGTGGTCATCCAAAAAGTAAAAGTTTTGTATTCGCCCATACTAGTTTGACTTTTGATAGCTTTTATAATCAATATATAATTATATATACAAAAAGCAAACGCCGCAAAATGTTGAATAATACTACACCTCCGTCTAGAAATGACATTTGGCTGAGTTTAGGATCGATCGTTACTTCAAAAATGATTTGACATTTAGTTGAGTTGGGACATGATCATTATTTCAAAAACTACGACGCTTTTGACATTTTCTTAAAAAAAAAGGTGCAAGTGGTATATACCTTCGTCGCTTAATCAAGAAGTTGAGGGTTCGACTTTTAGAAATATAGCAAACTTCTGGGTTAGCGATAGTCCTCCTTGATTTGAGACGTTCCCGCAATGAAAGGATTAGTCCCCGAACTAATCCTTAAAAAAAAAAAGGTAGGCCAAATCACAAGTTAACTTATTCTAGTCTGTCAAGTTACGAGCCGGGTTACAATCGGGCTCATTGACATCTTTACTATTATTTTACCTATTTTGAAGTCTACGGAGCAATTTTTGTTTCAAAAATTTAGGTCGCAAGTTGGATTCAAGCGTGGATTGTCTAGGTCTAACACGAGTGAGGCTCGAAAATTATAAAAAAATAATGTTATTTTTTACAAAAATAAATTTTATTTTTGTTTATAAAAAAAATCAAACGCGGCCGACTTTCAGGCCTACGATATTTAATTTCAGCACCTCTTAAGTTTCAATCAATATTAAATATATGATTAAGACACTAAGTCTCAAAGACATCATCAAACACGTGTGAGTCCAGTAAAAAATATCGTGAGATCACGTGACGTTCGATTCCGATCCCGAAACTCCCGTTCCCATACTTCAAAAGCCGGTAAAGGCCCAGGAGCAGTAATTTGCTGTGGTTGGCTTTGCAGGTCCTTAACTTGCACTTGGCCTTTAATAATATTAGGACAAATAAAAATTATATATCTACAAAATATCATAACTACAAAAATTAAAATTTTATCATACAAATATTATTATATAATATATATTTGATAGATATATTAAATAATTGATGTAATTAAAAAATAAGTTAAATAAAGTTAAAGAAATTATTTTGATGATAACAATTTTTTTTTTACAATTGGAAACAATATCTCTCCTTATTAATATTTCTATTTCAATTAAGATTTCATATCTTTTATTTTATAATAAATCAAAATTTATAGGGTATCTAAAAATAGAAATTACCAAACATATCCGGAATTTATAATGTCCTATAAAAGATCCAAATCTTCTTACACACAGATTTCAATCAATGTTTTAAAAATCAGACCCGTAAAATAAGATGTTTAACGTTTTAAAAAATTCAATTGGTATTAAAATTGAATAAAATTCAAAATTTAAAATATGATTGAAAGAGATTATCCGAAGAATTTGAAGTTTAATTTTATAATGTCCTAAAAAAGATCCAGATCTTCCTATAAACAAATTTCATTCAATGTTTTAAAAATTTGACCGATAAAATAAGATCTTTAAAGTTTAAAAAGTTTAATCGGTATTAAAATCGGTTAAAGATTGAATAAAATTAAAATATGATTGAAAGAGATTATCCAAAGAATTTGAAGTTTAATTAAAAAAGATTGTTAAATAAAAATTAATTGATTTATTTTCGTTTATAAGAACTTATTAATTTACAAAAATTAACTAATTAATTTATAAATCGATCATTTTTAACAACACGAGTTATTAAAGTAAATCGAGCTGAAAAGTTAAAAAAATTTAACAGTTTAAACTTTTTACGATTAAACCGAACTGGTTAGGTTTTTTAATCATTAATTTTAAAAATTCAATTATAATAAAACAATCAAAATAAATAAAAGAAGTAAGCTAATTAATATAAAAAGCAACTACATAAAATAATTATTACAAAAGTAGAAAAATTAGGAAATGGCCAGCTCAAACCTCTTCTTCAATGACCTGACACACTGTACCTCCTTCATCATGAGGTCATAAACCCTTTTCTGTCTCTCTCTAACTCTCAGGTACAGAACATAACAGCGTGTCTTTCTCTTCTCGGCGACAACGTACGAGAGGCTCAACTGTTTTTGTTTCATTTGACTTTTTGTAGTTTGAAGTTGGTAACGAACTCAGATAGCAATAGTCAGTGTGTCCGTTTCCGTGTCTGTGTCAGTTTTGTTTTGTTCTGAATATCTCCGAATTTCCTCGACTATCGATGTCAGTCTTCGTTTTCTCTGGTTTGTTTCTTCTTCTTCGTATATAATAAAGAAACTGAAAGTCCAAAGAGTTTAGACTAGATGGTTCTCTTGGTTGTTTCTGAAGTTTTATCGGGAAAGTGAACCGGTGTGCTGTTTGGCAGCCCAGAAAGTTCTGCTCCGGCTTTCCCTTTCTGGGTGCTATTTAATGAGGTGGGGTTTTGATACTTTATTCAAAGAGCGAGAGCCGTTAGCTGCTCATGGGTTGTGGGGTATTAATTACAGGCAGAAATAGAGACATGGAAACAGTTGATGTTTAATACTATGGCGTAGTTATATTACCATGTTATGACATCAACAAGAACAACGTTATAGCACTTGTCTGTCTATTTCTCTATCTTAGATCCTTATATCTTCAACGGATGCTTTTACAGAATTGGGTTTTAAAGTCTATATCTTTTAACACTTGTTTACTAGAATTTGTTAGTTCTTGTTTCATATGTAGAATGTTGGTTTATGTGTTTGTGTGTGTTCTAATGATTTCTTTGTCTTCAATGACATTAGGACAGATGAATTTGGATTCCTTGTCTGAAAAGGAGGAAAGGGTGCCTGGCTGACCTCTAGTTGTTGATCAGAAAGGTATTCAAATTTCAAAATTATCTACTGTTTCCTGTTTTTGATGTTTAGTTTTGGTTCAGGTTTTGGGTTTGTTGGGGTTGGTTGGGGATCTGGTTTCAGATCGTTCACTTTCTGTTTGATTATTTGCTTTTTTGATTGTATTGATGATGATGGATTTGGATCATATATTAAACTACCAAACAAGAAAGATAGTGTTATGGTTTGATGAGGGCCCATAAGAGTTGATTCGTTACCGTATAAAATAAGTGTTATTGAGTTGAAAATGTGTTAAAAACTTTCCCAAAAGGTTAATGCTTTTTCATTTTGTCCTTTTTCACTGATAGAAGACAGATTTAGGAATGGTTAGCCGAAAGCATTAGTCTTTTCAGAAGATTGTGAGCTCTATTGTTGTTGACTAGTATTAAATTATTGATGGATGTCTGAGGTAAGAATCAAATCTACAAATGAGTTGTCCAAGCTTAACATCTTCAACACTATCATCTTTCTGCTCTTTTTATTTACACTGTTTCTTGTTGTGATTCAATGGAGAACTTGTTCTTGTTGTTCTCTTTAGCTAGAAAAGATACCCGTTGAGATATATCGTGTTCTTCCTTCCTGCTAGATTTGATTTAGGTTCAAGTGGTTTCAGGTTGATTCTGTTTTGTTCTCAAGGATTATTTCACTACTCGATCTTTTAGTTCTTGAGCTGTGGATTATGCTCAGGGTGTATTTTCAGATTTGCTCCATGTCCTAATCAGTGGCTGCCACGAAATGACTTGCGGGATAATTTCTGTTATGCTGATTTCGTCTTCTTCTTATTGTTGTTTTTATCCCAGACCGGCTGTATTTGTGGCTCAGTGATGCCATTTTAATAGGCAAATCTTGGATTGATGCTTGAAGATATCACCAACATAGAAGAGACTTGAGTTTTGCATCTTTTGGCAGTTGTATGAGAAGCATGAAACTTGGTGAGGAGTCAAACTGCAAATCTTTTTCTAGTTCTCAGCTTCTATTTGACATCTAAAGTATTCATCAATACCTGAAGTTGGATAGTTCCAATGACTATAACCTCTTGGGTAGTGTCATCTTTGGCATCTTGTCTATGTCGCAGCCTGAATCTGTCAAAGTTTGACTCTCGAAGTGTTCTTAATTCTCTCAACTAACTTAAACATACATTACGTGTTGCTTAAGGTGACAGGAGAATCGACTATGTCAAACCTTACAACTAATGGTTTTCATTCATTTTGCATTGTCTGATGAATCATTTCTGAAGATACTTTCTTCTTTGATGGTTTCAGGTTTTTAAATTTATTCTGATTTTATGTAGCATGGACATTTGAATTACAGCCAATCTCTAGTATTAAATCTCATTTAAGTTTTCATCACTGCTGAATGTTGCATAATGCAGATTCTGAACAGATATTTTCCCATGGAACTATAGGCCACAAGCCTGAGTGCAAGCCTGCTGAATGCAATGAAAATGGTCTGGAATCCAGAAAACTTGAACCTCAAGATGGGATTCTGAAGGAGAATCAAGCTGGAATCTTCTGCAATTTCACAGATAGGCAAGGTGATACGGATCAGTTACCATATTTCTCGGATGATGAAGATGGCAGGAGAGACTCAAAGCTTAACATCTCTATAAGAGAAAATAACCTAACAGATGACAATAAGAAGCTCACCAAGGACTTTGTGGCACCAATAACATCAACTCATCCTTCATCTGAATTGCCGTCATTTGGGAAGGACTTGCGTCTCCACATGGACAGACGTATTATTGAACATGGGTTGCCAGAGTTGATGGTTTGTTATGAAGAAAATACTTATCATGTCATCAAGGACATCTGCATTGATGAGGGAGTTCCTTCCCGAGAGAAGTTTTTGTTCGACACAGATTTTGATGAGAAAACTGTGTGTGCTCTCCTGCCTCCTGGAAACGACATAAACGATGGGGTGACAAAAGAAAGTCATGGCATTGAGACGTCATTACCTGATGTGGTGAAATGTTCAGCAGAAAAAGAAAATACAGATCTCCATTTACCTGTTGCAGGTGTCCTTAGATTATCTGAAAAGAAGGGCTTTACAAATCAGATTTCCCCTGAACTGGAACCTGATAATTTAAAAGTAAGCGAGGAAGCAACAAATGATGCCACAGAGAAGCTTAAAAATGCCACATTTGAAGAGTCCTTTTCACTCAAGGATTTACTTTCAACAGCACTGTTTGGTGAAGATTCCGTTTCTGAGTCATCCAACAGCAGCACAGTTGAAATTGAAGAGCAGGAGTCTGTACAGGTAAGAAAATTTCATATCAGCACTGATTTTTAAGAGCAAGAGATTTCTAATTCTAATAAATCTATGTCGAGTTTGAGTTGTGACCTATCTTCAGACTAATTATCAGGAATTTGTTTTTCATTTGGGACTTGTCTGTGTATTCAGGGATGAAGTTTATTACTGTTGTGCTTTATCATAATTAACTTAAACAAACTAATATTGGAAGATGTGACTAGCAACAGAAATCGTTTATCAACTCTTTTGTTGAAATAGCAAATGTTTTTCACCAAATCAAGGTGTATAAGAATAGCGTGATGCTCCGGTCAGAAACATATAATCATATTGTCTACTTTAATTCCCATGTGAAAGTTGTTTTAAACATATAATCATATTGTCTACTTTCATTCCCATGTGAAAGTTGTTTTAGTCCAGTTTCAGATTAGTGGATATGTGGCATGACAGGGAAAGGGCAAGTGGGAAAAGAGGTGGGTTATGTAATCTTTAGACTGTAATGCTGCTTAATGTATTTCGAATTACTGCAACAGATGGCTAGGGAAAATGTTCTTTTGGAACCAACTTCTGCACACGAGTCTGAAAATGGCAGAGAGCGAACGATTGCCACTCGAGTGATTTCTGCTGCTGAAGATACAGGCAGCAGTCAGGAAGCATTCCTGACAACACCTCCCTTTGATATTACAAGTGATAAATCTAACCTTAGCCAAGAAAAACCAGTTTTAGATCCTGCTCTGAGTTCCGCAACTGAGCAATCAAGCAAGTATTGTGATGATGCTAGATTGGAAAGCAATGCTCTGAATTATGTGCCTAAAGAATCCACCAGTAGGACTGTGGATGAATTACCTTACAATAGCCATTTGAGGATTGGAAGCATCACATCTGACTTTGGCTCTACTGCACATAGAGCAAGCTCAGATAATGGTTGTCTACAAAATGTTGACTCTGATCATCCTGAGACTGGAAATTCATCCAGGCTAGAATATTCAAATGCCACGCCGACTGGAAATTCATCCAGGCTAGAATATTCAAATTCCACGCCAGTTTCACGTCGATTCCAGTACAGTCCTGGGGAGTCAAGTTTTTCTGCAGCAGTCCCTCCATCAGGCTTAATAACATACTCGGGGCCAATCGTAGCTGCTGGCAACCTCTCTGTAAGATCAGATAGCAGCGCTACCAGCACCCGATCCTTTGCTTTCCCAGTGTAAATTGCTGCCAAATAATATATTTCTTGTTCTGCACTGTGTGTTCACATTTTGTTGAATTAGAGTATATAATGCTTTCTCTCTTGCAACAGATTGCAGACCGAATGGAACAGCAGTCCTGTAAGAATGGCCAAAGGAAACCGGCGTCAATTACGGAAGCACAGGAGGTGGAGAGAGAGCATTCTCTGCTGTAAATTCTAATGCTTGTACTCTATTCGTAGGCTAAGTTAGTAACTTCTGAGAATTAGTAGTTATATACATATTCTTTTTCCTTCTGGTATAGAGTATATGTTGCGTAGGTCTACACTGTAATAGTTGAGATGTAAGCACTATTTTATGATCCTGGTTTGTGAATCTGACTCCAATTTCACTTATTTTTAAGCATTACCCAAGGTGGCTGCATTGCACTCTTAAATTTCTTGTTCAGCACATAGAGGGGAACTGTGAGACCCTCTTTTCGGTGTTCGATTGACTCAAGCTTTTACACAACTTTGACAACGTAATGAAGCATGTTTTAGCAAGGAATCGATGCAACCAAACTGTCCAGAAAATCGGAGTATAAGCCGTTCATTTCAGAAAAATGCAGTAAGCATAGAACCATTTATTGTGTATATCTTTTAGAGTCAAAAAGCAAAGTCCTAACATGGTTGGATAGCGTAAACAGAATGTTTCTAGGGGGCATAAAAAGAAGAATAAAACAGCTGCAGAAGCAAACACGATGTGCTGAAGTGAATCAACTTTTATGGGATATTCAAAACTAACCCACCAACCAAATGAAACTGTGGTTTGTGTTGATATATGAAAGAAGTGATTTCCTATGTCGGGTTTAAGCTTTTGGGACTTGAAGCCTATCATTTTGGGACATGTACTCTTTATCACTTCCCTTGTAACCCTCATGAGCCAAAAGGAACATGAAGTGGCTTAGTGCATAATTCAATGATGAATGAGCTGGCCTGCATATGTTTTTTTTTTAATCTTGTCTTTGATAAGAATAAAGTACCAGAAAACTAATATCAGATAATCTCTTAATTCATTTTGAAAGATTCTGCTTTTGTTTCATTTTCTTCATATACCAGACTATATTTGGGCTGATGGGGATTTGTATGGGGAAGTGTAGACATATGTAAGTTATAAAAATAGTAGAGGACCCTCCAAATAGTAGGTGACAGAAACCAACAAAACTGCTGTGAACCTTGAAACCTCCTAAAAGAAGAAGTAAAAAAAGGTACATAGAAATCCTATACTTGTTCTAGGACTTGTTAATTTTGTGCTTTGTGTATGTCCTTGTTCCTTATTGGTAACTTCTCAGTTTGGTTGATATATATAAGAATCATATCATACCATACACTGTTATATCTAATGCAACAGAAAGTCTGAGGATAAGAAAGAAAATGAATTTCACAATCATCATTGTTCATACTCTCTGTGTCTGCTTCTCTGTACTGGTAAATCCATGTGTTTCATCTGCTATTCATCATGTTCAGGAACATACATTGCATGAGCAAGAAGGTAAGTAATTACTCTTTCTGTTACATCTGTTTCTTGCATATGACTGTTTCCTCCATGTTCATGATGTTCTTAGTTATTGTTCTTATGCAGCAACTGATGAACTCAAGCTTTCTGTTCCAATACTGCCAAGGAAGCTTAGACTCCTTGAGGAAGTAATAAATGTAAGCACATTAAATCACTCATTATATTTTAGAAACTTATTATAATTGAAAACTCTACATTCAAAGCAGGTAAATGATAAAGGAGGACATGATACCTTTGCTTACAAGAAGCAGAAAGGAGGTACTTCAGGTATCATTTAACATACTTTAATCACGATTCCAAAATTTTCATGGTTATTAGATTCTTCTCTAACATTGTTTTAAGTTCATTTTCAGAACAGTAACTACAAGAACTTAACTCTGTTTTCTTACCTTGTTTTCTTATCCTGAGTATTCATCTACTAACAGCAATTTCTTTTACCCTCTTGCACATGAAGTTTGAGATTGAAGATGATTTAACTTAAATTAGTCATTGATTTAATGTATAGTTTCAGCAGCTAAGTAAGAACATAAAAACCTGCCATGGACATAACCATGTCTACGTGTTCTTGCGTGCAAAATCTGATATAAACAACAATAGCTTCAGGTGATTGTTTCAATCATAACCACAAAAGTGACCCTCATGAACAAATCTTCCAACATGTAGTAGGTAACACCAGAATCATATTCTAATGGGGTCTGGTGGAATGTTCTGAACTGAATAAAAAACTCAGTAAAACCCCCCACACAACAAGAAGATCTGCAGAATATCAGAAGATAACATAAAAACAACAGATACTCTAAATAATCCCATCTCATAACTTGTTTTTCCATAAACAATACCCTTTTTCTCATAACAGATTCTTTGCTTACTTAATGTTTCATAGGTGACAGAAAACACCAAGAAGAAGGTCAGAAACTGAGGAATAAAAGAAAAGGGACCTGGCAGGAATGGATTGAGAGTACCAGCGACAAATCCCAGTTTTTCACAATGGATTATTCTCACGTTAGAAGGAGACGTCCCATACACAACAAGTCCACCCCAGTTGGTCCATGAAAACTTGGAACAGTAGCGATGCTTTTTCCATTAACAGTTTTGTCTGAAACTGATGTTGTGTTCTGCTACATGGCCGACATAACCGAGCAAAACACTAAAGACTTGTAAACAAAAGTAGGAGGCCTCCTAGATAGCTACGTAGCCTCTGTTGTTTGTGTGCATGTGTTGTGTTGATAATCTCTTGGTTTCATGCATGATACCTTACCTTTCTGGTTTCTTCTGGTTTTTCTTAGTCAAATTCTAGTTTTACGAACCCCACTAAGTAACAAGATCTTGGAATTGTATTTAGCTGAAAACTTCAAGGTGTTGATGCATTTTCATGGCTTCGTTAGTAGTAAACTAAACATTTCTTGCATGCCCTCAAGTCCGCACTTATTGACATTTGTACTTTGCACAAACCTCCATATTGATAATATAAGAATACTAAAACTAATCATCATTAAAATTTTATTTATTTATTTATATATATATATATAATAGAGTTAAAAACAATGAAATTTTTGGTTTAACTTTCTTTAAAAAATTAAATTTAGTGTATATATATATATATATATATATTGATAATATTAAAATATTAAAATTAATCATCATTAAAATTATATATATTTTCGAGTTAAAAAGCTATAAAAAGAAAGGGGGTTTGTTCTTGCAATATAATTAACTAATATATAAATTAAAAACATTAGAATTACACAAATTTATTTCAAATTCTAAATTTTTCTTTTTTTAACAATGCAAAACTTTTCTTTATATTCAATAAAATTTTTTTTATTTTTTTTATATGCATATGTGGTGTAAATTTATAAAAATTAATCTATTAGTAAGCTTTAATTAATATCTAATTATTATTAATAATAAAAATATAACTACATCAACATTAACATCCACGATTTTGTTTTTTAAGAAATAAAAGTAAAATCAAACAAATTCTAAATTAAATAATTTCATTTTATTTTTTTAAATCGTTTTCAAAATTTTTGGTTTATTGAAAGCAATATCTTTACTAATTAGAAGTAAGACTATTTACTTCTAAATATCTCCGGATCCCGCATTTCATGACATTTTTACGAAGATGTTGCTATTGATTTAAAAACAAGGACTATCATATCTATAGTTTTGAATATGTTAATCAAAGAGTATGAACATCAAATTAAAATTTGATTGCTTCTTTGTTGGTACATCACATGTATATAGCTTGATAATTAATCAAGATACTTGTAATTAAGCACTTAGCTTGATGCTTTAAACCAGTGTTTTGAAAACCGATGACCCGGAGCATGAAATGATTTGGTTTAGCCCTTATTTTTTGTGAGTGATTGATTCGTTCATTTTGAGGTCGGACCGAAAAAAACTATTGAACCGGTGAAAGAAAGAACTAGCCAGTCCATTTAAAATGCCTTGATTTTGATGATTTCAACTTGAATGAATATTATGATTAGTGATCTTTTTTTTTAAATCTTTTTGATGAAATATAACTAGTGAGCTTTGTTATCTTATTTTGTGTTGTATTGGTGAACTTAAAAAAAAAACTTTTATGTTTTGAAATTTGAAGATTTAAGTTAAAATTACAATTAGATAAATAATTAAATAGTATATTTAAAAATTATCTTATATATATAATATATAAAATAAAAATTTATATATTTATTAGTCACCAGTTCGATCACGTTTGAATTTCGATTAAACCATTGACCCTTGAATCAGTTGCTTCTCCAATTTAGTTACCGGTCTAATTTTTACAACAGTGCTTTAAACCATTTTGAAAGCAAGCCCTATTTATAATGGCACCAAGCTTATTTGTTGGTACATCACATGTATATAGCTTGATAATTAATCTAAGATACTTGTAATTAAGCACTTAGCTTGATGCTTTATATATCTTCGATAAGCGTGAGATATGGGAAGATCTGATAGTATGCAGCTTTACCCTAACGTAATAGAGAGGGTATATATGTATATCTAATAACTAAAGGCTATATATCATTTTATAAATAAATATTAAAAATAATAAAGATTAAAGTTTGATGTGATATTGGTTCTTTAAATAAAAATAAAAAAATAATAGAATATAGATAAAGTGAATTATGAAATAAATAAATAAATAAAATTTTAAATTTTAGATTTCAAACGACGCCGTCTTGCCTATCTGTCTTCTTCTTCTATAGATCCACGGTGCAAACTTTAACAGACGGTAACAGAAAATGGAAGAGATGTGGAAGAGAGCTCGGGTCTTCGCGGAGGAAGCCGCCAAGAAATCGCAAACCCTAACGACTTCCGGCAAGTTCGCCGATCTGGTCGCCGAGACCGCCAAGAAGTCGAAGGAACTCGCTCTAGAAGCCTCCAAGAAGGCCGATCAGCTCAAAGACGCTGCCCTCAAACAAGCCGATCAGATCCACATCAAGTCCTTCTCTGACATAATCCCCTCGCAGTTCTCCTCTATCTCGATCTCTTCCTCATCATCGGCTCCGGAGGTCTCCGATGAAGAGCTCCGGAAGTTCGGGATCACTGATGATTTGAGAGATTTTGTTAAAGGACTCGCTTCTAGTACCTTCCAGAACTTTCCTATCCAAGGTAACAAGATTACATTGAGTAATGTGGATATATTTTTTCGGATTATTGAAATCAGTTAGTGTTCGGTGAATTGTGTAGATGAAGCTGAGCAGTCTGATGTGCCGACTACGGCGTCTAATGTACGGAAGGATCTCACGGAGTGGCAAGAGAGGCACGCTACTCTCGTCCTCTCCACCGTCAAGGTTCTTTATGATAAATTTATTGATTTTATCATTACAATTATGATGTTTTCTTCGATAATTATGAGAATTTGTATTACTTTCATAATATTTGTATGTTAATTGGTGCTTGATAATTGAATGATTTGTGGTGTTGTCTCAGGCAATCTCAAGGTTAAGATATGAGTTATGCCCGAGAGTGATGAAAGAAAGGAGGTTCTGGAGGATTTATTTTACGCTAGTCAGCACTCATGTTGCTCCGTATGTATCTTTTTCTGTCTCATTTTACTTTTCCTGATGATGTTTTAGTAGTAAATTTTTTCGATTCCACCGGAGTTAGATGTTAATTCAGTGTACATTATTAGCAAATATATAAAACTGCTCTTTGATTTAAAGAAAATCTCCATCCTGAAGAAGTGGAAGGATTGGATTTCATTGTTCTTTGTTGTTGGTTGAAATGCAGTTATGAAAGGGACTATATGGAGGAGGTTAGGCGAAAAGCAGAAGAGCAGATGAAAGATGATGAAGCCAAACAAAATCCAACCGCCACGGAGACTTCTAGATCAGAATTAACTGAAAAGAACCTGAAAAGTATGACATCAACTGCATCGTCTGAGCAGGACCTGGATACGTTTCTTTTGGGTGATCTTGAAGACAGTGATGGAGGTGCAGGTATATAGTTTTGGCTTGTTTTAGTTTGGTTATGATGATGAAGGCGCCTTTGTGTGGACAACAAGCTGATTGATATGTTATCAGCCAATATCTTTATACCGTCAAATATGACCATGTATACAGATTGGACAACCTACTGCGCTGCACATTTTAGAAGCTTAATTGATGTTTGAATTAGTTTGGAATACTAGGCTGATTCCATTCCTAATAGGGGTGCGATATACACTAGTCAAATTCTTATCGGTTGACTTCCTCGTACTTGGTGGCCACACTAGTTCTAGATGTTCACTATACACTAGTACTTAAGTTTGGGTAACACCTGCTGCTTCTTTGTTAAAGATATGATTCCATTATGCAGGACATGTAACCTGGTTTTATATGTCAGATGAACAAAGTTAATCATTTGTAGCAGCCATTTCCTTTTTCTGCTATTATTCAGTTGTTAATGTGCATTGTCTCACAGATGATGCTGATGGGAGCTATGATGATGACTTTGACAAGATTGATAATTCTGTAAGTCTATCTCGTAATCATCTTTTCTCAGGTCAACCCTTTTCACATTTTCTTGTGCTTGGCTAATCCTATCATGGATTTAGTTGAGGAATTTCACAATGCGAAGTTGAGATAAAATGGAATTTCTTGGTTGCTAATCAGTTTATAATCTCTAAAACACATTGCAGGATATTGAAGACGAGAAGCACACACAGAAGTCAACAACTGCAGCAGAATAGATGGTCTCAGTGAAGTGATCCTGGAGTGATAATAAAGAACTACATTATGTAAAGAACGGAGAAGGCAACCAAAAATAAACGGCAGAGAGATGTAGAAGTCTGCAGACTTGAGATAGATAGATGACAGATGCCGTGTGTTCTTTCATTAATTTAATTGTTTAGATACTAATCGAATATGAGGCTCAATTGTTGAAAATTAGGGCAATTTGAAATGTTTATGGACCTTGTACAGATTTCCTGGTTCAGTTGATTCAAATCAAAATTTCATGTTCAATGCTTAGATATACTCTACTTTTTGATGGAAGAACTATACTGTAGACTGATTTAGACTAGTTTAGCAATATATAACAGGTTAAACTGTGTGCAGTCACTGAAAAATCCAAACTTTCGATTACTTCATAAAAGAATTACCAAATTAGATCAATGCTTGGTTCTTCATAACAGGCCAATGAAACCTTTATCTAAGCTCTGATGGGCTTTTCAACGACGAGATTAGGGTTTGGAGGGGTTTTGAAAAGCTTCCATTTTGACTTACAAACTCAACTTTGGTGCTCGGACAACAATGGCGTTTTCCTCCTTGTTAACATCAAAACCCAGACTCAGGATTTCCCTTCTGTCCCTCTCTTCTCACTTTTTAATCCACTCCACACCCTACTCCTCTTCCTCCCGTTGCCGGCGGCAACCGACTCCGGCGGCAAAGAAAGTACCTTTCACAGTCTCAGCTCATGGCAAGATGTGGCAAGACCCTTACCATTGGATGCGAAACACATCAGACCCTGATTTCGTTGAGTATCTCAACCATGAAAATGCATACGCCCAAGCGTTCATGTCTGACACTCTTCACCTTCAAAGAACTCTGTTTGATGAGATGCGAAGTCGAATGCCAACCACCCAGATTTCAACTTCTCCTATGCCTTGGGGTCCTTGGTTTGTCCATTTTGATCATACCCTTTTCATAGTTTTGATACCTACTTCATCTAACTTGGGATTTTGGTTTATTTTGTGAATTTGGAGTTCGATGTTTACTTGAACAGGCTATATTATCAGTATATTCCAGAGGGCAAGGAATATCCAGTGATGTGTAGAATGCTGGCTAAGGAAACCGGTGGTTGGTTAAAGAAAATTCTCAGTTACGCTCGTGGCTTGTTTGGGAGGGAGCAGATTTTGCTGGACTGGAATGAGATTGCTGAACAATATGGTAAGCTTCTTTCATGGCTTCCTCATAAGCTATGTATGTTACTATCAAATCAACCATATGGTAAGATTCTTTGATGGCTTCCTCATAAGCTATGTATGTTACTATCAAATCAACAATATGGTAAGCTTCTTTGATGGCTTCCTTATAAGCTATGTATGTTACTATCAAGTCAACAATATGGTAAGCTTCTTTCATGGCTTCCTCATAAGCTATGCATGTTACTACCAATCTCAACAGTATGGTAAGCTTCTTTCATGGCTTCCTTATAAGCTAGGTATGTTACTATCAAATCTCAACAATTTGATAAGCTTCTTTCATGGCTTCCTCATAAGCTATGCATGCTACTACCAATCTCAACGATATGGTAAGCTTCTTTCATGGCTTCCTCATAAGCTATGCATGTTACTATCAATTCTCAACAGTATGGTAAGCTTCTTTCATGGCTTCCTCATAAGCTATGCATGTTACTACCAATGCTTTGACATGGGTGGTGAGTTTGGACATACCTCTCTTACAATCAAGTTTGAAAAAGAGAAAGCTGTGCATTCGTTTGTTGCTTTAGAATTCAAAATGTATATCTTCTTAGTTAAACAATTACAATTGAAGATAGTTTCATCTTGTTACAGGTTAAGTGAGGTATATCTTTGGTTCTTTTATGTGCTCGTGGTTCTTCTCTTGTGGTATCTGATGTTATATAATGTAAAAGAGTACCTGAATAGCCTTTCTTCATTATGTCATTGATCACCTTGCATATGCTTATATGCAGGCTATGTGCATGTCGGTAGTTGTCGAATTTCACCTAACCAAAACTTTCTTGCATACACACTCGACACTACTGGCAGTGAACAGTTTGCGCTTCAAATAAAGGACCTTAGAAATGGTTCTATAATTCCTAGAAAGCAAGTTCATGGAGTTGTTAGCTTGGCATGGGCTCAAGATGGCAGTACTTTGTTCTACACAATAGCAGATGAGAATCAACGGCCCTACAGGCAACTCTCTTACTTTTAATTTTGAGCCACTTTCTTGTTGATTGTGTATCTTCAACAATTTTCACTGTTTGCAGGGTCCTCTGCACAAAAATTGGATCTGGTGAGACTGATAATTGTCAAGTATTTACAGAAGCTGATTCAAGCTTCTGTGTGGATATAGCAAGCACAAAAGATGGCAAATTTGTAACTGTGAACTCAAACTCGAGAACTTCATCGGAGGAAGGAATTACTCTTTTTAGTTTCATTAAAATCTTCCTTGTGGAATATCTTCATTCCATTACTCACCTCGGTGTGGTTTTTGTCTTATGTTGTAATTACAGGTTTATGTAATTGATGCGACCAGTCCACTTGGTGGTTTGCGCAGCATCCATAAGCGCATCCCCGATGTACAGTTCTTTTTGGAACATCACTATGGTGTATTCTATGCTCTTACTAATGCTCCACTCAGCGAAAACAAGAAGTGGTCATGTGGAAATTTTTACTTGGCTAGATGCAATGTGGAAGATCAACGACCTTCTAATTGGCAGGTCTAGGTTTCTTAAAAGGTCCAAGCATGTGTTGTTCATCCTTCTGCTTCCTATTTGTCATCTTTTCCAGTCATACTTTTCTGCAGAACATCCTTCCGAGCGGAGACATGAGTTTTGAGGACATGGAAATATTTGATGGGCATCTAGTGCTTTTTGCCAACAAGAAGGATAATCCTATGCTATGTTCCATCGATTTGCCTATCTCATCAAATGTTAAGGTTGCAAAATATTGCTTAATTACATTAAAAAAAAATTTCCATGGTGGTTCTTTATCAGGGAAAGCACACTTCTTCTAGTTGTTGAAGGGATGCTAATCACTTATTATTGAAAATAATGAAAAAGAACAAGATAAGCAACGGGTTCTCCTTTTTATGCCATTCAAATATTCTGTACCTATTATGCAGGGTTCACTAAGGCTTGAGGATCTCAATCCATGGATTTTTCCTCTGCCTTCAGATCACTGTAGCATTGTTCCAGGACCTAACCTAAGCTTTATGAGCTCAGTTTATCATGTGGTGCTGTCATCACCGGTGGTATAATTCCTTATAAGCCTCCCTAGAATAATGACTGACAGTTGATTGATTATAACTATTATGCCTCCCATTCACTGCCCCCATTTTTACCTTTCTCATATCTTTTAGTTACTATACTTGGTGCTGCTATTCAATATTTATCAACATTACTCTTAGTTACGTTGACAGGTAATGAATAAATCTTGATTGCTGTAAAATTTTCATTTTTACTTGTTTCATATTTATATGATTATCGGTGGATCTTCTGTTTCAAATAAAAGGAGCATAACTCATCTTTATAGCTCCTCTATTGATGTAAGAATTTGGGGAACTGAGGGCTACCACAGAAAAAAGTACACGCGGAAAGTACTTCTGTTCTAGATAAATTCTCATTCTTTAAGGTGCTCAGTCAAAGTGAGTGTCTTGATTCAGGTTGGAACTTCATGTTTGTGGTCATCACTCAATATTTTTAGCAAAAGGGTCGATTGTGTTGACTGACCAAGCAACTTTCATCGAAGTATGAGGCACTACTATAAAGAATATGGCTGTAGTGTTTTCCATGCATGGAGCTAATAGTGTACAATTTCTTCAAAAATCAAAATGATCTTTTTTGCTTCTTCCTGTCTTTTGAATTAGTTCGAAGGACACTATATTCTGAAGTTTTATATTACAAGTTGCAGAATGAGGTATCTAGTGCAGAAAGTTGTTGTGAGTGAGATGAGCAAGAGAAGGGCTACTAAATTTCATGGGTTCTTTATGGAAGCAGCTATTGGTGTTCGATAATTAGTTTTATAGCATTACAACCAGTTTTTAGTTTATATACTTACTAGTTATTAGTTTAAGTTGAGTAGCTATTATTGTCATCTATGAGAGTTCTGTTTGTGTAGGCTTTAAAACTCTTCTTTACGAAGCTTTACTGATATTGGTGCTGTCATATGTTGCCATCAACCAGCTTGTCCAATATCTTTGGGAAAACAATTAAATTTGGATAAACCTTATAGAACATTTCTTAAAAATGTGCAGATGCCTGATATGATTGTTGACTATGATATGTCAAAAAGGACATTCTCAATTGTACAGCAAGAGGAAGTAAGAGGTGTTTCAAGTGATGGTGGATTTTCAACACAACCTTCTAAGTTATATACACCTGAACCTTTTGAACTGAAAAATAATGAGAAACATGACCTACATTCTGAATTATGGAAATGGAATGAACTCTCTGACAAATACTGCTGCAAGAGAAAGGAAGTCGTATCTCATGATGGTGTCAAGATTCCTCTGACCATTTTGTACTCTCAAAGAGCCTGGCAGAGGGGTCATTCTCCTGGACTATTACAAGGTTATGGAGCATATGGAGAAGTGTTAGAAAAGAACTGGTGCCCAAACCGTCTGAGTTTACTTGACCGTGGCTGGGTGCTGGCTTTTGCTGATGTGAGGTTTGCTCTATCAACTTCATTTTATTTTCTTAGTTACCAGTGGAAATGTCAATTTTTAAATGAACATCTGTGAACTCAATTTATGCAAGCAATTTCAAAGATCAAATCTGATCCTTTTTTCAAGTTCTCCCTGATTTCTTTGATGTTCTTTTCTGGTAAATTTGTCATTTCAAAGACACAATTTGCAGAATCTTTTTCTTCATTGGTGGTGCCTTGCAGATTATATAAGAAATTTCACATTTATTCATCATTCTCTTTACAAACTCAAACAGAATGGTGCTTGCTTAAACTAGAAATTTGACTTTGTTATCATTTTATATTGTTGACCTCTGAAGAGTTGGTATGTTCTTAATGAGCAGAGGGGGAAATGGTAATGATTCTTCATGGCATAAATCTGGAAGCGGACTGAATAAAAAGAACTCTATATATGATTTTCTCTCGTGTGCCAACTACTTGGTTGATGAGAAATATGTTCATAAAGAGCGGCTAGGTGCCATTGGATTCAGTGCAGGTGGTCTTCTTGTGGGTGCAGCCATGAACTTGCAGCCAGACCTGTTTCACGCTGCCATATTGAAGGTCAGTTCCATCCACTGTGGAGCTAGCAAAACTGGTGGTGCATGAATGCTTAAGTTTCAACTGTTTCTGTTTCTTGTCTAGTTCTTGTGAATAGCGGGTGGAATATGGGAGTTATGTGTATTTCCTTGTTGCTAGAAAATATAGAAAACAAAATGGAAGTAACTGAAGTGTAGAAGTCGACATCGTCAGAATAGAATCAGGTTTCTTTTTCATTGACATGGGCAAACAACAATGAAAATACGTGAGCCACACATAATATCATTTTAGCTAACTTGTGCATTTGTTGACATGGAATGAAGAATGCTTTGCAAGGTTTAGTTCTTCCATCGTGATCCTTTGTTTGATTTTTGGTAGTAATGTACTGATATTTCTTTCCAACAGGTTCCATTTCTTGATATTTGCAACACCTTACTGGATCCAAGTCTGCCGCTAACAATCCTGGACTACGAAGAATTTGGGAACCCTAAGATAGAGTCCCAATTTGAGTCTATTCTAAGTTATTCTCCTTATAATCGCATTCGTTCAGATACTTGCTATCCAGCAATGCTTGTCACAGCATCATTTCATGATTCTAGGTAAATTCACATTTTGCAGTCTTTAGTTAATGATTCCATGCAGTCATTTTAGACATCCTGGTATTTGTGTCTCTGCACATTTTTGGATGTAAATTTGCATCTAATGTGTAGTTTCTACTATTAACATGATTGTTTATCTCAGAGTTGGAGTTTGGGAACCAGCCAAATGGGTGGCCAGAATACGAGACTGTACATGTCATGATTGCTCTCTATCAGTCATTATGAAGACAAATATGAGTGGAGGACATTTTGGTGAAGGTGGTTCCTACAGTTATTGCAAAGAAGCAGCGTATGAATATGCTTTTCTGATAAAAACTTTAGGAGGGTTGAATAACAGCAAATAAGTTCCATGTTATGGAGCGAATTCATCAAATTGATTCAGACTACCACTTCAGTTTAATGACTCGGGACTACCATAGATCAGCAGATATGAAGACCAGACTTCTGAAAGATTGATCTGTTTCATGACATAGGCACAAACATTAGTTTACCTTCAGATTGTCCAGGATGAGTATCCCGCTTTGCTGTTGGACTGTTAAATAAGCATACAAGGAGACATTAGCATACAAGGAGACATTTCCTGAGGAATGGTTTAAGATGCTTCTTGCTGCGATGATGGGGAAATATTATTTTTGGATATTGCATTACAGGGACTACAATGTGCAGAAATTGCAACCAGCCTTTCGATTTGGAATGCTCTGGTGTTCTTTAATTTGAGAAAGAAAGGTCAACTTACTTGAACAGGTATGGCCGTGAACACTTTCTTGCAACTCCACCATTAACAGGTGAAAGTCCTTTCAAAGGATGGAGCTCACTCGTAGAAAGATTACCATGATCATTATCACCTGTCTGGTACTGTGAATTATGGCAGTTCAACAACAGTATTTCATATGTGATCGTGTAGTCTACTTCTGATTTCTATACCTTCTTTTCATATTGATGCCTGTACGACTTGTTACAATAATTTGCCGCGTGTCCCTTGTGGCCTTTATTGAAAAAGTTTCGAGTTTGGCTTAACATTCTGATGCGCTCATCATCCACCTCAGGTTTCAAGCTTTAAATGGCAAAACCTATTTCTGAAAAACGGCTTTCATCTTTTGAGTGATTCTGTGCTGTATATTACTGCATTATATTAACAATGAATGGACTTGGTTCTAAACACTAGAAGAATGATTTTGGTCTATGTCGTTACTGTTCACAAGAACTAGTACACTGAAGTTGGTTCGGATCCATTCTGATGTCTCTCTCATTGATGTGTCCTCCGTACACGAAGGAAGTAATAAGGTATCAATGACATGACCGGTTTGATGTTTATTTTTGCACATTCATTCATTTTACATTTGAGTAAGATCTTAAAAGCATGACATGGCAGGGAATTACAGGACCTTCAGCAATAAATCTATTGCAAGAAGATGGCAAAACCCTATTCTTGTGTACATTGTAGCTTATATATGATACAACCAGTCTCGAAAACTGCAGATCCTGACTAGAAATCTATTCAGAAACTCCACAGAATATAAATATAAACACTTATATAGGAAACTTAAGGACTAGAAAAGAATATATATAGGAAACTCAAGGACTAGAAAAGAATATAGGAAACTCAAGGACGGCATATACAATGCACGGAGGATACTATTGCATTTTGAAGATGATTGGCGAAAAGAACGCAAGACTAAGCAAAATGAAAGGCTGGAGAGATGTCATCCTACTCTTGTGTCTTCAGGCGTTTCTGAGCTTGACACAAGTCCTCTTCACTGCTAAAGTTCCTGAGATGTTCTGCTACCCGACTGCTAGGAAGCAGATTATGAAGATTCTGGAAAGCAATAAAAGATTTCAGAGTTGTGGTGTTGTTTGTTGAACTTTACAACAATTCTCCAGCAATATCAGTTTTCCGGTTAGTCAAAGGTTCTCCAGCAATACCTTGGGAGTACATGTTCCAAAGCTCTGCCCTCTATTTGCCTGCTTTCCGAGGTCTATCTGCACTGAGATTTTCGCTTGTGACAAATCTACACCAGCACTCTGAAGTGCCTGTGTCATAGTGTTCAATAACCTGGTTTACACAATATATGGAAGTTATTTTCAACATATATTTGTTCCAGATAACAGGAAAAGCATGCAGAATGTGAATAATACAAATCAATAGCTGACTTTAGGCCAACTTTCAGAATGTAAGAGCATATAAAGAACACTACTCAGACAGCCCTACTGTCGTAAACGAATAACCTACCACGACTACTTAGCTTCATAACATTTAAGACTCAGTTCTTCTTGAAACTGGAGAAGACTAAAAAATCATAGTAACAGTACAAATGATGTGAATTAAAGCTAAGCTACAAGTTGATGCACTAGCAACTGCACGTATGGAGCCACAACAGAAGTTGAGGACGAACGTTTAAGATTTCCTCACAACTATGCAAGATTAACAGAAGTGCGGAAAGTTTAGAAGGAAACCAAAAACAAAAGCCATATGCTCAATCTCTCTTGGCGTAATGCCTCTCAGAATTTACAGATCTCACATACCCTTCAGAGTACATACTCGAGATGCTTATCGTCCCACCTTCAATTGTCAGCTCCTCCTGCTGGTTCAGTGGATCATTGTTTATTGGACAGTCATCTGATTGTGCATCAGAGATTGGATGCTGATGAACAAGATGTGGAGCAATATCAAGACTCTGGATAGAAGCTGGAATCTCAGACTGCACAGGCATCTTCAGAGACATACCCTTTGCAAACTCAGATTGGCGTTCCATTGCTTTGTAAGTTGTTTCCTGGGTAGGATCAGATTCCACTGGATTTTGAATTCCTGTAAGCATGTTTGGGGATATTGGAATGCTATTCTCGTCAAATCTTCCAGGAAATGCAGATCCTGGACTAGAACCATTTCTCATGGCTTGTGGCTGACCAACAAAACTTTGGACACGCCAGTGAATGTTTCTCTGTTTACAAATAAGAGAAATGACAAAACTTATTCATATCCAATAACCATATCAATAACTCAAATGAGAGGGAAACGAGAGCTATAAGTATATACAATAATTGCTCCACAAAACCAGAAACTTTTATCTAGAAAATCCACCAAATTAACAGCTCTAACTTTAATGAAAACCAAAAGTAAGAATCTTTGGTAATCTACATATGTACGAGCCAAGAAGGTCAAAACAGAAAGAATCCCCATCACAAAGAACGATCCCCCAACTTTACTTGATAATTCAAATAGTAAGCATTAATAACAGAGAAGAAACTCTTGAGAACACCATTAGCTGTGGAATTATACTTGTCATTATTTACGTTCAGATATTTGATAATTTGTTAGTCCATTTACAGCATTTCACTTAAATGAAAGCATAAAACCATATTTGTTCTCCATGAATGTACTGGTCAAAATCCCAGTTCAAGGGAAAAAATATGTTCCTCAGTTTATGTTGTTTACAGTTGTACTTGAATGCCTAGAAGATTAGAGTACTTACAAAATATATGAGATCCATTTGGAAAGCCATAAAACACTTATTTACTATCCATGCATCACGGCCAAATTCAGTTGTGAATCTATCAGATAACATAATCCTCTAGCAAAATGTTTCTTTTAACAAATAAATTTTCATGATAAGTTTTCTGGAGACAATTTATGTTGCACATGTTATGGAGGTAAAAATAGCCATCAACCTGCAAAAAAGTACACTAGTGAAGCACACAAGCAAACAAACAATCAAACCAACTATAAGAACTTTACCCAAGGCATCAACTTGGTTGGCTCGGAGCCCCATCCTTGATATGTACCCTCATATTTTTGCACCTTTTCTTGTAGATATTGGACATATTTAATCACCTACAGAAATGCAGATGTTCAGTCAACCAATTTGAACCCAGTTCAATGTACATTTTCTTTTGGTTGAATCCCACATAACTGGTTTACCTCTAACAAAAATGATGCTGTATCTCTCTTTTGATCACCACGAGGTATAAGTTCTCTAAGTATCTGGAATCTGGTCAAAACAGATTACACTTCATTAAACTGTATTCAGTAATCATAAACAAAGACTGTAATCTCAAGCACTTCATTCAGTCCATCCTTGACTTCGTGGAAAAGTAAACCATAGTTCATGCAAATTCGGATTACTTAAATTGAAACCACCTGTCATATTTTTACTTGAGGAGATTAGGCGAAGAAGTGAGGGAGACCTTAAGTTTGACAGCTTGTGTTAAACAGACTCAAATTGAAGGTTCACAAGAAGTACAAGTAATTCTCCTTTCAAGTCACTTCTCCGGGTTGTGTATAATAAAAACTATGCAGCACCGCTAAAAGCTGATAAGCACCAACTGTAGATGGATATCAATCTGATAACTACTAAAATTAACATATTTAAACACTTTCAGAAACACAGCAAAGGAGAGCTCAGAATTGAAAATCAATTATAATTTGACAAAGACCGCGATGTAGAATGGCCGATAAGCATGGTGTTGAAAGTTGCTGCCGTATAGTTCAAAAGTTACATTTATCATGTAAGCTCGTTGATCCATTTCATTATTAGATGGTTTTTGTGAACGAAGATTACTTTTAAAAGAACATTTAAATTGTAACAAACCATTAAAATTCTAATCTAGTTCTCCTCCCTACATGCAACAGAATCCCAACAACAGTATGCATAAGATATTAATAAACCAAAAAGAGAAACAGGAAAAGAAATCATTGAGAGGAAAAGACGAAACATAGCATGTACATATGCAAGAACCTATAATTTAAACAACTGAACAAACCTCTCGTTGATCTTGCTCCTCCTTCGCTGTTCAGTGACAGAATGCTTCGATCTTATGGCGTTAGCCTTATCACTATTCTTCCCATCTGCTACACACATCAAAGAACAGTCAAGAAACTCAAAACTGAATAACCCTTTTGAGAACACACCATGTTAAAGCCCCATAACCACGAAAGCTCGAAACTTTACAATTGGGCAACAGATAAAAAGAAAAACAGAGCTTTCTACAAATCTCGACTCTTAAGAAATAAGGAACCCCATGAAAGAGCAATCAAATTGAGGCGGATCTAAACTCAAACAAAAGCAGACGATATACCTTTGTTGTTGATAACGTTAGTGTGATTGTTGCTGACTGATGTTGTTGTGACATTTGAAGATGGGCCATCTTTTCTTGGACCAAAATCCTCGTCCTTGTACTCATCATCGTCTTGATACTGATTTGCTTTTCCTCTCATTTTCTAGTTATTAAAGAGCCATAATAGCCTCCCAGAATTCAGATTCGGACAAGAAAATAAGGTTTTGGTTATAAAAAGTGAATCTTTTTCTATAGAAGATTTGAGCAGAAGTTGGTGTGCATAATCCATAAAACAGAGGACTTTGGAAGATATTAGGTTGGTATGCGCTTTGTGCGTGAGCTCATTTATACATATCAAAAATTAATGACTAATAAATTCAAAATTTTTTGAATTAGTTCGATCTTATTTTAAATTTTTAGTTTATTTTATTTTGATAATTAAAAATTATTTTTATTTATTTATTGAAAATTTTTGATAAATTAATTAATACTTATAAATTAAAATAAATCAATTAATTTTTACTTCAAAGTCTATTTTTAATTAAATTTCAATTTTTTTACAATTCTTCAATCTAATTTTAAATTTTAAATTTATTCCATTTTTAACTTATTTTTTAATATTTTAATATCAATTCAACTTTTAAATTTGAAATCTTTTGCTTTACGGATTTAATTTCCGATCTAATTTTTAAAATATTAAATATTGATATATATCCGCTAGTGAATTTTAATTTATTTAACTATTTAACATGACTATCTAAATAAAATGATCCAAACTAAGCCTAGTTAATTCACCTCACTAATATTAGAGATATGTTAAAATTGAAACTTTTAGAACTCTATTAAGAGTTGTAATATTAATCATTGAACATTGATTTAACATTAATTATTTGCAATAATCATAATAAAAAATGTTTTTATTGTAATAATGAGAAAGCAAAGCTCAACATTTGATATGAATATAAAATGAAGTTGGTCATGAGAAATTTTTTTGGAGAATTAAGAATTGTTAAAAATCAAATTTAAATTTAAGTGTCCGAATTTGATTAGATTCGAATGAAATCAAATTTAATAATATTTTAAAATTTAACTAATTATAACAAAATCAAATTAAACATACTTAAAATTGATAAATTAAAATATGTTTATTCAGTTTTGAGCTCTAATATTTAAACGTATTAAAATCCATCCAATTGTCACTTTTAAATTTAGTTTATGTTATAAATAAATATATGGATGACAATGGGTCAAGTCAAGCACCCGAAGTCCATTCGTTTAAAAATTAAAAATAGAAAATGATGTCATTTTACTTCGAAACAATGTCGTTTTATTTATTATTTTCGAGCTTCGACTTGACCCCAACTAAGCAGTACAAACCATAGCCTAGCTCGAATCTCAAAATTTTGAGAAAAAAAAGCTCGAGCTTGATCCAAAGCTTGGTCAAATCAAGTCGAACCTGAACTTTATTGCTATCTTTAAATAAATCTAATCCAACAAAAACTAGAAATGTTAAGGATGAAACAAGCTCATTGTAATCAATTGGAATTGATGAGTATTACTTATAATATAGTTAAATGGGTTGCTTTAATCTATACTTGTAAATTGTAATGTAGTTAATGATTTTCATCATCCTATCTTTATTTATTACATTACTTTTTGATATAGTTAAAGATTTATTTGGATCCCACAATTGAATATATTTATTGATTTATCAAGTAGTTTATAATTAAATTAAATTAGTATCATACTTTTTTATTTTCTAATATAAATCATTCTAAATTCCCAATTCCATATAATTGTCTCTAATAAAAAAAGTTTATTTTCAAGCATTCAATAATTTTTAATATTGTGTTATTTTAGTGAGTTTGAATTCTTGAATCTGGATTTAAAATTCAATATATAAAATTAAAGTGTCAAATTTTGGTTGATTAAATGAGCAGGGCCGACTTGAGGCTCGATTCGAAAAGTCCAAATAGTCAGAACTGCAACTTAAAACAACATCATTTTATAAAATTTCTGAAACGACATAATTTTGGTCTTAAATTTTTGTAAATAAAAAAATGACATCATTTAAGAAGTTTTTTTCGAAACGAAAATATTTTGACGAGTCCAATCAAGATCCAAATAAACGATACCAATTTTGACCATACTCTTGCACTCAAAAGATGGAATCGCCCATTTCAGACGCCTCCACACCCCAGCCTAACAGAGTGGTTAGGGGTAGATCATGGTTTAATCTCACTTAACTTCTCAGAAAGGTGGCTCAGTGCATGGTGAACATGAGGAGCTACTATATTTGATGAAAATTTCACACTGTCGCTGTTGAGACTCGAACCTGAGACCCTTGCACTCAATAACCTTCTTTAAGGACCAGTTGAGCTACACATGCGGGCAACAATACTCAAACTGTGGGATGGGGGTCGGGCCAACAATTCCCCCGATCCAATTCATTATTATCTTTATTAAAAATGACAATAAATGGAAATAAGATTTAACACGTTCAAATAGACAACAAGCCACTTATATGCCACGTGTTAAAATTTATGAAGCATTGAACCTTATGTTTTGGTCCAAATTCATTGGAAAGACACTCTGATATGTAAGAGTAGAAAGATCTCAGATTTGTTCCGGAATATTTGGAGCATCAGAAGAACAAGTCCGGTAATCCTTAGTTTCAGTACAAAAAGTTGCAAGCAAGCTCATCAATAGTAGAGGGCCCTGAGGTTCAGACCCAGTCAACCAGCTAACATGGATCAAGACCAGACAACATAGGTTCGTTTTTTGAGGGTAGAAACTCATGGAACCAAACTAGAGAGTAGCTGTCTTTGTCCATCCTTAATCTCCACGTAATTAGAACAGCGCATTAGATGCTTAAATCATTGATTGCAATTAGAGATGATGATTGAAGTTAATCCGTGATTGCAATTAGAGATCATGATTGAATTTCGGTTTGATCCGAAAGGTAACGGTCTAAACGTCTTCTTCTAAAATCATTAATTACAATTAAGGATAATAATTAGAGCTTGACTCGTCTCAAAACAACAACATTTTAGTTTAATTGTTTAAAACAATATTATTTGATTTGTAATTTTTTAAAATTTAAGATTAAAATAAAAATAGTTTAATTAATTATACCAAATAACATCATTTAGAGTGATTTGAATTTACTAGAGCTATACATTCTAAGTCAAACAAGACTTTAGACTGAGTCCGAATCATTGGTAATGGATGGCTAACCATACTTAACTTGACTTGTTATTATTCTTAATTAAAATTATAATAATAAAAGCAATTATCGAATTATTTTATAATTGCACGCAATATTTATTAGGCTTGGTAATTTTGACCCAGTTCGTTCCGACCTGATTTTGGCCCGGGTTGACCGGGCCACAGGTCAAAACAGTTAGGCTCGACCGGGCCATGGGCCAAGTTCAGATCGAGCACGGGTCAAGCTGACCCGTGACTTGACCGGAATAACAAAAACGACGTCGTTTTATAAAATTTGTAAAAAACATAAGGACAGGCCAGGCCGATCAACTCGTGGGCAAGCCAGGCTACGAGCCAACCCGCGCTATTGACATCCATAATATTTATCATTATACCAATGTTTATCTATATCTATTCTAAGATTTGCTCTAGAAAATTAGATAAATAGTTTTTTTTATTCAAGAAAATGATAATTTTTAGGGAGATATTCATTAAACTAATTTCAAATTAAGGGTAACCAAATTTTGGAATAAAGATCTAATGAACTTAAAAGGAGACAATCAAATTTTTGATGTAATTAAAAGTTTTCATTGCAATAAAACCAAAAGCAAAATTCCTCAATCTTTTCCCAATCATGTAATGATTTTTACCTCATAGGTAGAGAGTTGTTTCATCCCTCTTTAGGTTGTAAGTCACAAATGTGTCAGGGTAAAAGAAACATAATTATCCTGTAATTTAAGAATTTCTTAAAAAAGATTTTCTAATTTTTTTAAAAATCTCTTAAATTTTGATTAAAAATAATGACAAAATACAACTAATGTAACTATCACATGTGAACTAATCAAATGTGCCTGATATGGTAGCTTAAATCACCTCTCTAACTCAAATAAATTAAACTCGATCTAAATTAATAATTTAAGGTAATTATAATAAATTATTAGTATAACTCATATTTAATTAGTTTAATTTGAATTTATGAGTTACGTTGGGTTATCATATAAGTAACATTTGATTGATTCATATATGATGTTTATATCGTATGCATTTGATCGTTATTTTTTAATCAAAAATTTAAGAGAAGAGATCTTTTTGATAATCTTAAAACCATAAAAAAGTTGTTTTTCAATAATTGTTAAAATTAAAGACGTTTTTTAATTTTGCATAAACTTCAAAAGAATTTCATACTTTTTACCCTAAATATAATAACATCTAATTTTCATAAAAACTTGATATTAGAATGAACCATAGTTTTACTTAGAGATGTCAATGAACTGGGCTGGCCTAGCTTGACCCAACTTGACTCTGAGCTAAGGTGGCCTGTGACTCAACGAGTCGGGATAGGTCAGCCCGTGTCTGGTCATGGGGGAGTTGGGCCAACCCAACCTGACCATATTTTTTTAAAAGAAAAATATAAAAAAACGACATTGTTTTGTACAAAACAACGTCGTTTCTAAAGTAACGGTCGGATTGACCATGACCATCCCGTGGCACGGGCGAAATCGAGCCCTTTTTGACATCTCTAGTTTTTCTTCTTAAGTTTATGAATTTAGACATAATATATATAAACACAGAAATCTTTAAGGAAGATTCGAGTTCTACTCAATTGTTCCAAGTCAACGGGAGTTGAGAGAATGTTAAGTTGCTAACCACTAAGTTTTATTTAATTTTAAATTATATATTAGTTTATTTTAATTACTAATATTAT
>JAOQMQ010000001.1:1052439-1071743 GCA_027563845.1 Erythroxylum subrotundum | reverse complement strand
AAATAATATTATTTTACTCAAAAACAAGTCGTTTTCTTATGAATTTCATGTTTCGGGTTGGGCCAAGTTTAGTCAGCCCGATTCGAAGCTCAAAAATAAAAAAGGTCTGAGTTTGACTCGAAGCTCGATTAAAGTAAGTCAAACTTGTTAATTTCAAGTTGGACCAAACCAAACTCAGACTAAGGCCTGAGCCCCACCAAAAAAATTATGTTCAAGCCTGAGGCACTTGACTTGAGTCCGAGCAACATTAGATTTGGGCGGTCCAAGATATGACTTAGTTCGATTTTTATTTTTAATAAAAAAAGTGGAATATTGTATTTCCAATATTGAATTTCATATTCAAACGAACTGAGTCATATTTTGGACCGTCAAAATCTAATCTCACTCGAACTAAAAATAAAAACGATATTATTTTATTCAAAACGACATTGTTTTCTTATAACTTAAAAAATAAAAATCGAATTGAGTCATATTTTGGACCACCCAAATCTACTCTTGCTTGGACTAAAAATAAAAAGATATTATTTTATTCAAAACGACATCGTTTTCTTATAACTTTCATATTTTGAACTGAGGCGAGTTTAGGCAGCCCGATTCGAAGTTTGAAACTTATTTTTTTTAAAGCATGAGTCTGATTCGAAGCACGATCAAAAATAAGTTAAACCCATTAATTTCGAATCAGACCAAGTCGAACTCGTTAACTTCGAGTCAGGTCAAGCTAAACTCGAACTAAGGCCCGAGCTCCACCAGAAAATTTATGTTCAAGCCTGAGGCACTTGACTTTGAGTCCGAACAAGATTATATTTGGGCGATCCAAGATATGACTTAATTCGATTTTTACTTTTTAGAGTTAAAAATAAAATGATATTTTTTTATTCAAAATGACATCAATTTTCTATAACTTTTATATTTTGTTGGGACGAGTTTAGGCAGCCTGATTTAAACCTTGAAATTTATTTATAAAAAAACATGATTCTGATTCGAAGCACGATCCAAATTAAGTTAAGCCCGTTAATTTTGAGTCGGGCCAAGCCAAACTCGGACTTATCTGCAATCTCTAATCCTTGGTCAAAGACAATTAATGGCTAACAAAATGGTAAGGGGTTTACACTTATTCTTGTAAGGAAATCGAGTGGTAATATGACTATGGTCTTAGTTTCTTCCATTTCGTGCCAATTAAGAAAAAGAACATTCTTTGTTGAATTTTGGCGATGCCATTTAGTGCCTGTTGCCTTTCGTGTCAAGTAAGACTTTCTTTGTTTTAAGAGAGACATTATATAATATTATTTAAATTATGTGTATTAAATAACCACATCATATGATAAGCCTCCAATTAAAATCACTTACCATATAATTAGAGACGATATTTGTATCTAAACTCGGCTCAAATTCCAAAAGTTCGATTTAAGTTGATCGAATTTTAAGTTAAATTTGAGTTTTTCTTTAATTTTAGCGTTTAAAAACAAATTCCAATTCAAACTTTACAACTCAACTTAGTCTGAAACTTCAAATATAAGTATTATTTTTAAAATAACATTAAATTAAAAATTTATCGAATTGTCAAAGCTCGATTAAGCTACAAGTTTTGAATTCATTCGAATCTCTGGATGATCGATCTATTGTTATCTCTACACACGACTTGAGTGGAATACTTTCATTTTATCCCACACGTTAGTTTATAAGGGAATTGCATCGTTAATTTGTCAAAACTAACAATAGATGTTGGGGCATTACTCTAAAACCTAGTATAGTTTTAATTTAATAAGATAAAATTAAAAAAGGCTAGATATTATTGATCATGCATGATTTCTTTTTTTTAGAAACGGAGGAACTCGTAGTCGCTATTCTTTAGATGCGTACTAAGTATTCAAATTGATGCAATAGCCTGCAAATCACTCTAACCAGATACTCCACATTAAGCAAGTTCTATACAACAAGTTCGATTGATAGAGTTTAGATAGGGTTTCGAACACAGGACTTTTTGACTCCATGCCCCCCACTCCACCAACTCGACCACCCTCTAGGGACATGCTTTTATTTTTATTTTTAGTTTTCTATTTTTGTTTTTAAATTTAGTTAAAAATTTATCTTTATTTGAGTTTTTGTTTTTTACAATTTTCAAAATTTATGAAAATCATAAAAAGTTGTTTTTGTTTTCTATTTTTATTAATTATTTAATATATTAATGACTAATAAGAATTATGAATAATTTATTATTATATTTAATTAATTAAAATTACGAATAATATAATAAAATAATTTATTAATAAATATTATATAAGTGATTAAAATAAACTTAATTAATTAAAAATAAATTATATTTAAGTTTTATATAATATGTAATTATTGTTGGTGGTAAAAATATAACTATATTAACATTAACAATTAAATATATTTTTGTTTTTATTTAAAATAAAAACAGAAAATACAAAATAAAAACTACAATTAAAAAAAAAAAAGAAACTAAACGACAGGTTGAATTTAAATTGTTAGCCCTAACCAACATCCGTAGTGATTTTTGCAACAACTTTGCAAGAACTGAGCACACGACTTACGACCAACTCCATGAAACCTTGTCACGGACGCAACTGTTGTTGTCGCAGGACCAAGTTGGTCGTTTCCCGACCGACAAACGCGAAGTTGGTCACGGTGTGGTCTGATTTCAAAGGTTCAAAGCTCCCAACAACATAACACAACATGCCTCCCCTTCAAATTGCAGCAATCTTTGGACTAATCTTAAAATAAATGATGACTGAGACGAAGGATAAGCTTTGGTCCGAAATCTGAATCCATTCCAAGTCCATGAACGAACCTTCCCTTTTGCTTAACGACATGACAAGCCTAGTGATTGGAGGGTAATGTAACCTCAAATAAGCTTCATCTTTGAATATCTTACCGAAATTAGTACTTATTTAGGTATTCATATAGTAAAATCCAGCTATAGATAAATATTAAATACTATTTAAGATAAATTTTTAAAAATTTTAAATAATTAAATTAGCCTTTTATTATAAAAGTTATTATAATAATTATTTATTTAATAATAAATTTAGATTATGAAAAGTAAAATCAAAAACTAAAATTATTTCATATGTAATAAAATAAATTAAACATACATGATTAGAGAATAAAAATATTTGTTTAAAAACAATGTTGAAAAGAAATTAAAAAATATATAAATATTGTTTGGAAGATAAAAATAGCTAACAAACATAGAAACCTTTTTAATTATGTGAAAATTTTGGTTCCATCCATATTATGATAAAAATTAAAAAATTAAATTCAAGTCAATATTTTATTTATTAAAATTAATATTTTTAGATATAATAATTATTTTAAAAAATTTTATGTTTAAAAATATTTAGATATAAAAATATACTTTTAATTTATAAATTTGACTTGATATTTTTCAATTATTTAGTGTAAATAGTTTCTTAGTTAGCTTAAATATTTTTTCGTAATGACTTTTCGTATCTTATTCTATATTTATTGTATTTTATATTATTTATACATATTTAATTATTTATATTTTATTACTATAGTCTTTTATGTCTATTTTTAATTATTATTTAATTATTATATGCTACATATATATGTGTATTTTTTTGTAAATTTACAAGAAATAGTTTCTCTGTCAGTCAGAAATAAGACAATGTACTATCAGATATCTTCGAACCTCGAGTTAGCATACTTTTACATGGTTATTGTTGTTATTCAATTTAAAATTTTTAATACAATTAAATACTTGAATATGATAAAATATAAATACATTTCGTATTAGTTTTTGACTAATATATATCACTATCAAAATCATTGTCGTCAGCATTCAGTCGAAGTCTTTTTGAGGTGTGAGATATAGAGAACCTTACTCCTATTTAATAGAGAGACTGTTTCTGATAGACCCACTTATATTTTAGCACAAAATTTGACTAATATATATATCTATAAATTAATACATTGCCGCAACCTCTTACAATAAATTTTTGTATTAAAATTATTCTTTCTCTATTGAAATTGATAGAACTTTTAAGCCATCTTCATAATACCATATGAGTACTTGCTTGGTAAGATTGTTAGGTTCTATGAAACTACGTGCCGCCCACCACACACAGCCCGCGGAAAGAGAGTTGAATCATCGGCTCTGTCGGCCCTCTGCGTGTGGGGGACTCAGAACCTAAGCAAGTTGCAGATTTTTGGACTCTTGGATAATTATAAAAATAGCCACATCTTGCCGAAGAAGAAGAAAAATAAGATAACCTTGTCTTCGAAAATGTCCATTGTCTCTATCTTTAAAAATTATAATAATAAATAATACTTATAGTGTTAAATAAATAATTTTCAGATATTTCACATATAAATAATAATCACAATTTTTATAAAAAATTGGACAATCATCATCGCATAAATATAAAATTAAAAATAATACAAAGTATTTAAAATATTGCAATTTCAATTTTCATTATATAATAAATAATAATTACCTTAAAATATCTGATAAAAGAGACAATAAATATCTTTTTTTTTTGAAGAGCGGGACAATAAATATTTTTAACTCTCAAATTATTACATTTTTCAACAAAAGTTCGATACTGGTACTAGACAAAACAAACAGATACCAATCAGTATTTATACCTAATACATTAACACTCATATTTTGTACCGTTTTCCGGTCAGTACAAAACGAAATTCATGAACCTTGTTAAATAGGTCGAGTTGATTTTTAAATTAAAAGTTTCATATAGATTTTTTAATTTTATTTTTTGTCCGTACCAAAAGCAAATGGATAACAATAGATTTTAATTGGCATCATCATTCTACTTCACATACAGTTGTCTGCCATGTGTTGTTGATACATTGTATTCGTACCTTAGAATCTGAGCTACCATTTTTTTATTGGAGATTAAATTAACTATTTAATAAATATTATTAAATAGAAATGTTATTTTAAAAAAAAATATTGTTTATAGTAGCTATTAATAATTACTAATTACTTATTAAATTGTTTTTGATGTTGAAACGATTTTACTTTTTCCATGAGTAATGAATTTTTCTTTTACTTATTAATTATATATTTAATATAATTAATATTTACAAATTTATTAAATTTTATTTAATTAAAAATCAAATAATAAAATTTTTATTAATACAAAATAGAAATAAAATTTTATCTAAAGTTCACTTACTAAAATATAACTTCATCAAAAAAATTTAATTTATATTTAGACAAATCTCTTAATAAAGACGACCTTTGAAATAACAGGTAAGATTACTCTTTTATGATTAGAAGGTCACAGGTTTAAGTCACATTAAAGATAAGTATAATTGATATCCCTCTCTTATATCTCAAAAAGCGAAGAGTTTTGTGTACTGAAGTAATTATAATAAAATATATTAAATTATGAAAAAATCAATGTATCTAATTATAACTTTAAAATTATGATTTATTACATAAAATAAAATTTAAGAATTTTGATAAATTTAAGGATTAAATTCAATTTTATTATAAAATAACTTACTCATATTCATTTGAACCATATTTCCAAAAAGAAAACATTGGAACCCTTTTTTTTTTTTTGCCCTTTTGACAAGTTACCTAAATCACTTTTTACCTACTATGCACTTATATTATGCTTTGATTATAAATTTTGGCACCTTTTTTAATCTTTAAGTTACTTTAAATTACTTTATCCATTCTTTTAAGCACCCCTAATTATAGGTTTTGAATCAAACTCATTATTTATAGTCTCTATCACACTTTATTGAATATAGAAAAATATTGAGTTAGGTTTGAAGCAATCAATACAAGGGTATATAACATCATTTTTTCTTTAAAAATTATAATGAATTGTAATTTTAAATATTTTATAGAAATTAATTATTCAAATATTTTCATTAATAAAAATAAAGAAAAACATGTTCTATTCACTTTTTTATTACTTTAGTTAGTTTTGATTTATGTTTCACTTGTACTTCTTTGACATCGTTCCTTTTTTAACTTTCTAGGAGGGGTCGAGTTGGTGGAGTAGAGGAGTATGAGATTAAAAGGTCTTGTGTTCGATTTCTTCTATCTACGCTCTTTTAATTGAGCTTGTCGTATAAGACTTGTCTAGTGCGAAGTACCTTATTAACATAATTTGTAGACTATTGTGTCAATTCAGAGATTTACGCGATGCACATCTGATGGGTTGTAGCTACGGATTCTTCCCTTTTAAAAAAATCGTTCATGTTTGTGTTATGCAACACACACACGTAACACTTAAATGAGTTTATCTGGTATATAAATAATGTCGTGAATTTAGGAAACAACAATATTTAAGATCAGGTAATATATGTTACAATTATAAGAAGTGTTGTAACATTAAACTTAATTAAGCCAAGTAACTTTATTTATCTATTTTTGTAAAAAATTTAATTAAAAAAGATACTAAGAGTACTAGTAAAATAAAAAGTTAAACTTTAGGAAGTATATAATAATTTATAAAAATCAAACTGAACAAAAAATTTCAAAACATAGAGGTCAGCTCGATGGATAACACTAACAAGTCAGGATGACTCAACGTCACGCGTCTTAGTCATGGCATCCACTTATCTTAGATACGATGTTTTTATATTTACATATAATATAATTGATTAATTATATTATCAAAACGTCAAAGGTTAAATATAAAAAATTTGAACTTGAAAAGGTAGAAATAACATGCTCAAATTTTTAATTTTTTTTAATTTTAACTTTAATTTTAAAAAGTAATAATAAAATTTTCAATTTTTTAATTTTCTTCGATTCTAGCTCGATGTTATCTATTGTTCTTCTGATGTCCTAAGTTTTTTGTTTTTTGTTTGTTTTTCTAACGTCTCAAACTAGCTTATTGCACTAATAAGTTCTTCGTTGCTACGTAATATGAAAATTGAAGGGTAAAGACGTCAAAAGAACAAACTAAAAACGAAGGGAAAAATTGAAATCAAAGCGTAAGGTCGTCGAAGTAACATAATCTAATTTAGATCATTTTTAAATAATGATGTCGTTTTAATTATGTGAGTAAAACAATGTCATTTTATTAATCTTTATTCGTTGTGTTAATTTTAACTGATATGTATTAATAATTAAGGTTTATGAAACACGTGACAAACTATATAAACAACTTAACAGAAACAATAACCTTGGGTTATAATTGAAAAAAAATAAAAGTTAACGTTTTTCTTATTCAGTTTATAAAAATTATTAGTTTTTAAAATCAGTCAATTAATTAATAAATCATATAATTTTTAATAATAAAAATTATTAAAATAAAATAAATTAATATTATTACACAACAGCCCAATATAAATACTCGGCGTATTAATAAATCATCTTATAAGGATTAATTATATTTTTATCTGATATATCCTCGTACGTAAGACAATAATAAAAAATAAAAAATAAAAAAATTAAGACTACGGCGACGTTTCCCACGTCATCACCCAATATCTTATCTCCACGTCACGAGGTGCTGTCTCCGTCTCTTGATCTCCAATCCAACGGCCCAGATTCAACATTCTAGACTCTTCCAAGTCTCACACACAAACACTGTTTAGAGAGAGAGAGTAGAGTGAAGTGTTAACCATGGTTGAGTTAAATTTTAACCCATGGGAGTTAAATTTTGTTTCTAGATATAGAGAGAGGTGTTAGAGAAAGTAAGTCAGAGTCCAAAAGCTAGAGAGAGAAAAACAAGGAGTGGGAAAGAAAAGAACGGATGTTTTGATTAGGAGAAGAGGGGTTTTTGGCTTATTGGATTAGGGATTTGGAAGAATTTCGGGTTTTTTGGGTTTGTGTTTTTTTTGTGTGTGTTTGGTGATCATGAGTTGGGGTTAAGGAAGAAGGCGGATTCAACTGAGTTAACTCGGGCGATTCCTTACTCCCCAAACTGCCCCGTTCTTGAAACCTTCTTTTCTCTTGATCCATTTGTTTTCTTTCGAGGTTTAACCTGATTAGTGACTCTGATTCTTTCCCGATTCCTGGTGGGTTCACTTGGATCTTGCTTTCTGGTGAGTTGTTCGCTGTTTTCTTTAATGCCAATGCTGTCTTTTTTTGTTTTTGTTTGTAAGTTTTGTTCTTTCTATGTTCTGATCATGCGATTCTTTCTGTTTTTTGATTGAATCTTGTGTTTTTGGGTTCCTATCGGGTTTGTGTGGGTACTGCCAGTTACTTTGCTTGTTTACAGTTACTGAGATTGATTAAGGTTTGGTTTACTTTATTGTTTCTCATTAATCAAGGAAAAGGCTTTTCTTGATCATCTCCTGGGTTGTATTGAGTGTTATCTTACGTTTTCGTTCATGGTGTCAAGATTCAAGGATTGTTTCTTAAACTTGTTGCTGTTTCGGTGTTACTACTTCGGAGATTTTTCACAGGATAGTTATAGTAGCATCATGGATTTTCATTATTGAATGTATATAGACCCATCTGCGTTGAAGCATTCAATTCTGACTATATTTAACTTGTATATGGAAACTCACATCCACCTTTGAGTCTTACTGTGTTGTGTCCTGTTATTTAATCGGCTAAGATTACTGTGAGAGCTGTCTTTCTGACATGTTTCTTGTACTTGTTTTTCAGATTCTCGGTTTCTTGGTTGTTGACAATTCAGTATCAGAAATGGTTTGGTTGTTAGCATTGATCTAACAATTAATGATTGGTAGTGGATTGCTCCGGTTTTTTACATCACACCCCATTGGCTCTGGAGTTTGGCACCTTCTTGGGAGGGAAGAATTTATCTTCCTTCACTGCAGCCTCTGCTGCCAGCCACATAAACTCAAGGACTTCTGTTCCATTTCATGTCTCGTGAGTTAGACAGCCCAGTTCAGACTCAGATGGCAGTGGCAGTCTTTAAGAGCCCGCTAAGCGGGGAGTATCACAATGGCAAGAGAATGGAAGAGAAACAGCCTGCTGGAAGGAGACGGGTTTTTGTGCAAACAGAGACTGGTTGTGTCTTGGGTATGGAGTTGGACCGGGGTGATAATGCCCATACTGTGAAGAGAAGGTTGCAACTCGCCTTAAATTTCCCCACTGATGAGAGTTCATTGACTTTTGGGGATAAGGTGCTGAAGAATGATCTAAGTGCTGTTCGTAATGATTCACCTCTTCTTTTAACTAGGAACTACATGCATAGAAGCTCATCTACCCCTTGTCTCTCTCCGACTGGGAAGGACATCCAGCAAAGAGATCAGAGCGGCCCAATAGAGATATTAGGACAAGCAAATAGCAATACTAAATTGAAGCAACTGGTCAGAGACAGTGTCAAGGCAATTAAGCTGGGTGTTGATCCTCTTCCTGTTCATAGTGGTTTGGGGGGTGCGTACTACTTCAGAAATAGCTGGGGGCAGAGTGTTGCAATTGTGAAGCCAACAGATGAAGAGCCGTTTGCCCCAAACAACCCTAAAGGCTTTGTTGGCAAAGCTCTTGGGCAACCAGGTTTGAAGCGGTCTGTCAGGGTTGGAGAGACGGGGTTCAGGGAGGTTGCAGCTTATCTTCTTGACTGTGATCACTTTGCCAATGTTCCCCCAACTGCCTTGGTGAAGATTACTCATTCAATCTTTAATGTCAATGATGGGGTGAATGCAAACAAGCCTCACAAGAAGAAGCAAGTTAGCAAGATTGCATCTTTCCAAGAGTTTATACCGCATGATTTTGATGCCAGTGATCATGGAACGTCAAGCTTTCCAGTTTCTTCTGTGCATCGAATTGGAATTTTAGATATTAGGATTTTTAATACTGATCGGCATGCTGGAAACCTTTTAGTAAGGAAACTTGATGGTATTGGTAGATTTGGGCAAGTGGAGTTGATTCCAATTGACCATGGTCTTTGTTTGCCAGAGACATTGGAGGATCCATATTTCGAGTGGATTCATTGGCCACAGGCTTCTATTCCCTTTTCAGATGATGAACTTGAGTATATAGAGAAACTTGATCCTGCTAAGGATTGTGAGATGCTGCGGTCTGAACTCCCAATGATTCGAGAAGCTTGTTTGCGGGTATTGGTTCTTTGCACAAATTTCCTCAAGGAAGCTGCAACCTCAGGTCTTTGTCTTGCTGAGATTGGTGAGATGATGAGTAGGGAGTTTCGAGCTGGTGAGGAGGAGCCCAGTGAACTTGAGGTCGTATGCATGGAGGCAAAGAGGCTAGTATCAGAGAGGGAAGTCTTATCTCCGAGGAATGACCCGGGCGATCAGGAATTTCAATTTGACATAGACTGTGATGAAGCAGAATTTAACTACCCTCCGAAGATCAAAATGGATTATTATAATTTTGCTAGAGCACCACTTCAATTTGGTTTTGGGTCTTTTGGTACTCGTCCACCACTTTCAAAGCTGGAGGAAAGCATTGAAGAAGAGGGAGATAGTGAAGGAGAGGACTGGCAGGAGAGGTCTGAGACTCTGACTACTCCTGAAAGGATCCCGACCATTTCCAAGCTCTCAATGTCACTTAAGGATACAACCATAGGTGTCAAGAATCAGAAACATTCACAATTCTTTCCAGAAACCAGCCGTTTTACTAACACGTCCTCCGGCCACAGGAGTGCTAACGAGCAGCTTCCTGCAAGCATGAGTTTTGTGAAGCTGGCAGACATGAATGAGGAAGAATGGACTTTCTTTTTGGAGAAATTTCAGGAACTGTTATACCCAGCTTTTGCCAAACGCAAGTCCGTGACATTTGGTCAAAAGCAGAGGCAGAGGCTCGGTACTTCGTGCCAGTTTTGATAGAAGTATCAGTATGAAGAATAAGTCCTGTCCAGTAGGTTTTTGGAGTGAATGATGGGTAGTCTAGGTTTCAGTTGATGGGTTTTATTTTTTTTCTTTTTTCACTGGGAAGATGGTGTGTCCACTGTTGGAAGGAAGTTTTGTAAATATTCTTGGCATCAGCTGATGAGCTTTCAGGTGGTTGTATTTGTTCTGTTTTTTTCTTTTTAATCTTTTAGCTTCACTCCTTGTGGACTGGTTCCATAAATAAATTGTGGGAATGAAATCATAAAAAGAGAATGTTGTGTAATGCCTATGGCTTCTGTGTCTGGTTTTTGGTCTATAGCTGCAGAGGATGGGGCAGATTAGGTAGCAATAATATGGGCAGTACTGTGCGGGGCAAAGAAAGGGCTTGTTTACTTTGACTCCTAACCATAGAAATTGAATTTTAACATTTTTAAAATATTGGAGTTAAACTTTTTAAAATATTAAAATATATTTTTATTTAAAAATAAAAATAATATTATATTAGTATTAATGTGATATTTAATTGATGAAAAATTAATTTTGATAAATTTTTATTTATTTTAATAATATTTGAATATTTTGAAAATATTAAAATTTAATTTAAACCCTTTAAAACTAATATTTAAGGATAGTAAATTATAAGATAAAGAAGATTAAAATTTAAAAGATTTAACGTTGTTATATTTTTTTAAGTTTTTAACGATTTTATGTAAATAAAATAAAAGTTGTGTGATTAAAAGATATTATTCTTATTTTAATTTAAAAAGAGATTATTTAATAAAAATTAATTAATTAATTATAATATATAAGAATTTAATAATTTATTTATTTTAAAATAAAAAATATTAAATTAAATTAAATTACAAATTAAACATTAAAAAATATATGACCATTTAAAATTAGGTCTTCTGTGCTCCTTATTCTGGACTTACTCAATAGCTCTTTGATCTTAACCATCTAATATAATAAATTGAATGGTCGAGATCAAAAGAAGATAGAGGACACAAAATAAGGGGTAAAGAAGATCTGCCCTTTTAAAATTTTAGTGTTGAAGTGACTTAACGAAAAATTTACCTTAATCTTTCAAGAGTCCAAGAGTCAATCTATCCTTATTCGTACGCTGACATGACTTCCATATGTTCCAAAACACCTGGCGGCCGTCCACAGATTAATCTGTTATACTTCATAATAATATTTTTTCGCCGTCTGAATTTGTGGGATGTTATTGTTCTCTTCACCACCTTTTGGATCTTGATCGAGAAAACGACACCAGTCCAGCAATGTCATGCTTTGTTCAGACATTACTTTTGTCAGGCCATCAGGGAAGGGTATTCCAAAGAAGTTCTGTCCTTTTGCTTTAACATAAAGCAAGCAAGCAAGCAACCTCCAAGGTAACATATAACATGATAATTAATAAAATAAAATAGAAATGATAATTCAATTTAATTCTTGAACCTGATTTAAATTAAGTTTAACTTAAATTTACTAGTTTAAGTTAATTATAATAATTATTTATTTAAATTGAGTTTAAGAATTAAGTTAAATTTTTTATAAATAAAATTTAATTAATTTACGTGTAATATTTATGTTTATATTTTTATCTAAAAGAAAAAATGGTTTTAAAAAATTAAAAATTAAAAAATAAAAAATTTAATATTTTAAAGATTAAAGAGATGATGTGATATGAATATGATATATAAGCACTCCATGAAAGGTGGTGTTGGTCACTGCTTGCAAAGTCATTATCAAATGATATCTAGAGATAATGGTTAGTTGAATTTCTTATCTACCTGTCACTTAAAGCAGACAAGACTTCTCCATCTTAAGAAGATAATCCCATAGTTTGATTATTTTGACTTCCGCTTAGGTTAACAGACAGAGATTAAGAAACTAACAAACATGAATATAAAACTTATGATCAATGTGGCATTCTTATCTAAGAATCATCTTTTGCTTTATCTTCTGTATTCCATCTTTTGATGTTGAAAAGCTTCAGGTAGGTTTCTCTCAGTTTCTTCCATTTTTTTTTATGGATTTCCAGGCTGAAGATAATGTTAAAGTGGGGCTAAAAGAATTTTATTTAGTGATAATGAGTGGGGTCGAGCTTGGTTCAAAATTTTGTGACTGTATCTGGTTACTTGAATTTGAATGACTTGAACTCAGGTTAAGTTTAATTAAGTATATTTTTAATTTTCAAAAATTAAAAATGATGTTATATTTATCAAAAATTTCAAATTCTGAGTTTGAGTTAGGCTCAAACACAATAATTCTCTTTGAAAAAATCTGAGTCTAGCTCAAAATTTAGTCAATTTGAGCAAAGTTTGTTGATTTTGGGTTAGGTTGGATAAGCATGACCATTCTTACTTGTTTGGTTTTCAACAATCTCAAGCAAAAATGATTGATAAGTTTGGAAAGAGATGTGTTTGATGTCTTCCAAATATCTCCATAATTGATCACAATCAATAGATTTGAAACTTGATCTAACACCATGTGGAGATTTAAGTGAAATGAGAAATATCACATGCATGGATGATGAGTAGAAGTAAAGAAATTGTTGGTTTTAGGAATTTGTACATACAATTATAGTTGCAAAACTCGGAAAAGCTGATAGTACTTATTTGGACATTTTGTATATAAGGATGATAATGAGTTTGGTTAGGCTCGGGAGCCCAAATATCCTGAACTCCAATTTGACTTGGAACTTAAAATTAAAAAAAAAACTTTAGACCCAATTTAAAATTTGATCAGCCCAGGTCAAATTTATTAATTTTGGATCAAGTTAAAGACAAATCAGATTGGTCATTTTTTTCCATGTTTAATTGTAAATGAACTTCACATGAAATTAAGTGACAAAAGAGTCAATTATAGCACTTAGAAAGTAATTGTTAGGTAGAAAGAACAAAAGATGACCATGAATTCTCTTTGCAAAGAGTCACATCTTCTTTATTGTATAGTAACTTCTTAATGAGATAATTGCCTCATAATGTAAATTCTACTACATTTTTTTAAAGGATTGATGACTACCCAAGTTATACTAGGATAATTATTGTATAATTAAAAAAATTATCTATAAAAAATACAAAATAAACTCTCATTACTTTTTGCATACTCGTATCAAAACAAATAAAAATCTAATTTTATGTGATTATTTTTACAATTCTATAAATTTAAGATTTGTCTAACAAACTTACTTGTATATTTTAGAGAACTATAATAAAATAAAGGGTTTCATTTGTTCTTACTATTAGTTATTATTAAATTGAAATAGGATTTTTCCGACAATTTTTTTGACGGAAATAAGATTTCCGTCGGTAATTTGCAACGGTTTCTTTACCGTCAGTAATTTTCTGTCGCTAATTCATACTTTTCTTGTATTGTCATATCAAAACAAAAAGAATCCATGGTTGTATGTAATTGTTTTGACAAGTTTATATGTTAGAGTACTATAAGCATAAGTACTTGAAATGTCATAACTTACACATACCTTGATATAGAATTATAAAATTAGTAATGTTTTAAAATTCAGATTGAAAGTTAAATCAATGATACAAGAAGTTTAATTTAACAAAAAAAATAATACAAGAAGTTTAAGATTTAAAATATTCAATCGGTATCAAACCATCATAAAATTAGTTAAAGATTAACTAAAATTGAAGAATATGTAATATGATTAAAGAAGATTATCGTTACTGATCAAAGAATTTGAAGTTTAATTGAAAAATAAAATTGTTAAATAAAATTATTTGGTTTATTTTGCTTTATAAAGATTGATTAGTTTATAAAAATTGACCAATTACTTAATAAATCGATCGATTTTTAACAATAATGATTATTAAAGTAAATCAAACTAAAAGATTGAAAAACAAATTAAAACATTAATCGATTCAAAGTTTTGACTGTTAAACAACTGATTCAATGCAAAATATTTAAGGAAATAAGTCTCAAGCCCTAATCTCTCAGGCCTTGTTCTTGGGCACAACTAAGAATTAATAGAAGCTCTAGTCCAGCGTAAGCCATTTTGTTAGATTTCATCACCTCATGGCCTTTTTAAAACTCTTTTATGTTGATTTGGATTAATTTATGCATCCAACATTTGGAAGATCAATGTCTGTGTTAACGTCCAGAACAAAAGTTTTCTATTTATAAAGTAAATTCAGTCTCCATGTAAGGTTGGCAATAATTAGATTGGCCGGGTCAGCGGGCACAGAGTGGTTATTTCTCATCCATCTATTCATTAAATGTTAATTTCAGCGAGCATAAGGTGACATACGAAAACAAAAATAGAAGAATTGATTCCGGGTTCATCCTAATTTGTAATGAATTGACTTATTAGGTGTTTCAAAAAAGTTTCATATTGAGTCCAAATTTAGTAAAAATGTCACTTAATTAAGTATAAGCAGCTTGTGTCTTATTCATTAATGACACAATTGAAACCACACCAAAGCCAAACTCTTCCAAATGACTACAATGATGAGAAGTAGAGTTAAGATGAGAAGATATCAAATCAACTATATACACTCCCGTCACCTTGAGAGCTCTAAATCTGGGCCAACCGAAGTTAGACCAGGCCAGTTCTATATATGTACGAGGTTTTACTAGGCTTTCAGATATGTCTCCATGGCCTTTCTGCGAGACTTACACATTCACTGAAACGAAAACAATCAACAAGGTGGTCGATCGTTAAACCAGCTGCTTGCATGAATGAGTACACGATCACCGGACCAACGAACCTAAATCCATGCTTCTGTAAATCTTTACTAATGACTTCTGCTTTTGGTGTTCTCAGTGGAACGTTTCTTGGGTATCTGTATCTGTTGATCACAGGCTTGTAGCTTACGTAACCCCACATGAAGCTACTGAAAGATCCATATTCTCTAGCAATCTGTACTGTGTAAAAGTTAGTGGAAACCATTTTTGTAGGAGAAGTTATTAGAGGAGCTGCAGAATCTTGGGTGTTTTTACCTTCAGTATGCATTTGGCGTTCTCTACTATGCATCTCACTCTGCTCTCCGCAAGCATGATTGCTTTGTTGGAGGCTATCTCTGTGATCTCTTTCTCTCCCATTTTGGCAACGATGGTAGGATCGAAACCCTCGAAGGCTTCTCTATAATTTGTTGAAAGTTGAAACCATTCAGTTTTGTGTAGATAATGTTAAAAAGATCATCAAAAAATCTGTCTTGGTTCGAGTTGGCAAAAGGGTTCGACCAGATCTAAAATTAACAAATAAAATTTTATTTTCTTAAATTTTAAGTTGAAGTTGAATTTAAATGTTTTTTTCGGATTTGAAGGATTAATTCGATCCAAACTTAACCCGACCTGTCTTGGTATATCCAAATTCAATCGGATCAAGCAAAAAAAATTTAGATAGAATGTCAATAATAACAATACTCAATATAAATTTCGTTGGCGCGTCTGGAAAGATTCAGTAGTACGTAACTTTAACTCTAACTAAATTCTAAATTAAAAAGAAAACGAATTTTTGAATTTGACAAGATCCTCCTGCCTAGATCTAAAGTTAAAGCATAAAATTTGATTTGATTGAATTTTAAGTTAGAGTTGGGTTTAAATAAATGTTTCTTTTGAATTTCAAGCATAAGGGATCCAATTCAATCCGAACTTAACCCAACCCGATCCAATATGCACAAATTCAACAAATAAAAAAATTGTGATGGTTCAAGTTTAAATAAAAAATTTTAAATTTTGGGTTTGAATAACCCTATTATATCGTATACTAAATTTGTTAAAAATTAGATTTTGATAGATGTAAAGCTAAAAAATAAATTTTGACTTAATTGAGTTTTTGGCTAAACTTAGATTTAAATTTTCAAAAAAAGATTTAACTCAATCTAGATTCAATAATCGACCTAAAACCTAATTAAGCTTAACCTTAAGCTTAAGCCTGTACTCGGCTGTGCTCGACCCGACCTAGACTTAACCTAAATTGGATCAGCTTATATTTCAATTAACTCAGGCTTAGGGTCCAACTAGCTCTTTATCAAGCCTACTTACTATGCAAGAAGAAGAACAAATAATGATCATTCAAGTACTCCAAAGCAATACCTGAAAACTTCTTTTCGTTTCAGAATTTCTGTCCAGTTATAGTCCATCAGCATACCAGACATGGCAAGTAGCTCGAACAACTGACTGTATATTTAATCATAAATCATTAGGTATTCAGTTGGAATCAACATGAACACACTCCATTAGTAATTAAATAATCCAACCAACTTACTTATCATCATATACTGGAACTCCCCAGCACTCATCATGAAAGGCTAAATATGCTTTATCTGCACCAAACCTTAAACTAATATCAGTAATTATTAAGATTCTCTCTTATATATGTATATATATATTATGGTAGGTATAGGTTACAATCTGTTCTAGATTCTCCCTATTATCTACAAATTTTTGTTAGCATTAAAGTAAGAAAACAGTTTTAACATCATTATCTAACAATCTGCTAAAGACCCAGTTGAGGATTCTTGCTGTTTTATTTATTTTTTTCTGGTCTCATTATGTAAAAAAGTCCATTATTAAGGTTCGTAACGGGTAAGGAGTCCAATCCGTCATCTATTGAACAAAACGATGTCATTTTAGATTGAACTGAAATGCCAACCTTATGGATTATTGTTATGGAATCAACTTACTGTGATGCAAGTTTCTTTTTCTGTTTCATTTTTCAGGTTAGATAGATAAGGCATAGCATAACCTAATAATTATTACAAAATTTTTTTTTAAATTTTCATTTTTTTTACATTTCTAGGACTTGGTAAGTTGTGTCATACGACTCTCTAAGCAGTTCTTAGAAACAAAAATGTGTTTCTGTAATCTGTATAGTTTCTAAAAATGTTTATGCATCAAGAAAATGGGAGAAGATTTATCATGCAAGGTGTTCTTCACAATAATATATAATACACATGCTTACCACTGTTCTTAGTAATCCAGTTGCACCTCCTGAACTCTCCATCAATGGAGTCTTGACCTTGTGGTGGTGGTGGTGGTTGTTGTTGTTGTTGGATATTTCTCATCACTGGAAGCTCTCTCCTTCCAGGTGGTGAAATTAAGCGAAGAGCTAAAGCTATCTTCTGGTCCAACGGAGTGGAAGAATGATCTGTAAGAGAAGAGTCAGTGGAGTTTTGTGACAGAGACAATGAGAGTGACGAGAGTGACAGAGAAGAAGATGAAGAGCTTCTGTGAAGCCCAATTGGGTAGACTTTCTTGAGGTTCTTAGACAGAAAACCATTGTTGCTGTGATTCACTTTCTCTTTGAAAAAGTTGTTGTTGCTGCTGCTGTAGTTTTTCTCAATAACTTGCTTTCTTGCATAAACTTTTGACATTTTCTCGAGAAAATCAAAAAGAAGAGAAAGTTCTTTCGTCTAAGAAGTTTGGTTTGGAAGTACTTACAAAAGGTTGAGGTTTTAACAAGAGGGATTGATCATGGATGGTCCTTAGGTGCCATACCTAAGTTGTTGAAGTGTGAATTTCATCATAGATTACTCTAATATTCTTCTTGGTCTTTAAGCAAACCAAGTTTATATAAACTTATAGATTACATCTTTTATGTTTCAACACTTGAGTTTTTTTTCTAATCAAATTGATCAACTTCCGTATATCATATTAATCAAAATCAGATTAGCCAAAATGTATCTGCAGATTAGAACAGATGTTGCTTCTGTGCACTAATCAAGAACTTGACTCATTTTGAGTTATGTAATTTGTTATAATAATGATCTCATTATAAAAATTAATGATTATGTGAAATCACATATGCACTTTTGGTTAAATCACTAAAATGGATTCCTATGATTACAACTTTTAGTTGCAGTGTTTGCTTCAGTATGAGTTGAAAAAACTTGAAATGGTTCCAAATGATCCTTAGCTTGCACTCTTCTGTCCTCCATGTCTGAAGCATACCTGTGGCCTGAAAAGACAGAGAAATCTCATCCCACATTCTTCCCAGTCTTAATTATAAGATCTAAACTTAGGTCTGTTTTTGTTTCTATCTTTGTTTTTGTTTTTGTCTTTAAATTCAGTAAAAAGAAAAAACTTATTTTTTTTAATTTTTATTTCTGTTTTTAGTTTTATTTTCTTCCATTTTTTAAAAATTATGAAAACTATAAAAAGTAATTTTTGTCTTATATTTTTTCGTGATATGATTTACTTTCAAATAATATATATTATTTAATATATTAATTTTTAATAATAATTATGAATAATTTAATTTAATATTATATTATATTTAATTAAGTAAATTTATTCATTAATAATAATTATGAATAATTTAATGTTATTTAATATTTTGTAATTTAATAATTATTAATAAATTTAATTAAATTTAAAGTATCTTCAAAATCTATAAGTTTCAAATAAAATTTGATTTAATAATTAAATATATTTAACCCAAAATTTTAATTTTAAATTATTTATTTAATAAAATAAAATAATTTTATTAATATTTTGTTAATAAATATTATATAAGAGATTAAAATAAATTAATTTAATTAAAAATAATTTATTTTAATTTTTATCTAATATTTAATTATTATCAGTGATAAAACTAAAAT
>JAOQMQ010000001.1:1002357-1026003 GCA_027563845.1 Erythroxylum subrotundum | reverse complement strand
GACTTAAATTTGACTAGACTAGTTATTTGTAGTCGTAACTAATGTTATGAATATCGTATTGGATTTGGTAGCGGATTGAATTTTGGTATTGTATTGTACCGATACATGATAAGAGAACTTTGTAGAGATTTTATTATTGATATGTTTGTAAGATGGATACAGCTGGAGCAAGGTCTCCTTCTTGGTATAACTAGGCCTAACCAATTGTTTCACAATTACAAAAACCGCCTTCTTGTTACGAATGTTCTGCTATGTCTCCTCTCCAAATATTCTCTCTCTGTAACTATCTCATAACAAACTTGCTTCCATAACAGATTTGTTCCTACGACTGTTGGTTTCAAAGGGCTTAGGTTGTGTGGGCTGATTATCCTAAATAAAGGATGGGGTCTTAGATAAAATAGGTAAAGTGTTAGAAATTTTTTCATTCTCAACAGGTACTTTGTCCTCAAGGTGAATAGATGGGAGCTGCAATTTGTAAGTAGCTTGCCCTACCCTTCCAGTGATTTTAAAAGGGCCATAATACTTTGTGGAAAGCTTAGGATAAATGTGTTTTGCTAGGGTAAGCTGTTTATGTGGCCTTAGTTTAACATAGACCAAGTCTCCCTCTTGGTATTTTACCTCCTTCCTATGAGCATCTGTAAATTTCTTCATTGTAGACTAAGCACGAAGTAGGTTGTGCTTAAGCTGACGTAAGGCCTCATCTTTATCCACCAAATCCAATGCCACTAATTCTACTTGAGTCTCTCCTTGGGAGAAATACGATATAGTTGGTGGTGAGCGACTATAGACAACTTCAAAAGGAGTCTACCTGATTGAGACGTGGTAGGTAGTATTATACCAATACTCTGCCCCAAGACAACCAATGAGATCAGTTTTTAGGTTACTCAGAGGTGAAACAACGAAGGTAGGTTTCCAAACACTGTTAACAACTCCCGTTTGGCCGTCCGTTTAGGGATGACATGAAGAACTCATCTTCAGTACTATTCCTTGTATTCTGAATAGCTCCTTCCAAAAATTACTAGTGAAAAGAGGGTCTCTATCACTCAAAATGAAGCTAGGGATATCTTGCAGTTTCACCACATCTCGTATGAACACTTCAGCCATTGTTGAATGGTGTTTTAGTAATAGGAAATGAGCATATTTCTACAACCGATCCATTACCACCATTATGACTTCGTAACCTTGGGATTTGGGAAGATTTGTAATGAAATCTATTGAAACTTCATCCCATACCAACTTAGGAATGGGTAAGGTTGCAAAAGACTAGTTGGAGAGAGTCAAATATTTATTCTTTTGGCATGTAGCACATTCCCGTACAAATTTTTGTATCGAGGATTTCATTCCTAACCAAAAATAAGCCATTAGCCAACCTTTTGTAAGTCTTTAGAAAACCATAATGTCCCCCTGGAGGAGAGGAATGATACTCTTGAAATAAGTGAGGAATTAATGTTGAAGTAGAAGAGAGAACTAGCCTGTTCTTGTAGAATAGTAAGCTTTCCCTCAAGTGATATTTTGATTGAGATTTCAGATGCTGTTGTAAGGTTGCCATAAGAGAATTCAGTTCTACACCCTCCTTTATCTCCTTCTGGACCACATCCATATCGAGCCAAAAGGGAGCAGAAACTGCTATGAATAACAAATTGTCTTCTTCCGCTCTAGACAGGGCATCCACAGTCCTATTTTTTTTCCTCGGCTTGTAGATAACCTCAAAATTTAAGCCCAATAGCTTAGCCTGCCAACATTGCTGGTCTATGGATGAAATTTGCTGGTCTAATAGATGCTTAAGGCTCTTGTAATCAGTGTAGACCTTGAAATGCCTCCTTATTAAGAAATGTTTCTAATGTTGGATATTTAATACTACCACCATCACTTCTCTCTCATAAACAGACTTGGAATATGTCGATTCGGCTAGTGCTTTGCTGAGGTAAGCCAATGGGCAGCCTTCTTGCATTAGGACAGCCCCCAAACCACTCCTAGATGCATCACTTTCAACTGAGAATTCCATGGAGAAATTTGGTAAAGCTAGACCCAATGATGCGGTCATTCTCCGTTTGAATTCCTCAAAAGCCAACTGAGCTTCCTTCCCCAAAATAAACCCAACTTTCGTAGTTAATTCAGTAAGTGGTTTTGCGATTCTGCCATAATCCTTTATAAACTTTCTGTAGTACCCGATCAGCTCAAGAAATCCTCTTACTCCTTTCACATTCTTGGGTACAGGTCATTCTATAATACTTCTGATTTTCTGTGGATCCATAGCTGCCCCCTCGCATGGAAGAACATGGCCTAAGTACTCCACATATTGTTGGCCAAAAAGGCTTTTTTTTTCTTCCTATGAGCATACAAGTGATTGCCCAATAAAAGCTGTAATAACAAGGCCAAATGTTGCAGATGCTGATTCTAATCAGAACTATAGATTAAGATGTCATCAACAAATATTAAAACAAATTTGCGCGAGGCTTGAAGATGGAATTCATAGTAGATTGGAAGGTAGCGGGTGTGTTCATGAGTCCGAAGGGCATTACTAGGTACTCATAAAGCCCTTCATGAGTTCGAAACTCAGTTTTATGGACATCTTCTTCTTTAACCCTGATTTGGTGAAAACTCGACTTCAAATCCACTTTGGAAAAATACTTAGCCCCATGTAGCCCCTCTATTAGCTCATCTATGATTGGAATAGGGAATTTGTCAAGCACGGTAAGCTTGTTCAAATCTCTGTAATCAACACATATTCACCACGATCCTTCTTTTTTTTAACAAGAATTACAAGACTCGAAAAGGGATTGATGCAAGGCCGGATGACCCCAGCTTCCAGCAACTCCCTAACTTGCCTTTCGATCTCATCCTTGTGGTGGTGCACATGCCTATAGGACCAACACTCACTAGTTCCACCCTTTGTTTCAGAATGATTGCATGATCACTGCCTCTTTTTAAAGGTAACTCTTTTATCTCTTGAAACACCAGCTCAAATCTGGTTAAAATGGTTTGCAATTCTTGTTGCTGTATAAAATTTACAGACCCTCTCAATTTAGGTATAGATTCTCCAATTCCCATAAACCATAACAGCCCTTGAATCTCAACCTCCTCTCTCTTGAGCATCTGTTGTAGAGCCATAGGAATTAAACCTTGCATATTAATGCCTTGTACGGTTACTTTTGTTCCCATTTAATCAAAAGACATAAACATGCTCTTCTAATCTACCTTAACCACTCCTAATGTCTTTAACCATGCAACGCCTGATATTAAATCAGGTCCCCCAGTATCAAACACATAGGCATCCACACTAAATTCTACTCCATTCACTTCTAATTTAACTTCTTTGCAAACTCCTTGTGAAAAAGTCCGGTGCCCATCCCCATTCTAACTCCAAAAGTACGAATAGGAGTAATAGATATTCCCATGGCCTTTACCAATTTGCTAGACACAAAGTTATGACTAGCTCCACTATCCACCATAATTAAAATAGGCATTTCTTTAAGCTCACCCATCATAACCATGAATTTTGTGTGTGAGGACTTATCTATTTTGATTTCTATGAACTCAAGCTATTTGCAAACCAGCTGCCAATCCTCTTGATGCTCCTCAACCTCTACTGCAACTAGATACCTTATTGTATCTTCTTCTGCATCTCCTTCCTAAATAATTAACTTATATTCCTTGTCTTGGCACTGATGAAGTGGACCAAAAGTTTGGCCACACTTGAAACACAACCTTTTTGCTCTTCTCTCCATAAGTTGCTCATACGATAAGTTCCCCGTTCCCTTACATTTTGGTCTATTTTGTCTATTACCATCAGCCATGGTGTTTTGGGTTCTATTTGTCAATTCCCTTCCCTCATCCCTCGTGTTTACAGAGTTGTTGTTTGTTTGACCCGTAAGCTGGAAATTGGGAGTACCCAGCTGAGAACCACACCCTAAAGGAGGGACTCCAAACTTGTGCTTTGATTCGCTGGTTCGGATTATCCCTACTCCAACCAGCTCTCTTGCTACCTTGAGTGCTACGATGAGCAATCGGGTCCGGGTCGGTGGGTCATAAGTTCTGACTCGATTCCTAATCTCCTCACAGAGCCCACCTAGAAAATAACTCATAAATCATTCTTCGGAAAAATGGGTGATTTGAAAAGCCACCCGTTCAAACTCGTCGATGTACCCATCCACTGACCCACGTTGGACTATCGACTTGAGTTGCTCGATTAGGTTACTTTCATCCTTCCCTCCATAATGGTTGAACAAGGAGTGCTTGAAACGTTCCCATGTCATGCAAGGATCAAGCTCACGTATGGTAATAAACCAGTACAACGTGGTACCCTCCATGTATATCTGAACCATATGCAATCAGAGCTCAAAAGGAATCTTGTGGATCATGAAGTAGGATTCGACTTTCGTGATCCATGTGAATGGGTCTTCACCGTTGAACGAAGGAAGGTTAACTCATCTTGCTACGTTTTTGTACTCCTCCCATGCATGCACTGTAGTTGCGGGAATGATTAGCTCCTATTGTCGACGTGGTTTCGACCCATGTGTGCCATTTATCGGTCTTTCCCCATCAGAAGAAGAAGACAAAAGTTGGGTTAGCACCAGTGAACCTACTCTTCTTTCACCCACACTCTGCTTCTCTGGGTTTCTGGTCGTAAGAGTTTGAAATCCCTCTCACAATTCTGACTATAGAAGGCTTTGGGACTTTGCCAGTGACTCGACGCTGACCATCAATGTTCTTAACTGTGTCCTTAAGTCTTTTAGAGTGGAATAGTGTGACTTAACCATTCCTTCTTGGGCTGAGAGAGATGATTCTTGCCTCCTGAGAGACACTCCCAATGCAGAAACTCTAGCTTCCATTCGCGTTTGCATACAATCTCTACCCTTCTAGCCTCTCAATGAAAGAACCAATTGATAGATAACTATGTAGAGATTTTATTATTGATATGTTTTAAAGACAGATACAGCTGGATCAAGCTCCCCCTCCTAGTATAACCAGACCTAACCAATTGTTTCACAATGACAAAAACTGCCTTTCTATTCCGAATGTTCAATTATATCTCCTCTCCATACATTCTCTCTCCATAACTACCTCATAACAAACTTGCCTACATGGCATATTTGTTCTTACGAGTGTAGGTTTTAAGGGGCTTAGGTTGTGTGGGCTAATTATCCTGAATAAGGGATGGAGTCTTAGATAAAATAGGTGAAATGCTAACAGTATAGGTTAATACCAGGTACCGTTTTGAGCAATTTTTTAAATTTATAAAATAGTCCAAATTTTTTTTAAAAAATTGCAAAATTATTCTTCAATATTGTACTGTATAATTTAAACCAACTTTTTCTAAAAAAATCATAATAATAGAAATTTAAAATAACAATTTATTTATTTGTCTTAATATTATTTTCACATATAAATAATAATCATAATTAATATAAAAAATATTATTTTATCATCATAGAAATATAAAATTAAGAACAATACAAAGTATTTAAAATATTATAATTTTATCATATAATAAATAATAATTACATCAAAATATCAAATAAAAAGAATAATTATTATCAATAATATAATAAAATTTCTATCCTAATATTTAATTTTCAATAATAAAATTTTTTAATCTTAATATGTAATTGTTATTAATAATAAAATATAGCTACATTTATATTAACAAATTTTAAAAGAAATCCAAAATTTTGAGGCCTCTTAACTTTCATTTTAACATATTTTAAAGTGTTATTTCTAGAAAAAATATAACAATTATTTACTATATGAATTTAAATATTATATTATTAATAATAAAAGAGACGATGATGGTGAAGAAGAGAGATAGTGAGAGCGTGAGAGGAAAAATAAAGAGAGAAAGAAGAAGGTAGCATAGTCGGGTGGCGTGGGGTGGGTCTTTTAAAAAAATTAATTTTTTTGCAAGAATGCCCCTAGGTTTTTTAAATTTTCGGTACTGCTGGTATCAGGCGAAACAAGTCGATATTTGGACCCGATATTGAAAGATTCCATTTTGTATTGTTTTCGACCGATACAATACGAGATTCATCACACAGACAGGGGAAAGTTTTAAAAAATATTAATAATCATTGCAATAATTCACAAAAAATGATTAATAATTAAAAAATCGATCAAAAGATAAATTGATTTCATAAGAGATTTAAGGTTTAAAATGTTCAATTCGTATTGTACCGTTATAAAATTTGTTAAAAATTGAAAATTTTGAAATATGATTAAAAAAGATCGTTCTTAGAAGTTTAATTGAAATTAATTAAAAAAGGAGGTTTTTAAATGAACATTAATTAATTTATTTTAATTATAAAAATTGATAAATTTATGAAAATTTGCCAATTAATTTATAAATTAGTTAGCTTTTAATAACAAGACTTATTAAATTAAATCAATCCGGTTGAAAGTTTTCACAATTAAATAAGCCAAATTAGTTTAATTTTTAACAATTTATTTTTATAAAACTATAGATGTATGGATATAAATATTTATGTTTTTTAATGCAAAAAGGTAATATGAGGAATTTATAAATGATTACCTATTCATATAAGGTTCAAAATAGATTTTAAAAGTGAGTTTTATCAGTATTTATATTTTCCAACCTGATAATTAATATTTATAATTTGGTTGACTTAACCCTTATATATATATATATATATTAAGCTTAATAAAATTATGAAAAATTAAAAATTAAAAATTAGAACAAAATTTGATATTTTATCAATATTTGTATTTTTCTGTTGAAAATTTGAAGTTAAAAGTACTTGTGTGTACTATATAAAAAGACGAGAATATATCTTGCAAATAAAATGTTTAAAAGAAATAAAATTAAAATTAAAATTAGAAATTTAATTGAATATTTTTATTAATTTTTTAAAATTTTAAAAACTCTCATTAAAATAAAATTTAAAAAAGGATAATAATTTGATCTTAAGTTTATTAAATTTATAAATTAAAATAATGTTATTTTTTAAAGAATTAATTCAATTCAATCCGCGGTGAGAGAGCCCGAGCCCAGTAAAGGCCCGAACAACCTGACTAGTCTAGGTTGCCGAATGTACAAAAATGGCAGAACCTTATCAAATTGGGCTTTCGGGTTATCCAGTCTTGAAGATATAGGCCCAATAACATTAATGCTAAAAAACGGGTCACCTAATGGGTCTGTTGTCAAATCCATGGGCCACGGTGATACAAAAACAGAGAGATCTAGGTTTAAGCAGGGTTTAAGACGGCTATCTCTTGCAGGACGGCCATGTCTCTGTTGCTCTGATTTCTGCACTTCTTCTTAACAATTATTGAGCTTCAAATTCATTTGATCACAGTCTCTGGCTTTTCTTCTATTCCGAACTTGTTTCACTTCAGAATTTGCTCTGTCATTTCCATCTTCTTCTGTTTCCTGATGTCAACTTAAAACAGTGTTTTGCGTGTAATTTATCAGTTGAATTATCTGTAAATCGATCGGTAGAGAAGTTTTTCAGTGGGAAACATGTTGAGTAAGTTAGCGAAACGAGCTTCTGCTAAGAAATTTAGGCTTTCGTTGTGTTCTTCTTCGAGTTTCTCTCAAGACTTGAATTTTCTCGAGAAAGTAAGAATTCCAGGAATCCAAACAGCTCTGACTTATCGATACCCATTTAAGGAATTTCGTCTCGTTGGATTATTGTCATACCAAAATCAAAACTTTAGCGAACCAAGCTCCAACATTTCAATGAGCTCTTATGGTTGCCCTTCTTTCTTCAAAGGATATGGTACTGCCGCTACACAACAGATTTCTTCGACGGATGAATCTGAGCTTTCTGGGACTGAAGAGATTCATGAATTGATGGAGGAAATGCACAAACACCAACAGAAAATGGGGTCACAGTTGAAACCAGAATCAAAGAGAACAACAGTGTTGGGTATGGGTGTCGCAAAGTATAATGCGCTTAAAAGGAGGCAAATAAAGGTGGAGACAGAGGCCTGGCAAGAAGCATCAAAAGAGTATCAGGAGTTGTTGAGTGACATGTGTGAGCAAAAGCTGGCACCAAATTTGCCTTACATGAAGTCTTTGTTTCTTGGTTGGTTTGAGCCTTTGAGGGATGCAATTAGTAAGGAGCAAGAGTTCTGTAAGCGGGATGGTAAGGCGTCTCATGCACCATATTTTAATGACTTACCGGCAGAAATGATGGCTGTAATTACTATGCATAAGTTGATGGGACTCTTAATGGCTAATGGGGTTTCTGGGGATGTTAGGGTGGTTCAAGCTGCTTCTGCAATCGGTGAAGCAGTTGAAAATGAGGTCAGTGAGCTTTAAACTTTGCGTTACCATTTAGTTAATAGCCTTCTATGATGATTAGGTTTCTGTTGCTGCATAGGAATAAAGTACAGGTGTTGCGGAATTATAGTTCATCTCTAAGATGATTGAAGAGTTTGATGGTTGTTATGCTGTCTTCTTATACGAGTATATTTTTCAGAGAAAATGATTGAAGAGTTTGATGGTTGTTGGATTATACATTGTCTTTCCCATTTTTGTCTTTAATGTCAAAGATTAGAAAGGGCATGAGTATCAGAAACTATTATGTCATTCTCTTAGAGAGCAAATATATATTTTGTTTATGTGCGGCTGTGCATATTTGAGGTGAATAAAAATAAGGGAGATGTTGAACTTGGCAGCTAAAACAGTTTTACTATGATCTAATGAGCCTTGCTAATATATTATTTATATCACCTAGTTTCCATGATAGTGGTATTACAAAACGTACAACTGCTTTAGGCATTGCTAATTTCCTAGTATTCTTTCTATCATTACTGCTTAGGTTTAGAAACAAGCAATAGATGTAGGCTTAGGATAGCTTCTGTTGAGTTTCATAATAGACTGACATTTGCTCCTTGTTTTACCATCTGGGACCTCATCTCCTTGTTATTCTTATTGTGGTATCTATAACAAATTCCAACCAAGCCAGTCCAATCTGCCTCTTGCAATCTTATATAATCTTTGGCCCCTCTCTCCTTCTCGACTTTACTGATCCTTCTTCCATTCCATAGTTTCATGTGGAACTCTTGTTGTTTTCACATTCCCCTCGCCCCTTAGGGGGACCTCATCTTCTTGTTATTCTTATTGTGGTATCTTGTGTGCTGTCATCCAATATTGTGATCAGGCAAGGATACACAGGTTTTTGGGGAAGACAAATAAGAAGAATGGAAAAGATCAGAAGCTCAAAGGAAAATCTGATGTTTTGATCAGTGATGCAAATAATTTGGCTAAAGAACAGGAGAAACTGAGGAAAAAAGTTACGACACTGATGAAAAAACAAAAGGTTCATCAAGTGAGGCAAATATTGACGCATCATGATGACGCATTGCCATGGACTCAGGAAGTCCATGTTAAGGTTTGTGATGTCTGTGGTTGTTAATGTACAAGTTACATTGCTGTTGTTAGATTATTCTGATGATTTCACCTTTCAGGTTGGTGGCCGACTGATTCATCTGTTGATAGAAACAGCCTATATACAACCTCTGGCTGATCGATTAGGAGACAATCCACCTGATATTCGTCCTGCATTTTCACACACATTAAAGAATGTCAGCAATGGATCGCAGTTAGATCTATGGGCCCTCTTTTTCATGATTATCACGGCTGCATTGTTATCATCTTTAATCTGTTTCTCCTTTTCTTCCTTAGGAAGCTCAGTAGGAGGTATGGAGTTATAGAGTGTGATCCACTTGTTCGTAAAGGCCTAGAAAAATCTGTAAGTAGAACGTGCTTATATATTTCTGCAAGTGAGATTTGAAAGTCATCTTTGCTAATCAATTACAGTGTTGCTGCTGCTTTCCTTTTGTGAACAGGCTAGGCACATGGTCATCCCATACATGCCAATGCTACTGCCTCCTGTAAATTGGACAGGGTATGGATTATATTTTTATGTCAAGTCCGTGTCAAAGTTTCTTTAGAGTTTTATATCTGATTTTAACCTCAATTTTTAATATTCTCTATTATGTTTAAAAATGTGATTCTCTATGTACTTATCCTTCAATGTAAAAAGGATGCATGTTACTATTGTTGCTTTAGAGTCTCTTTGTGTTAACTGCAAATTGTTTGAGAGAGCTAGGTTGACATTTCTTCTGACTAGTGATAAGGCTAGCTTGGTATTAATCTTTTGTTTTTTTCCTTATTTCTTTTATCATAAACTAATAATGTTTTTGACAGATATGACCAAGGTGCATACTTGTTTTTACCATCATATGTTATGCGAATACATGGATCAAAACAACAGCGCGATGTGCTTAAAAAGACGCAAAGAAAGCAAATGGAACCGATCTATGAGGTTTGAGAATCATATGTCTGTTTCTTTTCTAATTGTATAATCAGTCGGCATGATGGTAATCGGCTTATGGCCTACTTATGGAATGAGAAGGAGCAAATTATTCAAAAACCTAATTTAGTGTAAAGATGGGGAGTGAAATTGACTTAGGGATGGAGCTGCATTTGTTCATATACACTGTTCGTGAGCAGTGTATGCACTATTTTATTTGTATTTTAGTTATTAGGTTCTTTAGTTATTGATGTCTTGTTGATAGTTGAATTAGTTAGTTTAATGAATTTTCACTTATTAGGAAATATTCCTAGTCTAATCGGGATACTTAATACAGTCCTAACTTGATTAGTTATTCCGTATATGGTTGAACTTTCAGTTTATTGAAAATTTTAATTTTCTGAAATTTGAAAGTTTCTTAAGGAAGTGTGATGCCTAATTGTAATCTGTAGGAATGGTTCCAAGACTTTTTTTTTTGGGTTTGTAATCTAAATTCTAGCAATCTAAAGCGTGCAACCTCTTCATTCTTATCAAGACAACTTTTGACAGTGGGGACATATAAAGTCCATGTTTTCAGGAGAGGTGGTTTTATGGCCAGCTTCATAATTGCACCATGCTGAGTTATGCTAGTCTGTTATTATTTTGTAAATCAGGCTCTGAATACTTTGGGAAGTACCAAATGGAGAGTGAACAAAAGGGTACTCGCTGTACTTGACAGAATGTGGGCTAATGGTGGTCGCCTAGCTGGCTTGGTTAATCGAGAAGATGTGAGTTTTGTGAAAATTTTCCTAAATCTCTTTTCGTTATTCAGAATATTTACTTATGCTATTTTCTTCAAGTAATATCTTCTGTACAGTTTCTTCCACTATGATGATTTCGCTGATGGTCATTATTTTTTCTTTTAGTATACTTCAAGATGATGTCCTTAATTTTATTTGTTTGGTTACATAACAGATTGCGCTTCCCGACGAACCAGATTCAGAGGATGAAGCAGAAATTCGAAAATGGAAGTGGAAAGTAAAAAATGTGAAGAAGGAAAATAAAGAGAGGCATTCACAGCGGTGTGATGTAGAACTTAAACTTGCTGTAAGGAAAACTCTTCTCATTAGAATACATTCATATGGATGTGAACTAGAGAATTCATAATAAGCTCAATCAAGCCAATATACTAGTTATATTATAATTTTGTAACTATTGCATTTGTTGATATGATCAGGTGGCTCGAAAGTTGAAGGATGAGGAAGGCTTCTATTATCCTCACAATATTGATTTCCGTGGTCGTGCTTATCCCATGCACCCCCATTTGAATCATCTAGGTTCTGATATGTGCCGGGGCATCCTGGAATTTGCAGACGGGCGCCCTCTTGGGAAGTCTGGTCTACGCTGGCTCAAGATACATTTGGCAAATTTATATGCTGGTGGTGTGGACAAATTATCCAACGAGGGTCGAATAGCATTTACTGAAAATCATCTGGAGGATATTTTTGATTCTGCAGACAGACCTCTGGAAGGAAGACGCTGGTGGTTGAATGCAGAGGACCCTTTCCAATGCTTGGCCACATGCATTAATCTCTCTGAAGCATTGCGAAGCTCCTCTCCGGAGACCACTATTTCACATATGCCTGTCCACCAGGTAATTTGAAGCTAAAATTTGACGTTCTTGAACATAACTAAGTTGACACCTATAATACAAATGGTATGGTTAAATTTTGCAGGTTAAGAAATGGTGTACCTAATTTGTAATGCTATTTTTTTGCTTAAATATTATTCTTACTTATTATTTATTTTGAAGGATGGCTCATGTAATGGTTTGCAACATTATGCTGCCCTTGGAAGGGATAAGGTAAATGCTTTGTCTGCTTCAATTGGATTATGGTCATTCCTCCCAATGAAATTAATCTGGATGCATTTATCATGTTGGATTTGGTACTTGGTGAAAATGTTATTTTCCTGGGTAAAGATATTAGAGGAAAATTTTTTATTGTGGTTTAGCATTTGTTTGATTCGAAGGAATTTTTGGTCTGCTTTGCTCCATTTGGAGAAGTGGAGCAAAAATCTTAACTGCATTATTCAGCTTGGAGGAACTTTTGAAAATTCTGGGTTATTATGAAATTCTTTTCATATCTACCATACCTCATTAATTGCTTTACTTAAGTGAGACACTTTCTTTTCATCAGTTGGGAGCAGCTGCAGTAAATCTTGTGGGGGTAGATAAACCTGCTGATGTTTACTCGGGAATTGCTGCCAGGTAGGCAACATGTATATAGTGCATGATTCCTTATGGTCGATTTGGTTATTTGAAGTTGGTGGGGCCTCCATATTGTACTAAGAAACTAATATTGTTTGACTGTGTGGATGCGTTGGATCATTTTGCTACCCCCAAAATGTATTAATATGGTACGGTCAAGCTTGCTTGGCCTGAAAATTGGACAATACGTGATAATGAAATTAGATACTAGCTTGCTTATGATGTAACCATAATGGAATCACACTCTAGTTTGATCTCATATTAGTCTCTTTGACGAACCCCTTATACTTGTTTTCATGTTTCTGGACACTTTTTCTGTTTCATGAAGCTTTTGAATTTTCTTAGAATTGTTTGGAAGTGTCATTTTCTCAAAATTACCTGATGCAATTGCTGTTTTGATGTAGAGTTCTTGATATCATGCAGAGAGAGGCTGAAAAAGATCCTTCAACCAATACCAATGCATTGTATGCCAAACTTCTAATCAATCAGGTTTCTTACTTTCTTTTATTGGTCAATCATGTCATGTGATATGCATGATACCTCTGTTGGATTTGCTTGATTTATTACCATCATGAATGATTGCCTGAAATTTAACAAGCTGCAAAATATAAGTACATTTTGTGTCTTAGTTTCTTTGTTCATGTTTGATTAATTGTTGTTCTCTAAAACTTAGGTGGATCGTAAATTAGTGAAGCAGACTGTGATGACATCAGTGTATGGTGTCACTTATATTGGTGCCCGTGACCAAATAAAAAGGAGATTAAAAGAACGTGGTGCCATTGCAGATGATAGAGAGTTGTATGATGCATCTTGCTATGCTGCAAGAGTAAGAAATATAAATTGAAATAAGATTTGTCACTAGATGTCCATAATGCAGGACAAATTAATATTTACTTGTACGGCAGACCACGTTGAAGGCTTTGGAAGAGATGTTTGAAGGTGCGAGAGCTATCATGGCATGGCTTGGTGAATGTGCAAAGGTGTGCTTGATTTACTTTTCATTTCTATAGTGTATGTCCCCTATGAGTTTCTATGGCCCTTAGCTCGCAGATTATCTGAGACTTTAAGATGTGGGAGTGTCGTACACCTCTTCACCTCTACAATTTATAGGAATAATCCTGCAGGATATGCCATTGCTGACTGCTAAACTGAAACATAAACAGGTGATTGCTTCAGAGAACCAGCCTGTTCGATGGATTACTCCTCTTGGGCTGCCTGTTGTACAACCCTATCGACAATTGGGGAGACATCTTGTAATGTCCTTGAAATTAATAAAACTCTGAAATTGAAGATCTTCATTCAATTTTGCTCTTTCAAATAAATCCAAAATTTACCTTTGTCACAGAATGAATTGCTTCTTCCTCACTTGTTTTTTAAACTTTCGTGTAGGTTAAGACCTCTCTTCAGGTTTTGGCATTACAAAGAGAAACTGACAAGGTAACCATTTTGCTCTTTTGCAATATTTGCTGGTAATCAAGCTGTAGAAACAAATTTATGAATAGGCCCCCTTTATATTGTGATCTATGCTGTTTGTCTATGCTTGTTTTTAATGAACCAAATAGCACTTTACTGTTATAGTACTAACTGAATGTAAGATCATGTTCCTTGTTTAATGAGATTTAATAGCTTATCCATTGTTTCTTGATTGACCTAGATCATGGTCAAGCGACAAAAAACAGCTTTCCCCCCGAATTTTGTTCACTCACTTGATGGCTGTCATATGATGATGACTGCTCTTGCTTGCAAGAAGGCAGGTTTAAGTTTTGCAGGTTTGTGATGTTCTGATGGCTTTCCTTTACGCTTTGTGGTAATTGGTGATTTCAATCTGTGTGGAAATTTTATTTTTTATGTTCTGTAACTTCAGGTGTTCATGATTCATACTGGACACACGCATGTGATGTTGACCAAATGAACACTATACTCAGAGAAAAGTTTGTTGAACTATACGAGGCACCAATACTGGAGAATGTAATGTATTTTCATCTATTTACTGGAATTCTTCCTGAAGAATATTTCAATAAATTTCCTTGTTTATGAAAATGGTCGGGACTTGCATTTCACCAGTGTTTCCTGCCACTTTTTGCATTTTGCATAAGATTGGCCAACAGGAGGTGTTTACTTGCATGTCTTCATTATGCTAATAAAGAAAGCATTTGACCTTCTCTTAGAGAACCATCTTGTTTCCTATTCCGTAGCTAATGACTGGACGAGAATAGCAAATACAGGATCTTAGTGATTGTTACACACCCCTTTTAGGGTCGAAGATATTCAATCTAATTGATAATAGTTGATCCTGTGGATGCTGTTTATGTCTGCAGGATCATGTTCAAAGCAGCCTAGTCATATGTTGTGTTTTTGGATTTTTCATGTACTTAAGTCTGGTAAGTAATTTTTACGGGCTAAACGTTGACATCTCATTGATGCTGCTATTGGACTTGCAGTTGCTGAAGGGTTTTCAGAAGTCATTTCCTAAATTGGTATTTCCACCTATTCCAGAGCGAGGAGATTTCGATCTGAGGGATGTCCTGGAATCTCCCTATTTCTTCAACTAGTCTGAGTGCCCTGGAATCTCAATATTTCTTCATCTAGTTTGAGCCATACACATAAATCGGCACTTATCTCAGGATACAAAAGAGAGGTCATTCAATGGCAAGACAAAAGAATTTAGGTGGCTCGATGGGCATGGGGTTGCACAATTATATCCAACTCGTCAAGAGCACAAGTTGACAACAGAAGTAGCTCAGGTTGGACCATTGGAGCTGCCTGAAAGTAGTATCCGGCGGATACTTTTGTAGATACATTGAAAGAGAGAGCATTTGAGTTTTGGCAGGAGAAATGATATATACTGTCCCGCATACTTGAGTCTTGGCTGTGTCTTGCAGCTGCACTTTCGGGAGGATATACGACAAAATGATATGATGCAACATGTCATGGTAGCAGAGACTAACCGTTCAAGTTACCATTAAGCAAGGTGTGGTGAGTCCATTTTATGCAAAAGATGGAATCAAATCAAAGCTATGGTGTCTGGGAATCCAATGCCATGTTGATGAGGTCATTGTGGCAGTTAAAGTACTCGTTATGCAGCTGCATCTCTGGAGATTACATGGTTGATAGATCACCATGAAAATCCACGGTCACTAAGAAGTTCCCTAGTGGATGATCCGCCAGTTGCATCTGGTAAATTCTTTTTCTCTTATGATTCTTTCATCAGATAGTGTGAGATGCTTTGCTTCCACATCCTATTGTACCTAGCAAGTTCCCCAATTTATACTCAACAAGATAAAATAATACAATTCCAGTTTTTTCAAAGACTTCTTGTAAGCATCTTCTGAAAGTCCCTGTTATCTTTTTCCTTTACTTGGCACAAATGAAACTGGGCTTGGCAAAGGACCAGGTGCGGCTCAGACCGAGTTGGACTCGATTTGTGGCTTTGGGAAAAATAACGTCGTTTTGATGTTTCGGCCGAGCTAAATAGAGCTATTCGGACCAGTGGGACTGACCAGTTTGCATCTCGAAATAAATTTCGTTGTGTTGTAAAATTGCAGAATTAGAATCCGATAATATGCAATCTTATACTTAACAAAGCTTTTTGGAAGTTTTTTACATATTCCAAGTCAGTGGCAGAGATATATTTGAAATGATGAGAAAGAAGAAATAGGGCATTTCAAGCTATCAAGTTATCACCTTTAATGGTTTCCAGAATTTCAACGGCATTGCAATGTGAGACGTAAAGAGATGGCATCATTTTTATATTTTTAACTAAAAAATGGACACCTTAGGCGGGCTGCTTTGGTCATGGTTGCACCGACCCATTGTCTGGGTTTGTGCACCGACCCATTGTCTGGGTTAGGCCTGAGGCTTGGTAAAAGTGATTAGGCTGAGTTTGGGCTTGGGTGAGTCCGACCTGTTGCCATCTTAAGTGCATAATCCAAAATAGTCAAGAAAATCATGCAAATTAATTATATTGACATCACGCCGCAAATCTAGTTAATTTGGATGGGTTTATTGTAAAATTGAAACTTCTTAATTTGTGGGAACAAATCCAAATACCTAATTTCTGAAACTTCAATAGTCAAGTCAATAATTAATTTCTTTTTAAAGTATGACATGTGATTGATGATTTTGACATGATTTTATCAATAATTCCAACTAGCTATAAGTTAAATACTTTTTTAGTCAACTTAGGACATGAGTAGGTGAACAAATTAAAATAATACTAAAAAATATGAATTTTAATTTCTATATCCCAAAATTTATATTTGTTACTTTTTAAATATGAACATGTTTAATTATCTCGCCCCTTAGGGGTTGGTCACGTTGATAGAGTAGATGGGTATAGGGCTCAAAGGTCCTGTATTCGATTCCCCCTATTTGCGCTCTCTCGATCGAGTTTGTTGTACAGGGCTTACCTAGTGCGGAGTACCCGGTTGGCGTAATTTGCAGGCTATTGTGTCAATCTGAAGGTTTACTCAGTGCACATCCAAAAGGATAGCGGCTGCGGGTTCCTCCGTTTCCAAAAACAAATATTTAATTATCTCGAACGTAGCCTCTCTATCAGTTAAGAAAAAGATTGCGTATTTTTTTACTTTTCCAAACTCTGCATATCAGTGGAACTTCTACTGAAATATTATTGTTAAACCTAATAAATTATCAAATACATACAATAATTTATAAATTATATATTTTGAATAAATAAATGGATAAATCTATGATTAAAATCAAATAATAAATTTTAAAAAAAATTGAACTGAAAAAAATAATAAGAAAAGAGGTTTGAGGTTTAAAGGTTCAACCAATAATAAATTGTCATAAAACCGATATATAATAAAATTGAACAAATTAAAATTTTTGAAATAAAACTGAAGAAATAGACTATCTCTAGCTATCTAAGAAGTTAAAGTTTAATTAAAGAAGGAGACCGCTAGATAAAAATTAACTAGTTTATGAAAACTGGTTAATTTACAAAAATTAATTAATTAATTAAAAACATAGGTTAGTAAAGTGTACCGTACTTATAAATTGATCGGTTCAAAATTTTTAAAATTAAACTGACCAAACTAGTTCAGTTTTTAATTACTAATAAATTCAAATTAATCAATATTTAAAAAATTTAAGGCTTGACCCATTAAATGTGGGAGGTTAATCCACCACCTAAGAGATAAGCTGTAATTATGATCTTAGGGACTAAAGTCGTCCAAAAGTATAATTGAAGCTAACTCCTTTTCCAAACATGGGACAAACAATGAACTACCCTTGACTTCTACAAGTCATCCAAAAGCATAATTGAAGCTAACTCCTTTTCCAAACATGGGACAAACATTCAACTACCCTTGACTTCTACAACAATGCCAATAGCAAGTGCTACTTAGTCAGATAGCATTAGCCCCAAAACAAAATTTTTTAATTAAATTCGAGTCTAGTCTAAAATTTGATTAAATTTAGATCGTTTTTCGGGTTTTTAGACTTTTCGAACCCGACCCCACACCGAAATATTATATAGTCAAACAATGGAAATATTACATGATACACAAATTTTAATCCTAACTGTGTCTGCATCAATAAGAAAAACTTGCAAGTTTTAACTTTGAATCAAAATGTTTTTCTTGAGTTTATAATAAAAAACTAAAGAAAGTGGTAGTAATAAAAGAAGTACATTATCTTTGATTGGAGTTCATAAGTCAAACACATGTTCCATCAGCTGAAGTGTGCAATAGCAGAAGCATAGATTGATGCAGACACATAAGATTGAAGTTGTTGCTTTGGAAAATGCGAAAGGAACTTTAAACCACTCGATTTAAGTATTCAATCAGTCATTTTCACTTGAATTATACCAAGAAAAACAAAAACTTTACATATAAAAGTTGAAGACTGATTCAACAATGAATTGTTGGTGAGGTCTTCCAATGAATTCTCCAAGAAGACTGAGCTGCTTCTGCAGTTTCTGCAGAATCAGTCAAGTGCACATACGGGCAAGACGTTTGGAACCATCAAGCAGCTCCAGCTAGATGCCTGTATGAGCCTCTCAAGAACATCTTTCTACTCTATATTTCACAGTTATCGCGATCTTCCCAACCTTTAATTTGCAGGATCTTCTATATATCGAATCAGTGGATGTTCATGTTCAGTTAATTTAAGGTATTTGCATTCCATTTCAGAACCAGGAATATGCAATTTGATTACTATATCACTAATGGAAGTAAAACTAGATAAGAAACATGTAGAGCATTGTCTAGTACTATCTGCGGAAATAGTTTGTGGAATTTAATGTTTAAGGGGCATTTGTCTGTGTTAGGTAGAATTGCATCTTCTGTAGAATTTATGCGATCACAGTCATGCATTCTAAAATCATTTGTTCCAATAATCATGCAGGAAATGATAAGTTTCAAGAATCGAAGATATGAAGCACCTGGGGCTGTGAGTTCAATTCCTACTTGTAAAACAGATTTCAGAATAGATTCCGTACATTCTAATTCAAGCATTTTGCTCGATGGATAACTGTTTACAGATCGACCTTACATTCAATTCAGACATTGAAAAACTTTTCAACAGTAAGTAGATGTACCTTAGTTAATAGCTTTTTGTTTTTTCTTCAGCTCAGCAAAGATGAAGCAAGGATTGATAGACTAGCAGAAGCCTTGTTGAAGTTGATCGCAGAGATCATAAAATCTTTGGAAAGCATAGATGTACATCATGAAAGCTTTGCAGAAATCAGTTGCTATCTCTATCGAACGTGTCCAGCCATTGTGGAGTTGCAAGCAACTGAACATGCTCCTGAAAACACAATGGATATTTTTGTATCGCTAACAAGAAGCATACATGTTGTCAGTGATCTTGCGGACAAGTACCAAAGATCCTCTAACTCGAATTCTAATTCTGACATGAAAAGCATCATACTACTGCTAGAAGGAGAGATAAAAAACATGGGAGAATGCTTGAGCTGGATACCTTCATCCACATTTCAGGACCAAAAATATGCAGGGGTTGCAATCTGGTCACTTTCTAATGAGATGCGGACTGTTCAGTTTTGTGTCAGAGAAATTCAAGTATCTGATACGAAAGAGCTTGAACCTCAGCAGTCATTTTCGGATGAAGAAACAAAGCAAAAGTTTTCATCAACAGACATAGACCTCTTTCCTGTAAGTTTTGAAATTTCCAGTTATAATTCTGAGACGTCGGATACGCCGCAGTTGATTGAGTTCCTGCAAAGTACAACTCTAATCAGCCAGAGGAAGCACAGTAGTAGCGGGTCATCGAGTTCATTGCCACAGATTCCTGAGTACATAGAACCTCTATATGATACTTTCTACTGCCCTTTAACAAAGCAGATCATGGAAGATCCAGTGACCTTAGAAACTGGCGTGACCTGTGAAAGGAAGGCAATTGAAAAATTGTTTGAAGAGTTTGGAGACTTGAGAGACATTCTTTGTCCAGTCACAGGACAAAAGCTGTCTAGTAGATCATTTGCAACCAATATGGCCCTGAAGACTACAATACAGGAGTGGATAGAAAGAAATGAAGCAGCAAGGATTAAGGTTTCCCTTGCAGCATTGTCTTTAGCTAGTTCAGCTACTATGATACTTGAAGCTATAATAGATTTGCAAGGCATTTGCAAAAGGAAAATATACAATAAGGTTCAAGTTTGTAATGGAGGAATAGTGCCATTACTGGTTAAGTTTATGGGCTACAAAGACAGAAATGTTAGATGTGCAACACTGGAATTGTTGAAGCAGTTAGCAGAAGACAATGAAGAACGCAAGGTTCAATTTCTTTAAAGATATGATATGTGTGCATATTTTGGTTTTTCAGAATATTATCAAGTTAAACATACCCGTAAGGTCGTTTTCATTGTTAGAAACTTTGGTAACAGAAACAAAGAAATGCAGAAGTCATTCAAGTCCATGGAAAAATTTGCCATGAAGTTGTTATCTTAAGTTGGTTTCTTTCTGTTCTCTTTTTTTGATTTAGCAGGAAATGATTGTGAATGCCATGGATATTTCAACAGTATTCAAGTTGCTGTCTAGTGGCTATGAACCCATAACACATGCAGCATTGATGTTGTTGGTGGAGATTTCAACATCTCCATTAGCATGTGAGCGAATAGGGAAGACTACCGGAGGGATTCTGATGCTGATTAGAACAAAATACAACAAGTCTGTTGATGCATTTTCTTCAGAAAAAGCAGACAAAATCTTAAAGAACCTAGAAAGCTCACCAGAAAATATCAAACGCATGGCAGACAATGGACTCCTGAAACCCCTTCTTAATCATCTTGCTGACGGTAATGGTTAGAACTTTGGATCAAGTTCCGAATATATTAAAATTGGGCCACTGTAGAAGAGCAAATGAATAGTCAAATGTAATAGCTTTTGATATATCTATACAGGTTCAGAGGAGACACAAATGGAAATGGCAAACTACTTTGGAGAAACTGCTCTTGGACATGATAGCAAAATTTTTGTGGCAGAGAAGGCTTCTCAAGCCCTCATCAAAATGGTACAAAGTGGAAACACATTAAGCAGGAGAGCTGCATTTAGAGCATTAGCACAAATTTCATCCTACCATCCTAATGCTGAAAAACTTGTGAAAGCAGGAATCGTGCAAACTATGGTTGAAGAGTTATTCATGCGAAGAATCTATGATGAACCAATGAACACAAAAGAAGAAGCTGCTGCTGTACTCGCAAACATATTTGAGGCAGGATTTGAGCTTGATAACTTCCAAGTTAAGACTTATGGTTACAGACTCAATTCAGATTATGTTGTGCATAACATCATGGACATGGTGGGGAATTCATATCCTGAAGAACTCAACATTAATCTCATAAGAGTCCTCCTATGCCTTACTAAGTCTCCCAAGTCAATGGGCACAATCACCTCGGCCGTCAGAGAGACTGAAGCAAGCTACACACTGATTGAACTTCTTAATAATCCTCATGAGAAGCTTGTGATTACAGCAATCAAGTTACTGATTTCCCTCTCACCTTATATTGGGCACCTTCTGATAGAGAGACTATGCAAGATCAGTGGTCAACCTGAGAACTTAATCCTGGGCCAAAATGAAGCAACAATATTCACAGAGAAGCAGGCCGTTTCAGCTAAATTTCTGGCTAACCTTCCACACCAGAATCTTACACTCAATCTATTTCTTATAAGAAAGGACACAGTTCCAAAAATCCTAGCAACAATCAATGAAATTCAAAAAACCGGGACAAGGACAAGCAGGTTTGCAACTCCTTACTTAGAAGGCCTAGTAGGCATCCTAGTTAGATTCACTACTACACTTCATGATTCCCAGATATTATACCTAGCAAGAAGTTACAACTTCACATCAGTATTCACAGAGCTGCTAATGAAAACATCAAGTGATGAAGTTCAGAGGCTCTCAGCAATTGGCTTGGAGAACCTATCCTCAGAGTCAATAAATTTATCAAGGCCACCGACTAACACAAGAAACAACTCATTGGGACTCTTTCTCTTGCAGAGATTACTATGTTTAGGTTCGTCCAAGAAGAAAACAGTAAAACTCTGTCCGATTCACAGAGGAGAGTGTTCTTCAGAAAACACATTCTGTTTGCTTGAAGTAAACGCTGTGGAGAGGCTGTTAGCCTGTCTGCATCATGACAATGCTGAGGTCATTGAAGCTTCATTGTCAGCTTTATGCACATTGTTAGACGAAAAAGTCGATGTGGACAAGAGTGTAAACATGCTTCTTGAAGTGAATGCCATAAAATATATTCTCAATGTTGTCAAAGAGCATAATGGGGAAGGTTTGAGACAAAAGTCCCTTTGGATCATTGAGAGATTCTTGATGAAAGGTGGGGACAAGTCTGCTTCAGACATATCACAAGATAAGCTATTGCCTGCCATTTTGATCAGTGCTTTCCATCACGGAGGTGGTCATACAAGGCAGATAGCAGAGAAAATTTTGAAGCATTTGAACAAGATTCCAACATCCACTATATACTCCTCCACTGTGTAGAATCCTGCTATAAATTTCTTCTCCTGTACATCTTGGTCGAATTCTATAATCAAGTGTAGTCAAAACATAAGCATGTGTGAATGCGGTGATGCTAGTTTGTGAAGTAGTTGGTTTGGTGGGTGCATCAATGATGTATAGTCTTACTCTTTCATCTTTTCGATATTTCCTTGGAGTTGAACCTATACTAGTAATCTCGAAAAAGAAATTGATGTTTTCAATGAAACACAACTAGTAAAAAAAAATGGAGATGGAAAGCTTGAAGAAGAGTGCTGAAGCTGCTGAATGGGAAATGGTGACAGTAACTTCCACAGCACTTATGCATATGAGAAATCTAAGGAGTTTAAAGTTATTTGACCTTAAACAAGTTAAAAGTATGTTACTTATGACTTGTTCAAGTATTGAAAGCCAAGAGAATGAACCTGCAATCAAGTAAGAAGACTGATTGCATCTATACTGAAAAAGAATGAATGAAAAATTGTTGGAGGTAACTTCTCCATCCCACTCCCGTCATGTTCCAACTGTTTTGGTTCGTGTGTAACTTATCTAGACGTTAGACATGTTATTTTGGTCATTTAGTTCTTGTTACGACAGAAGAAGCAATACCATTTTTTATATTGGTTTTGTTTGCATATTTGGGTAATTTTCCAAATTTTATGTGACAAGAGCATTCCCAAGATGTTTTCCATATTTTACTTGCCTTGTGTATAAATATATTTTTGTGGAATGAAAACCTGGACTGGATCTTGTCTGCTGCCTCATATCTGTTAGAGTGTGATCAATGGTTCTGTTTGTTTCCAGCTCCATTTGCAGTAACATAAACATAACTTTTTTCTCGACCAATCTCAACATGAATGACATTGTTTCTTTCCCGTCTCAGAACCATCCAATGATCATAGGCAACAATTATTTGTCATGGTTTGATAGCCAAGGAAACTATGGTATTGGACATGGATTTAGATTGCAGTTGCATTCTGGACTAATACAACAATTTCCAGAAATTGAGTTCTGTGAATCAGAGCTTATTTGCTCTATATCTCTTTTATTAGAGACTGCAGTATATATATACACAAGAATAGGTTTACAGAATAGGATAGAAAAATCTGTACAGATATGGAAATATAATCCTAGGATACTATATATCTA